>OX352772.1:162107670-162461961 GCA_947095535.1 Poecilobothrus nobilitatus | reverse complement strand
CAGCAGTTAAAATTCATGGCTCTATTTCAAAAAAATGTGGAGATCTAAAAGTTAATTCTTCGAGAGCTACCTACAAATCGAAGGAACCTACAAATTGATGTAAGAATATTTTGTGTTAATTTCAAGACTCTAGCTTTCTTAGTTTTTGAATTATCTTGCTGAAGGACAGCCGGACGGACGGGCAAAGTCAATCGCCTTTTTTTCTGATCCGATCCATACCTTTGAATGTTATAACACCTAGCTTATTTCGAGGTCTTACAAACGGAGGAGCAATTTTAATATCCCCGATCGTTATCGTACGGGTATAAAAATTTAAGTGATTTAATAATTTCAAAATATGTAATACTTTTTTTGATAATGCAATTAACAACTCGTCCAAAAATATGGAAAATTTCGAAACTATATTGCTAGAAAAACCAGTCAAAGATCCGTCTAATCCTAGTAATTACAGACCAATCAGCTTAATGCCTAACATAATATTAAGCAAAGTTTTTGAAATACTTATAAATGATAAAATTACAAAGTTAGTGAATGTAAAAGATATAATTCCTCAAAATTAGTTTGGCTGTAGGTTTAAACATAGTTCGATACACACTATAACTAAGCTCACTTCGGATATTTGTTGGTTTACAAATAAAAATTTCGCTATCGGTGCATGTTTAATTGCCCACGAAAAAGTGTTTAACTTTGTATGGTTGGATGATCTGATTTATAAAATACTTTATGATTACAAGTTTCCTTGCCATCTAACAGCATTGCTGCAGAGTATGTTGTATAAAAACAAATTCTTAATCCAGATCTCCCATAAGTAATATGTAGATCGTAGTAATATGTTCGTAATTGAAAATGGACTCCAACAAAGAACTGTTAATACAGCTATCCTTTTTTCAATATATTATGTCTCCGACTTGCTAAAATTATTAGAACGTATAAAATGTAATACCTAGTCACTAGCATTTGCAGACGATATAATAGTTTATAGCGCGGATAACTTTGTTAGTAGCATACAGTTCAAAGTCCAAAAAATGTTCAACATTACTCTGGACCACTGCAAAATTTGGAGATTAAAAGTAAACTATAACAAATGTGAAACCGTACTATTTCGTAATACGGTGGACAAAAACTAGTTCAGAAATAAAAAAAATTAAAAAATATACCTCTTTCAAATAACATAAATTTTAAATACCTCGGAGTTTTTCTTCACCCCAATTTGAAGTACTCGGATCACATCAAATATAGGATTCCTAAAAGCAACAAGGACTTTATGATAGCAAAAAACATACTTTATAACAGAAACATTAGTAATAGGGTTAAAATAATTTGCTATCAATCATTAATAAGGCCAATAATTGCATAGGGTACATCCTCATGTACACCTCACCCTACACCTGAATAATTCGAATTAAATTAAAAATCCATAAGTTTTTTGACAGCTGCTTGAATTTCTTCCCTTTTCTATCTTATTCAACTTGAATTTCAGGAACCTTAAAAAGGCATCCTCTTGCGATATGCTTGACACCCTTGTAGAAAATTTGAAGTTTCTATCCTTATCAATTTCGAAGACATGCTTGTTAGTCCTTGGGAGGCGTGTGTCAGGTGCCCGAATTGCCACTCCAATTCATCAAATCCATCTCAGGGACATAAAGAAAATATGCCAGAGCACTATTGTACTATATTTTAAGTTTCTACTTTTGTTTGTTTTTGAGATATGCTCGTTTGCTCTTGTGCTCGTCCGGAAGTTTTCAAAATACGAACCCATGGACTAAATCCTCTCAAATTTCAGAGTTATAAACCAAATATGGAGGAACATCATTGTACCAAATTGAAAGGTTCTATCTTTGTTGGTTTTGGAGATAATCTCGTTTGCTCCTGAATCACTCGAAAGCTTCCAGATTCCGAACCCAAGAACCAATTTTTTCCAAATTCGAACTTAGCTTCTCTTTCGTAATTACTAACCTACTACATAAATTTCATCAAGATAGCTTTACTAGTTTTTGAGGTATCGTGCGAACGAACGGACTGACATCGTTAGATCGACTCAGGAGGTGATCCTGATTATATACACATAATATAATAATAATATACACATGTCCATATCTAATTCGCTTCCTTTTGGTGGTTGCAAATTCCATACCAAAGTTAATATACTCTATACTCTTTCGGTGGAGGGTATAAAAATATGAAAGTTCGAAAGAAAGTGTATAAGAGTTTGCACCAATATTTGGAGAAAGTCCGAATCCTGCTACAATCATTACTATTCCAATAAGTACAATGAGGCAAACATAAGAAGAATCGACAATTTTTTGATAAAATTGATTCTAAAACATTATGAAAGATCACATAACACTCCAGAAAATGGTTTAATATCTCATATATTTTACCGCAATGAGGGGTACATTAAAAATAATTTGCTCACGGGATTTATCGCCCCTGAGCGCTTCATCTTTTTATATAAAAATGGTTATATTTAAGACCAAAATCATGTCTCTCTATTATATCACTATAATAGACGGGGTACATGTAAAGTCCTAGAATATAACCCGGGCAATATAAACGAAGCAAACTTAAGATTCGACATGTCCATACCGGGCAGAGACAAATTTATAAACAATATTATTGGTGTTTGGATAATAGTCATAATCAGTATAAGTATAATATACAAATAAGTTTTAATTAGTACATCTAGAGAGTCAGCTGAATTAATTAGCTGAATAAAAATGAATGCTGACTAAGCACAATGGGTTGACTAAATGATACATACCTTTATGTGACATTATAATGATACATACATGATTAAGGATGACGTCATCAGGATTAATGTATATCGTGTTGTATGATATGATCATAATAATATTTAACTACTTATTGTACTATTTTTTTTTCGACGCCACAGAAATGAATCGAACTTGATAATTTTTTATATATTTCATTTTTAACGAAACTTACCAACCGTCTAACTAACTATGCCATAGAAGTGTTTTTGTTGGTATGATTTAATTGTTTATATGAATGTACAACGAAAGAAAGTAAAAATAAAAGCTTTCTTCAATTCATTGAAAGCTTTATTGACTTCAATGAAGCTGGTTGAACGTTAATGAATAGTTAATTATTTTCTTGAATATTTAATAATTAAATTTAATAATACATATTTATTTTCTTATACTATATGAAGCATATTTATTGTTGGTATCTTACTATGTATTGTATCACACTCGTATATATACATATAAAAAAAAGTTGTTTTTCATAGGTAAATTTTGCTTAGTGATCATAATCGTGATTAATGTTTAATATGATTAAAAGAAGGTACTTATTCAATTTCTAGTGCAATAATAAATATTTTTAACTACTTTTTCATAAGTCAATTTATCATAGATACTCGTAAATAAAATAAAATAGTATAAGGGTAAAATTTATAGAATATTTTCTTAGTTTGTTAAAATGCATATATAGTAATGAAATGACTAATGAGCTTGTAATCCTATATTATTGTGTATTGTTATGATTCTCGTGAAAAATATAACCGAAAATTTTTAATTAACTCTATACTTTAATAATGAACGGTTTATAGTTGTAAATTGTGTTAAATCGAGGGGTGTTTTGCCGACTTCTTTTAATTAAAATACAATAATAAAAGCTACAAAGTTCTGTTTGAAATAATTTAAGTGTGCAAAGTACCTACATAATTTAGTAGATGAATATGTATATATTATGCGCAGTTTACTCACTTACTTGCTGTAAAATATTAGTCATAGCTATTGCTTTCGTCGAGAAAGTTTCAAATTATAGTAAAATACTTTAAGATACAGGAAAATTACAATCCCTAAAAGCAGTCGAACTGGTCAATGGCTCAAGAGTAAATATTCCTATTGCAGGATGTGATATATCTGAACTTTGTCAATTTCAGGATCTTTTGAAAGATTATAACATCGCCGTTTATAAATATGGTTCAAAAGATCAAGATCTTGTTTTTGAAAGAAACGGTGTGGGTGAAAAGCGGATAAATTTGTTATACTTCGAAAATCACTATAACGTGTTAACTTCACTTAGAGCAGCTTTTAGTTGCAGTTATTTTTGTGAGACATGCAATATATCTTATAATAACAAGAACGATCACAGATGGGGTGGAACTTGTTCACAATGTCAAAACCTCCTTGTTGTCCCAAGGATTTAACTAATATCTTGTGTGCGGAATGCAACCGAAAATTTAGAGAACAACAATGTTTCAATTTTTGATAATCATAAAGCTTCAAGTTCAACTGAAATAAAATCTCTTTGCGATGAGGTGAGGAGATGTCCACATTGCTTAAAAACATTTAAGAAGTGTAGAGAAATCATGTGGAGAATATTATTGCAAAATATGTAATAAACATGTTCGACCCAAACACTTATGCTATATACAGCCAGAGATACGAAAGCCTAAGACCAAAGACACATTATACATATTTTGCGATTTAGAAAGCACTCAGGAAAAAATCATCGGAGAAAAAGTTATAGATCAAGAAACCTCCGGATTAATTAAACAACATGAACGCAATTTGTGTCTATTTCAACACAGATGTGATCAATGTTTAAATATGGAAAACAATATTAAAATGTGTACAAAGTGTGGTGTACGGCAATACATATTAAAAGAAAATCCAGTCAACATTTTGCTGGAATATGTTCTCAATCAAAGGAAATTGTTTAAAAAAGTAATTGTGCTAGCTCATAATGGACAAGCACAAGATCATCAATTTATTTTGAGGTATATATTACAAAACACTGATTTGAAGCCAAACTTAATAATGCGTGGAAAAAAAATTACTCTCTTACAAATACAGATAATGTGAAATTGATAGACTCTTTGAATTATTTTCCAATGGCGCTGTCAAAACTTCCGAAGGCTTTTGGTTTACCACAAATATCAAAAAAAGCTGCTTTCCTCATTTATTCAATATAAAAGAATACGAAAATGGCACTTTACCAGCTATAGCATATTACAACCCTGATGTAATAAAGACAGATGAACGGAAATTTTTCTAAGTGGCAAAAAGAACACAAAAATGACGAATTTAATATACCAATTGATATTACTCAATATTGTGTTTGTGATGCTACAATACTTACGGAAGCCTGTCCAAAATTTAGAAAATTGTTTATAAAGGAACGCAATATTGATCCCTTTTTGGAGGCAACAACAATAGCATCAGCCTGTAATTTAGTATTCAGGCGAACATGAAGTTGTAGGGATGTGGGCTTGTGACTTTGAAAGACAATTAAATAATCACAAAAAAGAATATTTAAATACTTATCCCTTGACACAGTGTTCACCTTTAAACTCGAGAGACGCCTGTTACTGTGGTCGAACTAGAAATGTATATTCTTATTTCAAGTGTATGTTGCCTGCATCCATGGGTTTGTTAGTATGGTAAATTTCCAACTGGACACCTCAAATTATATGTCGGTAACCCTCAATCTCTTAAATTGGATCTATATAACACCAATGGTTTAATAACATGCAAAGTTTTACCACCTGAAGGTTTGTTGCATCCTGTATTGCCAACAAAACAAAATAAGAAACTGATGTTTTCACTATGTCGTACATGTAGTGAATTAAAATCTCAAGAAGCAATTTGTCAACATACCAACGACGAAAGAGCTTTACTTGGAACGTGGGTTACAGATGAAATTGTTAAAGCTGTTGAAAATGGTTATGATTTACTAGAAATTTATGGAATATGGGACTATAAAGTTCATTCATATAATAAAGAAATGAAAATAGATGGCCTATTCACAAAAATGATTAATAAATTTTTAAAAATGAAGCAACAAGCTTCAGGTTGGCCAAGTAAGTACTTAACAGAAGAAGTTAAAGAGAAATACATTGAGGATTTGTTTTAAAATGAAAATATTAAATTAGAGTACGCGGAATAGATAGTAATTCTGGTTTAAGATCTCTTCCTAAGTTGATGTTAAATTCATTTTGAGAAAAATTTGGACAGGGAGAAAATCATAGACAAGGAGTCTATAGCAGCTCGTTGTGAGGTAAGCGATACGGGTGGTGCAGATTAACCTAAGGCACTCGAAGTGCGCCCTGGATAATCTGCTGGTTCTCCTAGGTGAGGAGGACTTAGATATAACCCTCATTCAAGAGCCATTGGTTAACGCCTCTAAGATTAGAAGGTTAAACAGCTGTAACTGTAATCTATTCCACCAGAATGTAAATTTAGAAATAGGTAAGCCAAGAACTTGTATTCTAGTTAAAAAACATATAAGCTCACATCTCTGTTCTAATTTTAGTTACGAAGATTTGACAGTTGTCAAACTGGAGCTGCGGAATAATGTGAGCGTGCATATAAGTTCCGTGTACATGCCACATGACGAATCTGCCCTACAGCCTAGGTTTAAGCAGTTGGTAGTTGCCACGGGTGGCAAATTGATCGTAGGCTGTGATGCTAATGCACTGCATACCCTATGGGATAGCTCGGAAACGAATGAACGAGGTGAGTCATTATTTGATTTTATTTAAAATAGCAACCTAAATATATGCATTAGGATAGTAACCCCACATTCATATTTCCAAACTCGGATAGTTTTCCAGGTTGGGCAGATGTGTTACATATTACATGTATTAGTAATGACGAAACCCTAAATATAGAGGAATGGAGAGTATCCGAGAAAAGGTCTTTTTCGGATCACAATTAGATTCTCTTCAATATCAATATTAAGCCTGAAAATCCCACGGCCCTACAAGCCCTACAAATCCTACAAGCCCTACAGAAACCCCAGGGCTACCGACTGGAGGAAATTCAGAAAAGTAGCTAGAAAAAAACTTTTGGTGATAGCTAACTCAGATATCGCAACTGAAAACGAGTTAGAAAAGAGAACTGACATATTTACAAGGGCCATGGAAGTTTCATTCAAAGTGGCATGTCCTATTAAGCGTAGCAAAAAGACATACCCGGTCTGGTGGAATGAGAACTTACATAACCTAAGAAAGGAGGTTACAATATCTACAATATCTGCTACAGGCAGAATAAATGGCAACTCTATAAGGACCAACTTCGGGAATATAAGAGAGCAATCCCATTGGCTAAAACCCAATCATGGAAGGACTATTGTGAATCAATTGAAAGTACTAGAGATTCAGCCAGACTTAACATATATAGAGAACACTCGAATCCTTCCTTCCTGACAACTGTGGAAGACAATTGGACTCATTCAGCCGCTGAAACCCTAGATCTTTTAGTGTGTACCCATTTTCCAGGATGCATTGAGGACGCCCATGGGATTAACCAAGCAGTTTACACTAGCGTCCGAAGTGGCCCTGACGAATGGGTTAACTCAGATATAACGGAGGAAAAGGTTGACTGGGCAATTGATAAGTTCGCTCCATACAAAACTGCAGGTTTAGACGGTATTTTTCCAAAAATGTTGCAAGAAATGCTGCAAGACTGCACTGAGTGAACTAGTGCTGAACGTGGAACAATCGATTCAGTATAAGGAATATACATTAGCTACCTTTCTAGACATAGAAGGGGCCTTCAATAATGTACACGTAGCGGCCATACAGAATTCACTGGAAGAACTAGGAGCAGAAACTGTCCTTACTCAGTGAATTGTTAATATGTTGTAATCAAGAGAGTTCCAATCGGATCCTGGTAACCATAAAATTACTAGCAGATTAAGTAGAGGCACACCCCAAGGTGGGGTGTTATCACCACTACCGTAGCTTCTAGTAATGAATGGAATACTGAAAGAACTTCAAGATGAGGGAATCAAAGCCATTGCATACGCAAATGATCTAGTAGTATTAATGTCCGGAAAGTTTCTTGACATAATTAGTGTAATTATGGAAAGAGCTTTAAGAAGGGTTAGTAGATGGGATAATGGATGTGGCCTCTGCGTCAATCCGGACAAAACTGATCTAATGCTATTCACAAACAGAACAAAGATACCGGAATTCACCAAGCCTAGACTGGATGGTGTATATATGAATTTAGCCCCCAGTGTCAAATATCTAGAAGTGGTACTTGATACAAAGCTGAAGTGGAGACTTACTAGTGAAGAAGAGCTAAAACGGCCTGCGTAGCCCTGTATTCTTGTAGGAAAATGTTAGGTAAAAAATGGGGATTAAAGCCAAGAATGGCTTTATGGATGTACACAGCTATAGTACGCCCCATTCTTATCTACGGATCATTAGTCTGGTGGCCAGCGCAAAAGAAGTATATCCGAACCAAACTTGGTAAGGTACAGAGAGGTGCATGTATAAGCATTACGGGTGCGTGGAGATCGACACCAAGTAATGCACTAGATGCACTTCTTTATCTCCTCCCGGTTGGCCACAAAGTATCTAGCCGGTTGTAGTGCGGTCAGACTCAGAGAAAATGGGCACTGGCGCACAAAACCTTATGAACATAGCAGTATTCTAAGATCGACAGCTTGGCATCTGCCAGATTCCACAGACTAAACTATTCCAAGTTTGGAAATTGTTAAGAATTTCAAAATAAAGATTCCATCAAGAAAAGAATGGAGACAAGGAAACCATTTGGGTGAAGTAGGCATCACACTCTTCACTGATGGGTCAAAAACGGATTGCGGTGTCAGTTCTGGGGTCTATTCAGAAAAATACAAAATAGAACATGCTTTCAGACTTCCCAATAAATCCAGTGTATTTCAAAGGAATCTGGAAAGCATGCCAAATATTTAGGAGCAATACTTCTCTGTGTAGAAGCATTTTCATTGTCACTGATAGCCAAGCAGCAATCGCGGCTCTTAACTCTGTGATGATAAAATCCAAGCGTGTCAGAAAATGCTCTGACGAGCTTAAGAATATAAGCTATCAATACAATGTTACATTTCTGTGGGTTCCGCGACATAGAAACATCACAGGAAATGAACATGCTGATAAATTAGCAAGGAGGGGTTCCAATCTGAATGCTTCACTGGAAGAACAGGTGGATCCACCATTGAACAGCGTTAAAAGGGATATCTTTCTACACTTTTTATCCCTAGCAAAAAGAAGGTGGAAAGAATTAACCTCATGCCGTACGACCAAGAAAATGTGGCCGAAGTACAACAACAAAAGAACGGACCACCTTTTGAATCTATCTTGGCGGGACATAGCCAGCGAACAGTAGCTCTGGGTAGTCATGTATTTAACGATCTTAACGATCTAGCGTCTAAGCAACCCGCAGAAATGGTAAGGTTCCTAAATGCCGCGAAATGGATCTAAAATTAAATTCGTTATAGCCTAAACATAAGCCTTGTGGTCACGGAAGTGGTAGCAAAACGGTGGTAACGCGCTAATTGTGGTCTTGTCACGGTGGACAGGACCGGCCATGTAAACCAACCAACCCTCCAAGGTACACTTCCAATTCACCACATACGTATTGTTATTACTATACAAATCTTTCAATTCTTTCAAAATTTGTAATTTTTGTTTTTCTATTTCAAGTTTATCTGTTTCAATTTTTAGAAAATCTTGATGGCGTATTTCTTCTTGTTCCTCAAACTTTTGTAAACATTTACTGATTTCGGATTTCTTTTTTCTTCGAGGTCTCGTTTCATTTCCACATAAATCATTTTCCAAATTTCCAACAAATTTACCACAACTTAAGACTCCACTTGTACTTTCGACATGTTCATTATTTTGATCTCAGTTTAAGGTTGAAAATAATATTTCACTTGGAGGTATAATAGAGTGGCTCCATCCATGAACTTTATCGAATAACCCAAAATATTCCCAATGAGTTCTATTTTGACCCACTCTTTATTTCTATTCTTAACTCTTTTATATGTAGTAAAAAGGTTATTAAATTTTCTTTATTTTTAATTTTTCGAAGACATACCTTCCATAAAATACTTTTCTTCCTTTTTTTTCTTTAAAGTATTTTTCTTATTCTTTAAAATATTAGACGAAATCGTTACCATGATGTTATTAGTGTTCCTGATGTTAACCTGTATAGACCTATGTCAGAAAAACGTGGAATTATTGATAATGGCTATAAAAGATTTTGTAAATGAAATAAAGTAAAACAGTATAATTTAAAATGTATTAATAATATTTATTAGATATATAATATACATATGTAACTCTTATCGATATGATGTTTAAATTTGAAAAATTGTTATGAATAAATAAATAAAAAAATTAATTAGTTTAATTGTTTTTTTATTTTGATTTTTAATTATATTTCAGATCAACAATTTTATAGCATCTTGTATAATAAGATAGAAGCCGAAGGTGCTTTTGGAATACATCCACGTAAGTCCTCCCTGGCCGGATCGTAAGAGTTTTTTAAAGAAACAAAAATCTCTGTAAAAGTAATTTTCAAAACCTATGTTTTCTTCTCTTCAATCAACTAGTAACCTTTAATATTTTGCAAATTAGTAAAAAAATTATAACTTTTTTACTATTTATTTAAATTCATTTGTCAACAAATACATAGCATGATAACCAGTTTAACCTAGGCACTTCAGTTTTTTAATAATCTTTCAGAATATTTTGTTTGTCGTTCGTTGCTGTCGTATAATTCAATCAAAAAAGATCAAGATGATATACGGATAGATTTACTTACTCCGAATTCAATGGAATTTTCAAAGAGATGCCAATTGCGAATAGCTAATGTTGTAAAGCAATTTCAAGAAAAAAAATTGTAAATATCGAAAAACATTAAAAATAAATAACAACTTCGTAGTATCTATACATATTTGGATAAGAACTGTCATATAAAACATAGCCAACATAGAAAGTTTTCTATTCTTTATTCTTTAATATGTTGATAAATAACTACATAATATGTATGTATATCATAATATCTGTTTCTCATATTATGCATACAATTATTAAAAATAATAATGAAATTTTATTCTTAAAAAATGTGTTCATATAGTGCATATATGACGTGTTATAATTAATATATATATGAAATTTGAAATTGGAAAAAAAATTAAATAAAATTTAAAGTTAATGGATCAAAAAAATGTTCTTGCTGCTCTTGCTCTTTAATTACTTGTGTAACAACTTTTTCTTAATAATTTTTCTCATAATATTTGTCCGTTATGAAATATTCGCAAAAAATTTAAAAACTACACTTGTAAACTACCAGTTTCGGTTGTCCGATTTGCTCCAAAGGCTTATTAATCCCAGATATTTACTTTTTTTTTTTTCTAAGGGAGGTGGGAATCTTCCAAAGATACCAAAAATTTCCCCCTTGGTAGTGTCAGATTCTTACTGACTAAATCCACCTCCTTCTTTAGACAACATAATGGGATGTAACCCTTACCTGCGAACGCAGTATATTGGCTAGGGGTAGGAATAGCAAAGGATAGGGAATGGAAACGGAAACATTGAATCGGGAGTGTAACTGTAAGGAAGCAACGAATCCGCCTATTATTATTACTATTTTCCAAACAGTGACTATAGCCGTTACAAGAGTTACAACATGTAGTAGTATATAACACCTTACTACATGAGGTAATTATTGAAGGCAACCACCACTGTCACTGTAGCGGCTATTATTATTGCTATTAGTATTCTTATTAATATTATTATTATTTTACTACAGAGTCAGCACCATCAGTGGATTACAACGTACAGCAGTATATAACACCTTACTTGCATGATATAACCAAAGATAGATCCACTGTAGGAGCTATTATTATTACATTATATTATTACTATTCTTATAGCAGTATATAACACCTTACTTGCATGATATAACCAAAGATAGCTCCACTGTAGCAGCTATTATTATTATTACTATTATTATTATTATAACTATTGTTATTATTACTATTATTATTATTATAATTACTATTAATTATTATTGTAATTATTTTACTACAGAGTCAGCGCCATCTGCGGATTACAACGTACAGCAGTATATAACACCTTACTTGCATGATATAACCAAAGATAGATCCATTGTAGCTAACTCAGATATCGCAACTGAAAACGAGTTAGAAAAGAGAACTGACATGTTTACAAGGGCCATGGAAGTTTCATTCAAAGTGGCATGTCCTATTAAGCGTAGCAAAAAGACATACCCGGTCTGGTGGAATGAGAACTTATATAACCTAAGAAAGGAGGTTACAATATCTACAATATCTGCTACAGGCAGAATAAATGGCAACTCTATAAGGACCAACTTCGGGAATATAAGAGAGCAATCCCATTGGCTAAAACCCATTCATGGAAGGACTATTGTGAATCAATTGAAAGTACTAGAGATTCAGCCAGACTTAACATATATAGAGAACACTCGAATCCTTCCTTCCTGACAACTGTGGAAGACAATTGGACTCATTCAGCCGCTGAAACCCTAGATCTTTTAGTGTGTACCCATTTTCCAGGATGCATTGAGGACGCCCATGGGATTAACCAAGCAGTTTACACTAGCGTCCGAAGTGGCCCTGACGAATGGGTTAACTCAGATATAACGGAGGAAAAGGTTGACTGGGCAATTGATAAGTTCGCTCCATACAAAACTGCAGGTTTAGACGGTATTTTTCCAAAAATGTTGCAAGAAATGCTGCAAGACTGCACTGAGTGAACTAGTGCTGAACGTGGAACAATCGATTCAGTATAAGGAATATACATTAGCTACCTTTCTAGACATAGAAGGGGCCTTCAATAATGTACACGTAGCGGCCATACAGAATTCACTGGAAGAACTAGGAGCAGAAACTGTCCTTACTCAGTGAATTGTTAATATGTTGTAATCAAGAGAGTTCCAATCGGATCCTGGTAACCATAAAATTACTAGCAGATTAAGTAGAGGCACACCCCAAGGTGGGGTGTTATCACCACTACCGTAGCTTCTAGTAATGAATGGAATACTGAAAGAACTTCAAGATGAGGGAATCAAAGCCATTGCATACGCAAATGATCTAGTAGTATTAATGTCCGGAAAGTTTCTTGACATAATTAGTGTAATTATGGAAAGAGCTTTAAGAAGGGTTAGTAGATGGGATAATGGATGTGGCCTCTGCGTCAATCCGGACAAAACTGATCTAATGCTATTCACAAACAGAACAAAGATACCGGAATTCACCAAGCCTAGACTGGATGGTGTATATATGAATTTAGCCCCCAGTGTCAAATATCTAGAAGTGGTACTTGATACAAAGCTGAAGTGGAGACTTACTAGTGAAGAAGAGCTAAAACGGCCTGCGTAGCCCTGTATTCTTGTAGGAAAATGTTAGGTAAAAAATGGGGATTAAAGCCAAGAATGGCTTTATGGATGTACACAGCTATAGTACGCCCCATTCTTATCTACGGATCATTAGTCTGGTGGCCAGCGCAAAAGAAGTATATCCGAACCAAACTTGGTAAGGTACAGAGAGGTGCATGTATAAGCATTACGGGTGCGTGGAGATCGACACCAAGTAATGCACTAGATGCACTTCTTTATCTCCTCCCGGTTGGCCACAAAGTATCTAGCCGGTTGTAGTGCGGTCAGACTCAGAGAAAATGGGCACTGGCGCACAAAACCTTATGAACATAGCAGTATTCTAAGATCGACAGCTTGGCATCTGCCAGATTCCACAGACTAAACTATTCCAAGTTTGGAAATTGTTAAGAATTTCAAAATAAAGATTCCATCAAGAAAAGAATGGAGACAAGGAAACCATTTGGGTGAAGTAGACATCACACTCTTCACTGATGGGTCAAAAACGGATTGCGGTGTCAGTTCTGGGGTCTATTCAGAAAAATACAAAATAGAACATGCTTTCAGACTTCCCAATAAATCCAGTGTATTTCAAAGGAATCTGGAAAGCATGCCAAATATTTAGGAGCAATACTTCTCTGTGTAGAAGCATTTTCATTGTCACTGATAGCCAAGCAGCAATCGCGGCTCTTAACTCTGTGATGATAAAATCCAAGCGTGTCAGAAAATGCTCTGACGAGCTTAAGAATATAAGCTATCAATACAATGTTACATTTCTGTGGGTTCCGCGACATAGAAACATCACAGGAAATGAACATGCTGATAAATTAGCAAGGAGGGGTTCCAATCTGAATGCTTCACTGGAAGAACAGGTGGATCCACCATTGAACAGCGTTAAAAGGGATATCTTTCTACACTTTTTATCCCTAGCAAAAAGAAGGTGGAAAGAATTAACCTCATGCCGTACGACCAAGAAAATGTGGCCGAAGTACAACAACAAAAGAACGGACCACCTTTTGAATCTATCTTGGCGGGACATAGCCAGCGAACAGTAGCTCTGGGTAGTCATGTATTTAACGATCTTAACGATCTAGCGTCTAAGCAACCCGCAGAAATGGTAAGGTTCCTAAATGCCGCGAAATGGATCTAAAATTAAATTCGTTATAGCCTAAACATAAGCCTTGTGGTCACGGAAGTGGTAGCAAAACGGTGGTAACGCGCTAATTGTGGTCTTGTCACGGTGGACAGGACCGGCCATGTAAACCAACCAACCCTCCAAGGTACACTTCCAATTCACCACATACGTATTGTTATTACTATACAAATCTTTCAATTCTTTCAAAATTTGTAATTTTTGTTTTTCTATTTCAAGTTTATCTGTTTCAATTTTTAGAAAATCTTGATGGCGTATTTCTTCTTGTTCCTCAAACTTTTGTAAACATTTACTGATTTCGGATTTCTTTTTTCTTCGAGGTCTCGTTTCATTTCCACATAAATCATTTTCCAAATTTCCAACAAATTTACCACAACTTAAGACTCCACTTGTACTTTCGACATGTTCATTATTTTGATCTCAGTTTAAGGTTGAAAATAATATTTCACTTGGAGGTATAATAGAGTGGCTCCATCCATGAACTTTATCGAATAACCCAAAATATTCCCAATGAGTTCTATTTTGACCCACTCTTTATTTCTATTCTTAACTCTTTTATATGTAGTAAAAAGGTTATTAAATTTTCTTTATTTTTAATTTTTCGAAGACATACCTTCCATAAAATACTTTTCTTCCTTTTTTTTCTTTAAAGTATTTTTCTTATTCTTTAAAATATTAGACGAAATCGTTACCATGATGTTATTAGTGTTCCTGATGTTAACCTGTATAGACCTATGTCAGAAAAACGTGGAATTATTGATAATGGCTATAAAAGATTTTGTAAATGAAATAAAGTAAAACAGTATAATTTAAAATGTATTAATAATATTTATTAGATATATAATATACATATGTAACTCTTATCGATATGATGTTTAAATTTGAAAAATTGTTATGAATAAATAAATAAAAAAATTAATTAGTTTAATTGTTTTTTTATTTTGATTTTTAATTATATTTCAGATCAACAATTTTATAGCATCTTGTATAATAAGATAGAAGCCGAAGGTGCTTTTGGAATACATCCACGTAAGTCCTCCCTGGCCGGATCGTAAGAGTTTTTTAAAGAAACAAAAATCTCTGTAAAAGTAATTTTCAAAACCTATGTTTTCTTCTCTTCAATCAACTAGTAACCTTTAATATTTTGCAAATTAGTAAAAAAATTATAACTTTTTTACTATTTATTTAAATTCATTTGTCAACAAATACATAGCATGATAACCAGTTTAACCTAGGCACTTCAGTTTTTTAATAATCTTTCAGAATATTTTGTTTGTCGTTCGTTGTTGTCGTATAATTCAATCAAAAAAGATCAAGATGATATACGGATAGATTTACTTACTCCGAATTCAATGGAATTTTCAAAGAGATGCCAATTGCGAATAGCTATTGTTGTAAAGCAATTTCAAGAAAAAAAATTGTAAATATCGAAAAACATTAAAAATAAATAACAACTTCGTAGTATCTACACTGTAGGAGCTATTATTATTACATTATATTATTACTATTATTATAGCAGTATATAACCCCTTACTTGCATGATATAACCAAAGCTAGCTCCACTGTAGCAGCTATTATTATTATATTATATTATTACTATTATTATTATTATAAATATTATTATTATTACTATTACTATTATTATTACTACTATTATTATTATTATTATTATTATTATTATTATTATTATTATTATACTATTATTATTATTGTTATTATTACTATTATTATTATTATTATTATTATTGTTATTATTATTATTACTATTATTATTATTATTACTATTATTATTATTACTATTATTATTAATATTATTATTATACCCTACACCTAAAATATAGGGTATATTAACTTTGGTATGGTGTTTGTAACCACCAAAAGGAAGCGAGTTAGATATGGACATGTATATATATTCTGAATCAGGATCACCTCCTGAGACGATTTAACGATGTCCGTCCGTCCGTCCGTCCATTCGCACGATAAAAAATTAAAAAAGCTATCTTGATGAAATTTATATAGTAGGTTACTAATTACGGAAGGAAGGCTAACTTCGAATCTGGACAAAATCGGTCCATGGGTTCGGATTCTGGAAGCTTCCGAATGATTCCGGAGCAAACGAGATTATCTCCAAAACCAACAAAGATAGAACCTTTAAATTTTGTAAAATGATGTTCCTTCCCGTTCGATTTATGTCTCTGAAATTTAAGAGGATATGGTCCATGGGTTTGGGTTTTGGAAGCTTCCTAACGAGCCCCACAGCAAATGAGATTATCTCCAAAAACAACAAAGATATTACCTTTAAATTTAACAGAATGGTGTTCTTTCATGTTTGATTTAGGTTTATGAAAATTGAGAGTATTTAGTCCATGGGTTCGGATTTTGGAAGCTTCCGAACGAGCCTCAGAGCAAACGAGATTATCTCCAAAATCAAAAAAAGATAGAACCTTTAAATTTTGTACAATGATGTTCCTTCCCGTTCGATTTATGTCTCTGAAATTTAAAAGGATATGGCCCATGGGTTTGGATTTTTGAAGCTTCCGAACTAGCTCCAGAGCAAATGAGATTATCTACAAAAAAAACCAAGATATAACCTTTAACTTTGGCAGAATGGTGTTCTTTCATGTTTGATTTAGGTTTCTGAAATTTAAGAGGATTTGGTACTTGGGTTTGGATTTTGGAAGCTTCCGAACGAGCACCAGAGCAAATGAGATTATCTCCAAAACCAACTAAGATATAACCTTTAAATTTGCCAGAGTGGTGTTCTTTCATGTTTTATTTAAGTCTCCGAAATTTGAGAGGTTTTGGTTCATGGGTTCTTATCTTGGAAGCTTCCGAACGAGCCCCAGAGCAAACGAGTATATCTCCACAACCAACAAAGATAGAACCTTTATTTTTAGTACAAGAGTGTGCTGTTCTGTTTCAATTTCTATAAAATTGGAAACTGACATTTGAAAGAATTTGAACCATAGATTCGTATTTTGGAAGCTTCCGAACGAGCCCCAGAGCAAACGAGATTATCTCCAAAACCAACATAGATAGAATCTTTAAATTTTGTACAATGATGTTCTTTCCCGTTTGATTTAGGTCTCTGAAATTTGAGAGGATTTGGTTCTTGGGTTCGGATTTTGGAAGCTTCCGAACGAGCCTCAGAGCAAATGATATTATCTCCAAAAGCAACAAAGATATAACCTTTAAATTAGGCAGGATGGTGTTCGTTCATGTTTGATTTATGTTTCTGAAATTTGTGAGAATTTGGTCCATGGGTTCAAATCTTGGAAGCTTCCGGACGAGCCCTAGAGCAAACGAGTATATCTCCACAGCCAACAAAGATAGAACTTTTATTTTTAGTACAAAGGTGTTCTGTTATGTTTCCTTTTCTGTAAAATTGGAAACTGACATTTGAAAGAATTTGAACCACGGATTCGTGTTTTGGAAACTTCCGGACGTGCACAAGAGCAACGAGCATATCTCCAAAACCAACAAAAGTAGAACTTTTAAATTTAGTACAATGGTGTTCTCGCATGTTTCCTTTATGTTCCTGAGATGGATTCGATGAATTGGAGTGACAATTCGAGTACCTGACACACACCTCCCAAGGACTAACAATCTTCGAAATTAATAAAGATAGAAACTTAAAATTTTTAACAAAGGTTTGAAGCATATCCCAAGAGGATGCCTCTTTTACGTTCCTGAAATTCGAGTTGAATAAGACAGAAAAGGGAAGAAGTTCAAGCAGCTGCCAAAAAAACTTATGGATTTTTAGCTTAATTCGAATTATTCAGGTGTGGGGTATTAATAAGTCGGTTGCATCGACTTACTGTTACATTTACTTGTTGTTATTATTATTATTACTACGATTAATTATACGATATACATTATTACGATACAAAAGTACTACATATATTTTTATTTATGACTTGACGGGGATTTGAACCCAAGACCCTTCGATTGAAAGGTTGGCGACTTAACCACTTCGCCATGAGTCAGATTTACATATGTTAAAACCTTAAATAAACTTTTCCGCTGAAGTCGTTTAAGCTGTACAAGTGCCTACAGCCATACTCACACAGTACACACCCACCCACACCCGCACACACACACAGAGACATCACGATAAAAAAATTATTACAGGCTTCTACGCACCGGAGTAGTGCATATTTGCAAAAATCTCAGGTACAAATTTTTTGTGTGAAAACAGTACCTACTTTATACATGTATGCGTAAGAATGTAAACCAACGTTTTTTAAAAGCTCACATTTCCAAAAAACAATACAAACTGTTTAGAATTGTGACTTGCACTTTTGGGCATTTTAAAATTTAATGTAATAAGAAAAAACGTGAAAATAGGACTTTTCTCGAATTTTGAGGGGGTGTAAGTTCGGAACCCTATATAACTAAAAAAAAAGATAACACACGTAAAAATATATTATTGAACCTTTAGTTTTCATGTCTTGCCGAAGAAAAATTTTAAGTTAGAAGTTTCTAAAAATAGCAAATTTTCAATTTTCGAGGCCTAATAACTCTTAAACAGGGAGTGCTACCAAAAAATTTTCTGAGGAAACTTATATTGATTCTTAACGTTATTTCTTGTCTCAAAATTTTAGTTCCCATCCCAAAGCGTGCCAAAGTTATGAAAAAGAAATATCTTGCAAAGTTTGGTTTCAACATAACGGTAAATTTAAATAGTAAATTACAAAATATTGCTTAATTTTGATATAGTTTTATAGAGGTAAGAAAATATTCAATCTTCTAGTGTTTTTAGATTGTAAAACTACTACGCAGAGTCTGAGATATATACATCTGAAAAAAGAGTCTTTTTGCAATTTTGGGGGGCTGTAACTTTGGAACAATATACAAGAAACCATTAACACACATAAAAATATATTACTGGAGCTTTAATGTTTTTGTCTTTCCGAAGAAAAATGTATACAGGTGCCTAAGTTACAGGTATTTAAAAATGGTAAAATTTCTATGCTTGAGCCCTACAAGCTCATAAACAGGATTCGGTACAAAAAAATTTCTGAGCAAACTTGTACTAATTCTCAAAGTTCTTTCTTGCCTCCAAATTGCAAATCCCTATCAAAAAGCTTGTCCGAGTTATATAGGTAGAAAAATCATGCAAAATTTGGTTTTGACGTGACGGTAAATTTAAATACTAAATTAAAAACCTACGAGTATATATAATTTTGATACTGATTTATAAAGGTAAAAAAAAAGTCTGTTGAATGGCGTATTCAGATTGAAAAAATGTTAAGTGGAACATGAAATATAAGCGTTTAAAAATAGGGGTTTTCCAAAGTTTGAAGGACTGTAGTTCCCTGATGGATGGGGCTACATGAAAAAGTTGTTCCACAAAATGTATGTTTTTATGAGACCTACTCATTGTTAAAAGTTTTTTTCCCTATCTTTTACGGTGTAGAAGTTTTGTAAACAGACCGACGGCCGGAAGGACGGACAGAGTGAAGGTTAGGTTAGGTTAAGGTGGCTGCCAAAAAGGCACACTTAGACTGTATTTGGTCCATTGTGATACCACATAGAAGCTTCTCTATCCCATTTGTCACAACCAATTTGAGCTTTTTGCAAAGCGAAGAATACTCTTCAAATTTTTGTTGTTAAAGAGATATTGCCCCAAATGGGTATTCCTTCTTGCCGACAAGGCCAGGCCTGTGCAAAGGAGATGGAGAGTAGTTTCCTCGTCTTCTTCATCTTTGCAGGCTCTACAATAGTCGTTTGCGGATAAGCCAAGTCTTCTAGAATGCTTCTCTATTAGACAGTAACTGGTGATTATACCCATTGTTATTCCAATGTCTACCGTTTTGAGAGAAAGCAGATCATTGGATCGTCCTAAATCAGTTTTGGGGCATATCAATCTTGTGAAATTGCACGGGGTCAAGTTTGACCATTTGTAATTTACCATATCCGTTATTTCCTTTCGAAGTAAGTTTTGCTTGTGGATAGAGGTACCCTCAGTTTTGCCCTATGAAATGTAGGCCTTCCTGTTTAAATTTCTCTCTAGAGTTAGACCCAGAGATATCGCCATTTTGCTAAAGGCAAGAGTGAAGCCATTTAACGAAGGCGGCTTTATTTTAGGAATTTTATATTTCCTTGTAAAGAGGACCAGTTCGGTTTTCTGTGGATTTACTGACAGTCCTCAGTCTGTAGCCCAGGTTGTGATTTTGTTTAGTGCAAGTTGCAAAACGTCCCTGAGACTGTCTGGGAACTTTACACCATATTCCAAAAAAGGGTAGATAGCACTCCTCCTTGCGGAGTTCCTCTCTTCAAAAACCTTTTTGCAGAAGTGTTGCTTAAGTTGGCACTGATGGCCCTGGTATTTAGCATATTAGCTATCAGTCCCCTTAGCTCCGGTGCTACTCCTAGACTTATGAGTGCGTCTACAATTGCTGCCTGATTGACGTTATTAAACTCCCTCAATGTTTTTAAATGATGCCATAGTATACTCTTTGCAATTTAAAGATCTTTCAATCGATCTAGTCAAGGTGTGAAGTGCAGTATCCACTGACTTCCCTTTACAGTAAGCATGTTGAGAGGCTGACAACAAATTTTTATCTAAGTTGCAGCAGATATGGATGTCGATTAATCTTCCTAAGGTTTTTAGAAGGAAGGATGACAGGCTTATAGGCCGAACGTCTTTCGCATAGACGTGACCACTTTTACCGACCTCGGATATGAACACTACTTTGACATGTTTCCATTTATCCGGGATAAGCCCAAACTAAGACAACAACAGAAAATGCTCTTTAGCCAAGCCAGGGTAGTAGATGAAGTTTACTAGATCTCAGCGGGTATAACACCATCCGGTCCGCTTGTCTTGAATGGCTTGAAACTATCTGTGGCCCATTGTAGTTTGTCTCCTGTAAGGAACACTTCTGAGATAGTAGGGAAAAGATTTAGAAGACAAGCCACCTATGAGCTATTATTTGTGCACCCAGGAAAATGGGTTTTTAAAAGTAATTCCAACAACTCCTCGCTTGTGGTAGCCCAGCTGTCATCCTCTTTTTTAAGAAGACTGGGGACCATAGGGTTTGTCGATAGAATTTTCCTAAGTCTAGATGCCTCGGAGACGTTTTCTATACCTCCGCAGCATAGCTTCCAAGTATCTCTTTTCACCTTTTTAAGTGCTTTTTTGTACTGACTAATAGCCGTTTTATAAGAGCTCCAGTCCTGTACCTCATTCGGTTTTTTGGCATTATTAAAAGCCCTTCTACTATCTTTCCTTAGAGCTTTGATTTCATCATTCCACCAAGGTGGTTTACGTTTTCGCCTGGGCTTACTATTTAGATCCTGAATATTTTTAGGAATTCCAGGTGTTAAAGAGACACAGAGTGAAACTAATAGGCACATTTTTTCAAAATTTTTTTGGAAATGTGCTAAAAAGGAAAAAGTATAAACAGAAAAGCTGATTAATAATTGAAATTTAACTCCAGTTTTGAACTTAATTATGCAAAACAGAAAGAAAAAAATAATTGTACTTATATGTACATATGAATGTATATAAAACCACTCTCAATTTTTTACTATTATATATGTATACATATCTATAAAAATTAATAAACAATAACAACCTTGAACTTAAATTTTGCACTTTTATTTCTGTATTCTGTATATGTACTTTTATATTTGTATGTGATATTGTGTATTTCATTGTACAGCCTTTGTTATAAAAGGATGACCAATTAATTTGATGTTATCAAGTTGTATATAAAAAATATCAAATTCCTACATATATGAAATTTAAAATATGTAGTTGTTTTCTTAATTTTCAGTTTTAACCAAAGAAAACTAAAAAGTAAACATATTGCTATTATGTATACAAACTTATGTATTAACTTAAAATGTAATAAAAGATAATACAAAGTAATTTTATAATATACATACATATATTACAAACTAGATATGTATGTAGCAAAAAAAATTCTATTTATATCAACGTTATGCCAGGTTATACACTAAGTATGAATTTTTTACTAATATAATATAATTATTATGTAATTATATATATATATATATATATATATATATATGTATGTGGTTTTTTCATTTAAAATTCAGTATTTCAATTTAATTAATATATTAGTGTAATATACAAAATTGGAAATTTATTAAGTTACACATAAAGTTAATGAATTTAAGTTAATTACATTTTTTTTATAAAAGTTCAGATTAAATATTTAGATAATAATTTATTATACTTTTCGTGTATGTTGAATTCTTTATTTATAAGCTAAATCCACGTCCACGGCCTTTGACTCCAAGATCAAGAAGAAGGAAAAAACGTCCTTCGATTTAATTGAAAATGTTCGTAGTAGAACATTTTGTACTAGTTTAATAATATACTTATTTTGTAATGCATTAGGGTGGATTTGCATTTATTACATTGGAATGCATTAGGGTGGATTTGAGGTTATTACATTGGAATGCATTAGGATGGATTTGCATTTATTACATTCCACACAGCCTTTCCTGATGATCTTCGGCCCCTGAAGATGTCTAAATGAAAATGTGTAAATTAATATGAGTTATTATACGTATCTTCGAAGTTTATCCACTGTTTCATTTTATCTGCGCTCGTGTCGGTCATATTCGGCCCTTCATGTTCTCCTTCCTTTTGCACTTGATATCTATCAAACTCTTTGATGGTAACTATTCGATATGGTTCTAGGAATTTCGGACGAATTTTTAAACCGGTTCCGAATTGTACTTTTTCTATAGCTACTAAATTTGTATTGCATGGTATTCTGTCATGTCCTTTCCTTTCTTATTGAATGTTTTTCTGTTTTCATTCTGGATGTTAGCGATATCTTTTATTGCTTTTTCACGTTGTTCGTGGCGTTCATTTTCAAATTCTTTTATATACTATTCATTTATGGTGCCTATAATTCTCAAATCCTTTTGAGTTTTCATCGCACAACCCGTAAGCAGTTGAAATGGGCTGATTTTTATTGCGCGTTGATAAGTCGCGTTAATTATTTGTTGTACCGACTTGACATAATTGTACCATCTTTCGTTTTCTTCTAAAGAAAGTTTCGTTAAAGTCCTTATCACTACAGAATGAGCCCTTTCAATTTGCCCGTTTCTTCGTGGTACTCCGAAAGTGATGAACTGAAGTTGGATATTTCGTTCTTTTCAATAACTTTGAAATTGGTTTGAGCTAAAAGCTCCTCCCTTATCTACAATTATTTTTTCTGGATAACCAAAAGTTTCTACAATTATCTAGAATTTTTGTATGGCTTCCTCGCTGCCAAGTGTTATGGTCGGGAAAAGCCAAAGAAATTTGGTGAATCCATCGATTAAGGAAAATATATATTTGTAATACTTTTTTGTAACTGTCATTGGTCCCAGGTGATCAATATATAGTGTTTCAAATGGGCGCTCCCCTTTCGGATGTATCGGAGTGGATGTAGCAAAGATTCAGCCTTTTCAGTCCTTCTCTCAGCTAATATACAGCGTACGCAATTGTTGATATGCGTGGTTATTCTAGGTTGAAGGTCGGGAATGTAGAAATCCTTCTCGATAATTTCTGAACTTCTTTAATAATATAATTTTTCATAGAATCTGGAACTACAAAAAGTAAATTATTATTCATGTTTTTGTAAAGGATTTTGTTCTGAATAATTAATCTCTCTACGGTTTTTCTTGGAATATTTCAATGATGACAAGTAAGTGTTGGTCTTTCTGTTGCACTTCTAATAACTTTGCCAAGAATTCACTTTTTTGAAACATGCACAAAATGACCTGATTTCTGCTCAGAGCATCTACGTGTCGCATTCTGTTACCAACTCGGTGTTCGAGCTGATAATCAAATTCCTCCAGTAACAGGGCCCATCTAGCACCCCTAGTTGTGACGTCTTTCTTCTTCATGGTACCTTCAAAAGCTTTAAAATCCGCAACTAGCTTAAATTTTGGGCCTAGTAAATAAACCCGGAATTGTTTTAAAGCCTCAACAACAGCGAGCACTTCCAACTCGTACGACGTGTAGTTTCTCTCGGCTTCGTTGGTTTTTCTGCTATAATAATAAATAGGAAGCAGTAAATCATCTTCGCCGTCCTTTTGAAGCAAAATTGCGCCGTATCCGTCTTAAGGTACATCGGTGTGCAGCTCAGTATATGCTCCATATCTAAAAATGTTCAAAATCGGCTTCTTTGATAAAGCTTGCTTAATTTCATTGATGGCTACCATTTCTACTGGTCCAATTTTGAAATGAATGTTTTTTTTTTAAAGTTCATGTAATGAGTGTACCTTTGTAGCAAAGATTGGTATAAACTTCCTGAAATAATTAGCTAATCCCAAGAAGCTTCGCAGATTTTTGACTGTAGACGGTCTAGGAAAGTTCAATACGGCTTTTGTCTTCAAGCTGGATGCTGAAATACTGCCATTAGAAATTCTTAATCAGAAATAATCAATATCCTTTTGTAAGAACTGGCACTTTTGACACTTTATTTGCAAACAGTTTCTAGCAGCTACATTCAATACTATCTTCCATGGTTTGATGCCTTCTTCTAACTTCTGTGACGGTATGATGATATCATCGATATAAACTATGACGAGACCTTGTATGACGAGATCCCTAAGAATAAAGTTTATATATTTTTGAAAGACACTGGGCGAATTACAGAGTCCGAATGGGACTTTATTGAACTCAAATTGTCCACAGTGCGCAACAAATGAAGTGAATTTTCTGCTTTGCTCTTCTACCGTTGCGTGATGAAACTCATTTTCAATGTCTAACGTGGTGAAATATTTAGTTTCTCTATTTGTTCTTCGATGTTAGGCAAAGGATACCTGTCTTTAATCATCTTTTCATTTATTCCCCGATAATCGATGCACAAACCATAAGAATTGTCCTTCTTCTTAACGAGAACTATTTGGCTTGCATAATCAGATGGGCTCTCCCCTATAATTCCCTCGTTTAACCATCGGTTGAATTGTTGCTCAATAACTTTGAATTCGTAAGGAGGAAATCTCCTGGAAGGTCTGTAAACTGGATCGTCGTCTACCGTAATAATTGTCTAAAATCTACCTTCATTTGAACTGCTGATTCTTCTGAAGATTTTAGTGAGTAATCTTTTATTAAAGCAATTACCTTATTTTGCTCGTTCTTTTCGAGGTGTGTTAGTCCGAAGACTTCTTTAGGTTCCTCCAAGTTTTAGTCGAAACTAATTTTAGCTAACTAGCACGAGCGATGAAGATCTTCATTATCTCTGTTTATACTCATTCCTTCGGGCATGTTCTCTTGGATAACTATTTTACCATTGCTTATATTGACGGTGGCTTCACTCAGTAAATTCATTCCGATTATCATATTGGGTTTCACACATGATTCTTCCACAGAATGGCCTTCTATATTTTCATAAGTTTCACCGTTGATCTCTATTGTTGTTTTACATGACCCCTTAGTTTTGATGTTAGAACATAAGCCAATAATTACTATTGGTGAATTCCTAAAATTATAGTTTGGGTTAATTAAATTAAAGTAGCATTCTTTTAGTACGCATATGTCGCTTCCAATATCCATGAGACATTCAATTTTATTAATTTTAGCCCTAATATACTTATTATTTTTCGGGTTTTCTATAAAATGCATTGATGTATTTTTATTTACTCCACTATGTCGATTATAGTCGATCGCTGGCTGTTCCTTACATTCTGGCCTTTTATGTCCATATTTGTTGCATCTAAAACATTTCGGGCCGTTACTCTTTCGAGGGCAACTATGAGCCTCATGTTCAACTGAGCCGCAATTAAAACAATAACGCTGACGAATTTTTTTACTTCCTTCTATTTTACTTTTAGTTATATTTCTCTTATCCATTTTGAACTTTCGCCTTTCGTAATTTTTTCGTATATCAGCAATTTTTTTTTTAATTCAGATATGTCTTTGGCACCAAAAAGAATCATTTTATTACTGGGTATGTCTTTTATTCCGTCTATGGCGTAATTTATTAATGAAGATTCGTCTATTTCAATTTGAGAGGCGATATCGAGCATGCAGTACAAATATTCGCGAAAGGATTCCTCATAATTTTTCTTTCTTTCTTCGTTCTTCGGCACTGGTGATTCTTGCTTCAAATTCTTTAAGTAACTCATGCTTCAGGACACGGTAGCAGAAAAGTTTCACATTCCACGAATAATTTAGAAGCACTTATTAATGACCTTTTACAAAAGACGAATTTCTGTAATTCATTCCATTGAAATACGCTCGCATACTAATCGAACTCATCTATCCATTTTCTAACACTAATGGTTTCATCCTCTTTAAACTTTCTATTACACTTTCAGCTTCACTAAAATTAATTTTTGTAGCCTGTTTTTTGGGAAGAAAAATTAGGAGGTATTGGCTTGAAATCAACAATCGAATCGTTGCGCTGTATGGTGCGACGCCTTCTCCCACTCATTCTGAATAACTTAATAACCTTTGTTTTTGATAATTAAATTTTAAAAAATTTTGTTTTTATTTATTTGTTTTTTTCTTTTTAATTCTTTGTATTTGTACATTTTTTTTTTTTTTAATATAAGTTAATTTATTTATAATTTTTTTTTTTTTTAAATAGAAAGTGCAACAATATAAATTAACTAAATATAAAATTTGTTTCAATATAGTTTGCATAAATATTTAATTTTTGTTGGCAAAATATTTAATTTTTCGTAATTAAATTTTTTAAAGTCCGAAATTTATTAAATATCATTAATATTTTGTTTGAGTTTTATATTAATATAAGTTTATAAGTTTTATTTTTTATATTTTTTTTTAGATTGATCGGTTGATAACAATATTTAATTTTCTAAATAAACTTTATTAGAAAAATTTTTTTTTTTTTTTTTTTAGATTTTTGATGCTGTAGTTCTTAATATGTTTGCTTAAATTAATTTTCAATAAAAATACCTATATAATTTTTTTTGATAGTAAGTTTTGTAATTCTTAATAAATAATATTTAATTTTTCGTAATACGGTTTAGTAATAACTTTAATTAAAGCTTTTTATCATTATTATATTTTTTTAATAAATTTTATTTTTATATATTTGTATCATATAATTTACTGTTATATTTTAATGTTCAATCAAAACAGTATTTTGTTCATTCGATATTATATATATATTTTTAATTATGTCATTGAATGTGAAAATAGCAAGTTAATCTTTAAATTATATTTTTTAATTACAATGGCAAATTTTGGTGTTCTAATTTTTTTTCCCTTGATTAATAACAAGTTTTTGTGTATTAAAGAATATTTATGTTTACTTATTTATTTTTATGTAACCACACAACAATGTTTTATTTTGATTTTTAAATATTTTTAATTTTTATGTAATTACAACAGGTTTTTTTTTTTTCAAGTATACGTGGTATAATTACAACAACAATTTTTTAAATAAATTTTTACAATTCTTTTACTATTAAAATCGCCTTGATATTACTTGAACTTCGGAATTATACCCGCATTTTTTATTATCCAGCGTCTTCTTCTTTACTTTTTTTTTACTAATTAACTACGTTCTTATTTATTTTATTTGATAGTTATTCGATTTGTCCGTCCATATTCCGGTTGAGCCCCCATGTGGTTTTTTCATTTAAAATTCAGTATTTCAGTTTAATTAATATATTAGTGTAATATACAAAATTGGAAATTTATTAAGTTACACATCAAGTTAATGAATTTAAGTTAATTACATTTATTTTATAAAAGTTCAAATTAAATATTTAAATAATAATTTATTATACTTTTGATGTATGTTGAATTCCTTATTTATAAGCTAAATACACGTCCACGGCCTTCGACTCCAAGATCAAGAAGAACGAAAAAAGCCTTCCTTCCATTTAATTGAAAATGTTCGTAGTATAATATTTTGTACTACATTTAATAATATACTTATTTTGTAATGCATTAGGGTGGATTTGCATTTATTACATTGGAATGCATTAGGGTGGATTTGCGTTTATTAGATTGGAATGCATTAGGGTGGATTTGAATTTAAAACATTCCACATGTATATGCATATAGAAAAGTCGCAATGGGGGATATTTTTATTTTCTCGATCTATGGTTGCAAGAAACAATTTTTTTTCATATGAAAAACTATAATTACTTTTTAAATACATATACATATTATGTTGTATACGTATGTATGAATGTAATTCTAAGTTTATACAAAAATTTATAATTTCAGTGCAAAGTTTTTTGTTATCAAATTTAGAATTCAATCGATCGATTGCCTCCGTTATAAATAAGTATGGGTATAAAAGAAACAAATTGAAAATTATAAATATATCATATTTATTAAACTGATATACTCTAACAAAAAATTATTCGATCAGATCACATGTACACAAATACACTCCATAAAAATTTAAACTACCACAATATATATATTACTTCGTAACAAGTAGGGACACTCCAATTTCTTTGCTTCACATCCACTGTAAATATTTTAAACAAGTAAATGTAACAAAAAGTTGATGCAACCGACTTATTAATACCCTACACTTGAATAATTCGAATTAAATTAAAAATCCATAAGTTTTTTTGGCAGCTGCTTGAATCTTATCCAACTCGAATTTCAGGAACGTAAAAGAGGCATCCTCTTGGGATATGCTTGACACCTTTGTAAAAAATTATAAGTTTCTATCTTTATTAATTTCGAAGATTGTTAGTCTTTGCGAGGTGTGTGACAGGTACCCGAATTGCCACTCCAATTCATCGAATCCATTCAGGAACATAAAGAAAACATGCCAGAACACCATTATACTAAATTTAAAGGTTCTACTTTTGTTGGTTTTGAAGATATGCTCGTTGCTCTTGTGCTTGTCCGGAAGTTTCCAAAATACGAACCCATGGTACAAATTCTTTCAAATGTCAGTTTCCAATTTTATAGAAAAGGAAACATAACAGCACACTCTTGTACTAAAAATAAAAGTTTTATCTTTGTTGGTCGTAGAGATTTACTCGTTTGCTCTGAGGCTCGTCCGGAAGCTTCCAAGATTTAAACCCATGGACAAAATCCTCAAAAATTTCAGAAACATAAATCAAACATGAAGGAACACCATTCTGCCTAATTTGAAGGTTATATCTTCGTTGCTTTTGGAGATACAATCATATGCTCTGAGGATCGTTCGGAAGCTTCCAAAATCCGAACCCAAGAACCAAATCCTCTCAAATTTCAGTGACCTAAATAAAACATGAAAGAACATCATTTTGCCAAATTTAAAGGTTATATCTTTGTTGTTTTTGGAGATAATCTCATTTGCTCTGTACTTTGCTTAGTACTACTGTACTGCCTGGTCATAGGAGGTTGAGTTAAGGAATGAAAATAAATTTCAAATTGGCAGGCATATTGTGAACAAAGTTGTTAATATTCACCTTGAATCTTTCCACATTGTAAATATAATCATCACCAATTCTGGGTGGAAGATGGTTCCACATTCGCGATGTTCGTACAAACAAATTTCCATAAGCCAAATTATGCCATCTGGGAATTTGAACTACATAGGGATGGGCAGCAGAGGCTCTCCTTGTTTCTCTTTGGAATGCTTTGAGAGGAGGCATCAAATTTTTAATCTCGTTAGAGCAAGAACCCAACCCTTTAAGGTATCTATAAAACAGGGTAAGTGTCCCTGGTAGGCGCCGTAGACCGAGTGGAGAGAGCGTAGAGGTGACATTGGGAGCATTTACTAGACGAATTGCTGTATTTTGCACTTTACTGAGAAATCCCAATTCCGTTTTGGAGGCTCCTGCCCAAATATGTGCATTGTACTCCATCTTTGGTCTTATATATGTTTTATAAATATTTAGGAGATCAGAAGATGAAAAGAAGGCTTACCAAGGATTCACAAGGCTCTTACATGAATTCACTCACATGTTGCAAAACTTTCCTTTGGCAAGTTAAAGTAGGGATTGAAGTGTTTCTTTTCCGAGAGACTAAACAGCATTGAGTTTCCTTAGAGTTAATTAAATTAGATTTTTAGATTTTGTTGAACATTATTTGCTTATACAGACTCCACAGTTTTTTACTATTACTAGGATCTTGTGAAATGAAATTTGAGCAATAGATCTTTTTTGCATTCACAATTAACTTAAAAACTTTTGACTGATAATGAAAATACAAGTTTTTGAAATGAGTATCATTCGGATATATTTTTTTGAATTTTAAGAAAGAGCCGCGTATTTTCATATTTTTTCGAATTTCAGCTGTCATCCAAATGCTTTTATTGTTATTAAATTTTGATTGAATTGTCTTTGTATTTGCTTCAATCAATTCGATAAGTTTGCAAGCCGTATCATCAAAAGAATTTATGTTATGCATATTGTTCCAAAATTCATTTTTATCAATGTTGTCATAATCTAGAATAATTTTATGACTGTTAATTTTTTCTTTTATGGGTTTGAAGTCAATACTGACAAAAAGCATTTGGTAATCAGACAAAATTGTGTCTAAAACATGAATATTGTATTTCAAGTCAATGAGATCAGATATTAAATGATCTATAATTGTCCTAGTGGTATTACCAATTCTAGTTGCGTATTCAATTGAAATCTTGTTGAGAATTATAAATCCATTACTATGTATCATATTAATGTAGTCTTTGGTATTTGTATCTTTATTTAATAAATTAAAATTTATATCACCTACAAAGATTGATCTCCTATGTTTTAGTAAATCTTCTATTTTTTCTACGAATATATCAAAATTTGTTCAGTGGGATCTATAAATTGCAAGTATATTTATATTATGTTTGATTAACTTAACACCTAGAATATTAGAATTTTGAAATTCTTCATTATATATACAATTACTACTAATTTTATTATTAATATATATAGCAACACCCCCATATTTGCTTTTCCTGTTACTAAAATACGGAACATAACCTGATAAATTTTAGAATATGTTTTCACTCTCATGTAAGCAAACTTCCGACAGTACAATCACATCTATTTTTATACTATACGAATTTACTATCGCTTCTAGATCATATAATTTATTTCTATGACTTTGTATGTTTAAGTATATAATATTAAAATTTTTACTGTAAAAATCGTTTAATAATCTGCCCTCGTCTGTATAATATTGCACTTTAATGTCATTATTTAAATCAAAAATATTTTGATAATTATCTATACCTGTCTCCTCCATTAATTAATGTTGGTCAAAATATAAAAGAAAAAAATGATTTGTAATTTAACAATAATTAGATTAATAATGCTATAGAAAGAGATAGATGTGAGAATTTTTTTTCTAATATCGTAAATATCAGAAAAAGAGATTTGTGATTTAACAATAAAATGATTATCAGTGCAATAGAAAGAGATAGATGTCAGAATTATTTTACTATTATCACAAACTTTTATAGTGCTATCTATGGATATATTAGTCTCTCTTAAGTGATAATAAACTAAAAGCTGTGTTCCTGCTTTTTTTTGGATAAGAAATAAAAATGTAATAATGAATTTGTTAAAATTATAAATAAGTAAAATTGTAAAATCAAAAATATGTGTAAAATATAAAGAAGTAAAATGTGTTAAAAAAGTTAGTATTAGAAAATAAAAAAAAAAAAGGGATTAATTAATGTTAATTTTAAGTAATTAAATAAAAGTAGCAAAAAAGAAAAAATTAGAAATAAGCGTGTTTTTGTTCTCAAATTTTTTTGGATAGTGTAATGTATGATGAAAAAAATATTATTTAATGGTTTTCTTTCATTAAATAATATTTTTTTAAAAATAAAAATGAGAAAAAAATATTTTAGAATTGACTTTAAAGAATAATAAAAAAGAAATATATTTTAGTTTTTTAATTTTACCATTTGTAAATGAATTGAGTTGATATTGTTCTTAGGTATTGAAGGTTTTATAAATATGATTGATATCGTTCCTCGATAATATTTTGTATATTTTGCTGGAATGATTTTTCCGTAAGAAAATGGTGCTATCTTTGACCCAGAGAAATTGAAATTTATGTTTGGTTTTAATATTTTTAGCTTCGTAATAAAGATTAGACTGCAGTGCTTTAAGATGGTGTCGTAGAAATATTTCTTTGTTGTCATCATTATTCATATCTAATTCAACAGTAAAAAGGTGCTTATATTGTCGTTTTTGTTTCTTTTTTTGGGATATCAGAATTAAACTTAACAATATATAATTTTTTCTGGCGACCAGCTTCATTAATTTTTTTTTGATTAATTGTTGTAACATCTGATATATCATTTTTATCAATATTAGCATAAATTTTTTTTGCGATCGAAAAAACAGTTTCTGTAGGGTTTATGAGATTCGAAGGTAGACCGGCTAGTACAAGATTATTTTTTAACAAATTCTGCTGCGCTTTATCATGTAAGTACGCCTTTGTTTGTTGTCTCGCAAATTCGGAACTACTCTACCTTATGAAATTCTTTTCTGACCATGTCTTGAGCTGATCTTCTATAAAACTTTCTTCTTTCGGTGGAAATCTTCTTGGTGACCTATGAATTGGAATGTTATTAGTTGTAACTATTTTCATCTAAATTGGAGATTCTGTAGAGATTGCTGGCTTATAAGTGTTTATTAATTTTAATACTTCTTTTCTTTTCAGGTGCGATAAATCAGGAAAAGATACAGAACCCTTTTCATCATATATTAAAATTTTTGTTAAAAAACATTGCTTGGAATCATTTATTTCTGTTTCAATACCGTTTTTAGTCGATAATTTCATTCTCGTAATGCTTAAGTTCCTTTCTTGAATTCTAACTACAGCCAATCGCAATAAATTAATTCCAAGTATTAAATCTGATTTCATAAGTTTGCCATCAACTACATGTACCTCTATATTTTTAAATTCTTCATTATTGATTTCTATTTTAAGTTTTTCTTAAGTTTTTAAGTTTGCAGGATCCTTTCGTTGTAAGTTTGTAACATTTGCTCCTAAACCTATTTTTGATAACCACGAGTAATCACTAAAATACGTTAAAGTATTTTGGAATAATTTATGGTATGAGGCTTTGCTTTACTACACAGATATCACTACCGGTATGCACTAATCCATTTAAAATATAATTATTAAGCATACAAAAAATGTACATATTATTTTTTTTCAATAATATGAGTTGATCTTTCAGTCACTGTTTTTTCTGGGCAATCTGCTTTTTTGTGTCCGAACTGGTTACACCCGAAATATTTAAGACCTTTAGTTTTCTGTGGACACGTATGAAACTCGTGTTCAGTAGATACACAATTGCAAACACTTTTAATTTATCGGATTTTTTAAATAAATCTCTGTTGTTTTGCTTATCATCGCCACTAAATTTATTGAGATGTTTACTATTGTCAATTTTAACTTTTTCGTATATTTGCAATTTTTCTTTAAATTCGCTAATGTTTTTTGCTCCATACAGGACAATTTTGTTGCTAGCATAATCCTTTATCCCTTCTATGACGTACTCAATGATCGATAATTCGTCCACGCCAGCTAGAGAAGGAATTTCAATAATTTGGTACAAATATCCACTCAATGTTTCTTCAGGTTTTTTCTTTCTGTTCAAATTATGTTCAAATATTAGATGGTTGTCATATTGAAGTACGTCCACATAAGGAATTTGCTACTGATTACTGTAATTATAAAGGATTTTACTCGATTTTTTGTTTGCTGCTTAGATTCTTCATACAGATTTTCATATATTAATGTTGGTTGCCCAGGTCGGTGTAACGACACCACAATATCTGAAAATTCGTCGTTGGAGATATACATGCAAAGAAATGAAATAATCGAAAAAAACAAAATAAATATAAAATCAGTAAGCGTTAAACCGTTCCTTATTGATGACTCAGCAAATAAGTAAGTTTAATTTTTAAAAATTAATTTTATTAAACTAAAAACAAGAACTATAACTATAAAACAAAACTAAAAACAATATTAATTTCAAGAATTATAACTATAAAATAAAACTAAAAGCAATATTAACTTCATGAACTATAACTAAAAAAAAAACTAAAAACAATTTAACTTAAGTAACTACAAAAAAAAAATTTAATTGGAATGAGAATTCCATTACATTGTTAATTGCAATTTATACGAAGAAAGAAGATTTGAAAAGAAGTAGAAAAAATTCCCATGTAATTGCCGAAATGAAAACATTTTTGGATGACTCTGGAATTATAATTGATGCTGTGTAGTATGCAAAATACTTTTTAAAATTTCACTCTTTTGCTTTTCATTTGTCAATATTTCTTTTTGGATGGTTATAATTTCTTTATCATTTTCCAAAATTTTAACATTTATTTCTATACATTCTTTAACTAAGGAACTCAACACTTTATTACTTGTTTTTAATTCTTCTAATATTGCATTTTTTTTTTAGATGATGAAATTGATGATGAAGTTGATGGTGATGGTGATGGTAATGGTGATGGCAATGGTAATGGTGATGGTAATGGTGATGGTGGTCTTGCCGGTGATAGTGGTATAAATGGTGGTGAATATGTTGGCTGAAATAATGCATCATCAAAAACTCAAAAATTAAAAGGATATTTGTATATAAAAAGAATAGTAAAAAACAAGTAAATGTAACAGTAAGTCGATGCAACCGACTTATTAATACCCTACACCTCAATAATTCGAATTAAATTAAAAATCCATAAGTTTTTTGGCAGCTGCTTGAACTTCTTCCCTTTTGTGTCTTATTCAACTCGAATTTCAGGAAAGTAAAAGAAGCATCCTCTTGGGATATGCTTGACACCTTTGTAAAAAACTTTAAGTTTCTATCTTTATTAATTTCGAAGATTGTTAGTCCTTGGGAGGTGTGTGTCAGGTACCCGAATTGTCACTCCAATTCATCGAATCCATCTCAGGAACATAAAGAAAACATGCCAGAACACCATTGTACTAAATTTAAAGGTTCTACTTTTGTTGGTTTTGAAGATATGCTCGTTGCTCTTGTGCTCATCCGGAAGTTTCCAAAATACGAACCCATGGCTCAAATTCTTTTAAATGTCAGTTTCCAATTTTACAGAAAAGGAAACATAACAGAACACCTTTGTACTAAAAATAAAAGTTCTTTCTTTGTTGGTTGTGGAGATATACTCGTTTGGTCTGGGGCTCGTCTGGAAGCTTCAAAGATTTGAACCCATGGACCAAATCCTCACAAATTTCAGAAACATAAATCAAACATGAAGGAACACCATTCTGCCTAATTTAAAGGTTATATCTTTGTTGCTTTTGGAGATAATATCATTTGCTCTGAGGCTCGTACGGAAGCTTCCAAAATCCGAACCCACGGACCAAATCCTTTTAAATTTCAGAGACCTAAATAAAACATGAAAGAACACCATTCTGCTAAATTTAAAGGTTATATCTTTGTTGTTTTTCGAGATAATCTCATTTGCTCTGGGGCTCGTTAGGAAGCTGCCAAAATCCAAACCCATAGACCATATCCTCTTAAATTTCAGAAACATAAATCAAACGGAAAAAACATCATTGTAAAAAATTTAAAGGTTCTATCTTAGTTGGTTTTGGAGATAATCTTGTTTGCTCTGGGGCTCGTTCGGAAGCTTCCAAAATCCGAACCCATTGACCAAATCCTCTCAAATTTTAGAAACCTAAATCAAACATAAGAGAACACCATTCTGCCAAATTTAAAGGTTATATCTTTGTTGTTTTTGGAGATAATCTCATTTGCTCTGGGGCTCGTCAGGAAACTGCCAAAATCCAAACCCATAGACCATATCCTCTTAAATTTCAGAAACATAAATCAAACGGGAAGGAGCATCATTGTAAAAAAGTTGAAGGTTCTATCTTTGTTTGTTTTGGAGATAATCTCGTTTGCTCTGGGGCTCGTTCGGAAGCTTTCAATATACGAATCCATTCAAATTCAAATGTCAGTTTCCAATTTTATAGAAAAGGAAACATAACAGCACACTCTTGTACCAAAAATAAAGGTTCTATCTTTGTTGTTTTTGGAGATAATCTCATTTGCTCCGGGGCTCGTTAGGAAGCTTCCAAAATCCAAACCCATAGACCATATCCTCTTAAATTTCAGAAACATAAATCAAACGGGAAGGAGCATCATTGTAAAAAAGTTGAAGGTTCTATCTTTGTTGGTTTTGGAGATAATCTCGTTTGCTCTGGGGCTCGTTCGGAAGCTTTCAATATACGAATCCATGGTTCAAATTCTTTCAAATGTCAGTTTCCAATTTTATAGAAAAGGAAACATAACAGCACACTCTTGTACTAAAAATAAAGGTTCTATCTTTGTTGGTTTTGGAGATATACTCGTTTGCTCTGGGGCTCGTTCGGAAGCTTCCAAGATCCGGACCCATGAACCAAATCCTCTCAAATTTCAAATACTAAATAAAACATGAAAGAACACCACTCTGCCAAATTTAAAGGTTATATCTTAGTTGGTTTTGGAGATAATCTCGTTTGCTCCGGAATCATTCGGAAGCTTCCAGAATCCGAACCCATGGACGGATTTTCTCCAGATTCGAATTTAGCCTTCCTTTTGGAATTTGTAACCTACTATATAAAGTTCATCAAGAAAGCTTTATTAGTTTTTGAGTTATCGTGCGAACGGACGAACTCAGGAGGTGATCCTGATTCAGAATATATATACATGTCCATATCTAACTCGCTTCCTTTTGGTGGTTACAAACACCATACCAAAGTTAATATACCCTATACTTTAGGTGTAGGGTATAAAAAAAGAAAATATATAAATCTTTTTTTATTAATTTACCATAACTTTCCTCCATAGTTTTTTGAAAATTAATTGAAGCGGAATTTATAAAAATATCATTCATGGCATCATAAAAGGGCCACTCTGAAGGTGACCCACCGCTAGGACCAACAATTTTTTTTTCACTTCTAAAACAATATACATCAATTATACATACATACATAATAAACAAATATTTCAAATTTTACCTATACTTCGACTTTAAGTTGTGCTTTTTATTTTTTATTTCCTCAGCATCAACTACAATTCCACAGTCTTCCAAAAAAATTTTCATTTCGGCAATAACGTGGGAGTTTTTTCTACTTCTTCTCAAATTTTCTTTCTTCTCGGTCCAAATTTCAATTAACAATTTAATTAAATTTTTTTTTATATCTTCTTTTTTCCATTTTTATTTTTCCGTCCACTCCACACAATAGAAAATATTTCGTTTTTGAATCGCTGCTATCAACAAAATTTTTGTTTCGATTTTTGACAACAAATTCAAAAAAGTAAGGATTATGAAAAATGTTTTAAATTTATCTAAAATCGAAAAAAAAAATCGAAAATTCAAGGACGAACAACGTGATTTTGAGATGATTTTCAGAAAATCAAGTAACGACCTGATTTTCTTTGACAGATAAACTTTTGAAAAATGTATGGGAAATCAATAAAAAAAAAAGAACGAAATCATCTCGATTTCTCAAAATCTAATGTTTGTGAACGTACTATAAATTAGCAAAATAATAAAATTTTCATACAAAGATATTACAGATTTTTAACAGAATTATTACAGAGTAAAATAAAAATATGAAATTTACCTTGACATGTGTGTGTTTGTTGCTGCCTTTTAAATATAGCCAAAACTAAATTTTATATACATACACAATATAATGTTATAACATTTAGTTTATACATGTTTATACATTTTTCTCTTTCAAAGAAACGGCAATCATTTTTAAATTTTTGTTTGTTGCATTATCCCAAGACCTAAGTAAACAGGCCAAGAACTGAAAACACATGAATGTAGTTGTGAGAGAATTCCAATCGATTCTCACGTATTGCGCGTATGAATAATTTAATAATTGATGTGAGTCTCGATTATAGCCATATAAGCGTGTACAAAATTTTAAAGTATGAAAGTAGCTCGACGTATACTATTACGATATTGAGGTAGTTTATCTTAAGAAGCTTTTAAAATAAAAAATTTAAAGGAAGACAATTTTTTAAATGCATATTTATGAATGAAAATATTATATTTTAAAATATCTTTATTTAATGAATTATGTAAAAAATATGCGACTTTAATTTTTTCTTTGGACCAAACTGTATAAAGTAAATGGTTTTTGTGTTATTTCAAGATTTATAGTCGGCGCCCTATTTTTTTCCATAAGACTGCGTGTAAATTTGTTAAAGCTGGCCCCTTATTAAGCTTTTACTCTCTGCACTTCATGGCCTGATAATTGATGTGAGTCTCGATTATCCATACATATGTATGTATATTGTGCAGATATCTGATATTTACGTTAACAAGAGTAATAGATTTTTTGTTTACATGCGATTTAAGTACCTATATTAGAATTCGATGATAGGTATTAAAAATATAAATATACGTATACATACATACATACATACATACAGTGATATATGTAGTTAGCATTTAGCTTAATTTTTAATCTGTAAATCATAAAAATTCGAAAGATTAAAAAAAAAATATTCACACATACATACATATATACTTTTATCGAAATTAACTTTTTTCTTTACATTTAAACGCCATGGCAAAGGCAAAAAGTTTTGCATGTCATGTATAAGATAAACATTCACATGCACTATGTGATTTCCAATAAAGTAATACATATCAAATATGTATACATACTCATTATTCAATTCTTTAGAGTTTGTACTCTTTTTCTTGCTTCGGTTTTTGTATAACTAAAATTGATTTTGTTCCTATTTTCTCCTTTTCTTTTTTTTTCAGAACATTCAATATAAAAATTATGTTCATATAAAAAATTACAATGACAGTTCCTTAATTCAAATTTTAATTTAGTAGCAGATTAGTTATGAATCATAGTCAACTTTAAAATTAGTTACCAATAATAAATACCTTATTATTAAATAATTTTTGTTTTTATTAATTTTTCTTAATTTACCTATTATTATAATTTAAAAAAAAATTCGATTTAATATACTTATTCTTCGTGACTAAAAAGAATAAAATAAAAAATAATAAAAAATTTTTTTTAAAAATAGCTTTTTTGAACTAATAAATAGAAAATAAATTGATGGCGAATTTTTCTCTAATTTTTTAAATTATATTGTTACGATGGATGTTCCTTTAAAAAAATTTATCTCAATATAGCAATTATATATGTGTCATATATAAATTATATTGTTACGATGGATGTTCCTTTAAAAAAATTTATCTCAATATAGCAATTATATATGTGTCATAAAGCCCGTGAAATTAAAATAAAAGCTGGAGGCAATATTTTCAAAATTTAATTTTATAGTTATGCTTTTAATGCCTCCACCTTTAACTTTAATTTCACAAGCTTTATGGCACATATATAAATACTATATTGCCATAAATTTTTTTAAAGAAAGTTCCATCACAACCTGTGTGTGAATGTTTTAACCTAAATTGTTTGAATTTCCGCAATTTAAGCAAAATTTTGATCACATGTTCTAATGTAAATCTATCTATTATTTTATAATTATGAATAGAAAAATTTAATTGTACTTTTTGTTTTAATTAACTTTTTTTTTTTTTTTTTTTACAGTAGCAGGTGTTTCATTAAAATTTTAATTTATTTTAAATTTTCAAATTAGATTTATCTTAGACATGACACAAGGTAATCTGCAATTATGTTACTTCTAATTTAAATATTTTCCAGAATTTAAATAATTTTAACACTTATTTATACAAAATAATTCTAAAAATACTCAATTGTACTTTACGTTAATTCAAAATCAACTGCAGTAATGAAGTCAATAAGATAAAATTTTTGCAGAAAAAACGACCAACTAATTTAGCCGAATTAAGCTTCACAAAATAACGCCCGTATTAAAATGAACTAACACCTTAAAATTTTTGGGTGTTAGCTCATTTTTTTCGGAGGTTTGTTCATATTTTTAAAATGAAGAAAATCTAAAAATTAATTAATATCCGAAGAAGGAGCCCGAAAAAAATAAACTAAAACCCCAATAAAAGTTTTTCGGGTGTTAGTTAATTTTTTTCCCGGACTTTAATTCATGAGAAAAGATTCTTGATTTGACTTTTGAAGTAGAAAGAAAGAAGTGTTTTTTTTTTTTTTTAGCGCTTAAATTAAAATAAATTAAAATAATTAAAAAGAAACACAAAAAAAGAAATATAAAATACATAGTAATTTAAACAACAAAAACAATAAGAATAAAATAAAAGAAATAAAAAATAGGTTCATGTGAAGTATGCGAAAGAGGAGTAAATGCAAAATCCAAAGCATTAAAATTCAAACTTTGTGCAAAATTATATCACACAGGCTGTGCACCCGTCTCAGATGAGGTTTACAAGCTAATCAAATCTGGAAGTGCTGATTGGAAGTGCGGAAAATGTCCTTCGCACCTAAATAAATCCATTATTGTTGAAGAGGAAACGACAAACGAAGTAGAAATAAATTTGAATGAAGAAATAAATTTCATTGAAATAGAAAGGGAAACAGCGCATTTGAATGAATTATCTTCATATGACTTTTCTATTTGCACTTTAGATAAAATGGCGGAATATTTAAAAGTACTCGGTTCAGTAGTATCGGATATACGTAATTCGCAAATTTTCCAATCAAATATAATGGATAAAATTTTTGAAGAAAATATATGCATAAAAAAAGAAAATCAGCAACTAAAAAATAAAATACATCACATCGAAAACAATACAAAAATATTGAAATGAAAATTGACAAAATGGAAATGATTTTGGATGAGCCATTGCAGAACGAGCGTAAAAATGATATCGTTATTGCTGGTTTGCAACCATGTTTGCAAGACTAACATATTAATCAAATTTTTCATAAATTGGATATTCTAACACCCAAAAATATAAAGGCTATAAAGTCATTGGTAAAAAAAGATACGGAAGGGAAACCTGCAAGTTCTATAAACGTCGTTAAATTAAGCTCAGAGGAAACAAAAGTGGATGACATGTCAAAAAAAAGAGCTTTGGACAATTATTCACAGCTGAGTTTAATTTGACAGAAGGTAACAATCATGAAATTTTTTTCGCCATCATTTGTCTCCACTTCAAAGTAAACTTTACTTTGAAGCCAAAAAAATCAAAATCACAAAAAAATGGAGTATTTAAGTAAAACAAAATTATTTTACGCAAAAGTAGCTCAAGCAAAATACATAGCATCACTAATTTTAATGACATTAAAAAAATTAATCAAATTTTCAGGAATTAACCACTTATATTTTGTATATTTAAAAACTTTTTTAATTTCATCCTGCATTTTGTATAACACTATAAAAACACATACAATAATTTTGTTTATAATTTTTTCGTTTTTTTAATCGTTTTTTCTTTATTAATAATTTTTGTTTCTTAAAAAATGCTTTCTTTTAATCAGATTAACATATCTGACTGAAAGAGTGTTGTACATATGACAGGGCTATGCAATCTGTCGACGTTTGTAAATAGAAAAGAAAATCTTAATATTATTTATATTAATATTCAAAGTCTTCGAAATAAACTCTACACTGTAAAATCACTAATTAATTCATACGACAACATTCATATTATTGTTTTAACTGAAATATGGCTGATAGAGAAAGAGAATCATTTTTTTAATATTTCTGGATATATTCCTTATTTTTCAAATAGGCAACATCCATACGGGGGTGTTGCGATTTATGTTGATGAATGTCTCAATTCAAATTATGTATGTAAAGAAAACAAAACTCTAATAGTAAATTTACCCGATCATAAAATAAACATTATTGGTATATATAGATCTCACGAGACATTTATACAAATTTCATACTCAAAGTATACTCAATAAATACTAGAAGATTATTAATTATAACGACTTGGCATTAACCGTGTAGCCGAACAGTGATTTGAAATTATTTAAATTTTACATTAATTGTTTAAAATTATTAACATATTATTATTTCATTTTCACACATTCCACATCCCTCAACACACACTTATGCAAAATTAATTACAATTTAAAAACATTAAAAAAAAAAAATTAAATAAAAAATAAAAAAAACTTTTTTATTCTTTTTTTTTTTGTTTGTTTGTATTTGTTATTTTTTTTCTACTTTTTTACTTACAAATGTTACCCTGAAATGATATATTCTTTGATTTTCTTTTTGAAAAAATATATGTTATTATTAACTTGCAATTCATTCGGTAAGTCGTTAAAAACTTTTAAGCAATTAAACAAACAATTCTGTTTTTGATTGTTTGTTCTAAACAGCATGAGATAAAAATTTGATTTGATTCTTGTGTTATGGTTATGAATGTCAATAGATCTATTAAGGATAAAGTTATGTTTGATATGATTATTAATAATTTTGAAAGCAAGAATATAGAGTTCACTTCTAGAAATATTTTCAAGACTAAGATAAAGGGAGGAATAAATTAGATTTGTTGGGTACATTACTGAAAGTTAATTATTTTTATTTGCTTTTTTGTTCATTATATTCAATTTTTTTAAGTAATACTTTGAGGAGCTACTCCATATTGGATTCAGATAGGTTATATTTGATAATATATATGACGAAAATAAAATATGCAGAATATCTTTGCTAAGCATTTTTCGTAATCTGTACATGATAAAAATATAAGGTGAATCATTCATCATACAGTTTCTTAACATCAGAGTCTTCAGCATACTTTTTTTTTTATTTATAAAAGGAATCTGGAATTTTTATTGTTCTTAAAATATTATCATTCATCCACTCTTGTTTTTTTTTCGAATATTTCACTCGTATTTTAATAGTATTGGTTTGAATATTTGACTTAAGTCGTTAATTAAAATATGAATGGAGTTTATATTAGACCAGAATTCGTTGTTTGAAATATTGTCATAGTATAATATAGTTTTATATCGTCTCACACTATCAACTGCAGGTTTACTCTCTAGAGTCTAGACTGAGTAATAATTGATGGTCAGACAGAGAAGTGTCAAGAGTGAAGAAGTGGTATTTAAATTTTATGAGATCACTAATAAAGTGATCAACAATTGATTTTTTATTTGCTCCAATTCTTATTGAGAATCCATCTGAAATTTAATGTCTATAATGTAGCCGTTTGAGAGAATCAGGTTGATATAATTTTTAACATCCCTATTGCTTTAGTTTATTGAATTATTTGGTGATTTAGTATAAAAATCAACCTTCAGGCTTTTTGTAATAGTAATATTATCCAGTAATAATATAGTAATATTATCTAGAGTAATAGTATCTCAGTTGAAATCATTTTTATTATTAATAATTGAAAAAATAAAAAAACAAAACAAAAATAAAAAAACCAGAGTGCAAAAACAATAACAAGCAAAATAAAATCAAACAAAATGAAATATAAGAAACACAAAACAAAAAAACGGGACAATATGGGCATATGGCACCTTTAATTTATTAAGTAATAATTGGAGTAATAAATTTTTGTAAATGCTTTTTTTTATGTCTTTCTTTTGCTTTCCAACATAGAGGAAAAATAAAGATAAATTGATTTGCTCAATAATCTTTAAAATGTGTTTTAAGAGCGTGTAGATTAGAAAATTAAAAATTTTATTGATCTTAATCGATTAATTGATCTTAGTTTGATTTTTTGTTTTGTTAAATGTTTAGAATAAAAATAAATATAATTGATAAAAAAATTTTAAATAAAATTTTTGGAATTATAAAATTAATTAAATTATTATTGTAATTAAGATATAAACTATTTAGAGTAAGTAGATTAATGTTTTTAATAAAATTGAGTGGTTTGTAAGAAATGTAAGCTAAAAAAATAAATGTATGTATATATATAAGTATATATATAAGTATAAAAAAATGTATATAATGTGTAAAAATGGTAAAATGTAGGAAAATAAAATAATATTAGTAAAAGCAAAAAATATATAACAAAATTTGGTAAATCCAAAATAATAGTTACCTATATTTAATGAAAAAATTAAAAAGAAAAAAAATGTGTGTTTTGATTTTTTAGAGCTTAAAATTCGGTTATTGTACAAGAACAAGAAAGAAGATGAGTGAAATAGAAAATACTGTTTTTGTTTTTTAACTAAAGTTTTTACCAGTGTGAATTTCTAGAATTTTGTTAATGCCATTAAAATTCTTAATATCATATATTTTACTCTTTTCTTTTTCACGCGTCTTAATTGTGTTGTTCTTGTACCAGAGATATTGATAATTATATAATTTTTTAATTTTATTAGCTTCAAAGTACAATTTTTTTTGTAATTTCGATAGATGGTTTTGAAAAAATATTTCCTGGTTACCTTGATATTTCTCGGTTTCGGCTAAAATTGTGATGTAAATAAGTGATTTTTTTTTAAGTAAGTTTTTCAAGTGAATAATGTATCTTTGTTGTTGTCTCCTTGCATCTGATGTACCTTCAGAAACTGGTGAAATAAGTGAAATTTCGTTTTTATTAATATCAGTTAAATTGTTTATAATTTGGTTATATTATTTAACTTAGAAGTCAACTCTATAAAATGGTTAGATAAATCTGATACTTGCTTTAAGATGCATCAGTTTTGTAAGTTGTATTTAGAATAATTGAATTATTCAATTCCGGGATACTTGGCGCATTCGATACCGGCGAATTGGACACGACTGGTGTTGAGGGTAAATGTAAAATTGACTTTCTTTGTAGCCTTTCTTTTTTACATTGCTTAAAGAACCAATAGGTATTTTTTTCCTTCAAATACTTTCTGTGAAATATTTCAAAGATATCGGATTTTGAGGGACAAGACAAGACAATGACAATTTATTTCAAATAACATAAAAACTCTAGATAAAACAACATAAAAAATTAATTAATATTAAACAAATTGTTATCGAGAATATTATTTTTCTGTTAGTAATAAAGAAAGTGTAGTAGACATTCGAGAATGTTTAATCAGTTTATTAAACATTTTCGTTGTTTATGTTAATATTTATTAAACTGGAAACTGGAAAAATTTTTATTTATTTTTGAAGTACAATGTTTGCCATTTATACTCTGAAAATGATATCTCCCATATCTCCCACCTCTTTCGTCTTTACAGTACCTGATTCTTTTATCAAAATTTTCGCCCACATTCTGGCATAGTTGAGGCCCTATCTCACCAATAACTCGAATAATTTCTGCTTTCAATGCTTCAACGTTTCGAGGATTATCCTTGTAAACCTGTCCTTTCACATAGCCCGATAGAAAGCAGTCTAACGGTATCAAATCTCAGGATCTCGAAGGTCATTTCACATCACCGAATCTTAAAATAACACGGTTTGGAAACTTTGTATGCAGTAATTGCAGTGTTTCTCTGGCTGTATGAAACGTAGCCCCATCTTGTTAAAAGCGAACGTCCTCAGTATCAATTTTCCAGTTTTGGTCATAAAAAAGTTGTAATCATGTCGCGATAACTGGTACCGTTAACGGTTATGGCTCTTTCAGCATCATTTTCGAAAAAGTATGGAACAATCACACCACTAGACTACAATGCACACAAACAGTGATTCTTTGTGGATGCGTTGGCTTCTCTTTGATCTGGCGAGGTTTTTCCTCTCCCCAAATATATCAGTATTAACCTAGCCACCGATCTCGAAATGTGCTTCTTCCGAAAAGATTTTTTTTAAATCGTCGTTTTGTTCCAATATCCAATTGCAAAGTCCCGGCGCATGGAATGATCTTGCGGCAGCAATTCTTGTGTCAATTGAACTTTGTAGACCTTCATCGCTAAATCTTTGTGCATAATACGCCATACAGTTTACTCAGAAAGTCCCAATTGTTGTGAACGTCGGGAAATTGACACGGTGGGGTCAGCTGTAAAATTATCACTCACAGCACCAATATTTTCTTGTGAACGACCGGCACGATCATACTGAAGTCTTTTACAATCTAGTACTGCACCAGTTTCTTGAAATTTCTGCACAATATTGCCAATTTGTTGCTCAGTTGGACAATAAACATCGCGTAATTTTCGAAATACATTTCTCACAGAACGACCATTTTCATAAAATAATATTTTTATAAATGGCTAACCTTCAACTGTCAAAATGACATATAATATGAGTGCGTTCAATATTTGAAGTGTGTTGCACAGGCGCTTACTTTTGGAAACTCAATTTGAAAGATCTTTTAGATCTCGAGCAGCTTTACAACTCATACATCTACCAATATCAGAGCAAAAATTAAAAGATTTAAAAACTTAAAGATTTTAAAGACCAGAAATTTACCATGAATTATATATGAATTTAATATCAAGTCCCTCAATTTCTAATAATGTTTCCACCGATGAAGATGAATAAGCAACAAATATATGATATCATTTTTTTGAATAAATGAATTTATTTTTATTATCTATATCTAGCTGTCATGTTTATTTTTCACTAGTGTTGTCGAAATCACATATTTGACAACTAATATCAGTCGTAGCACATGTGCGTAAATTCTAATTAGAATTTCATAAAACTATGTAAATTAGCATATTGATGTAGTGAAAGTGTCGGTAGCGATTTTAGAAATATACTTAGAACACCACTTTTACCTATTTGAAATGAATTATGCTAATTGTCTAAAAAGTTGGAAGTTATTTAAAGTTTGTTAAAAGTGTGTTTGTTAAAAAATAAATAAATAAATAATGATAACAATAATAATATGATATAATATAAATATAAAACTATTATTTGGACAATTATGTGGCATTAAACTAAATAATTTGCTGTAATTCATGTTTGATGTTTTCCCAGTTACACTCTGAATAACTATATTTCAACTGTATTTTCGTGCTTTCTATACTCATTTCTACCACATATAAAATGTTACAGGATATTCCAGCTTTGTCAGTTAACAATATGAAATTACGCTCTAATAGTTCTTCTTCGTCGTCTTTTAAAGCTCCTGTATCTGCATTGGTTAAACCTGCTACTATTGAACCTGATAATAATACAATTCTAATAAAACCTATTCAAGATCTCTCGGAAGTAATTGTTTCAATTCAAAATAATATAAAAACTGCAATTGATGGTAAATTTGTTGACCTCGACCGTCGTCTCAACAATAAGATTGATCACTTTCAACGAAAGCATTGATGATTCGCTAAACGACAAAATTACCACTACATGTAAAACAAATCTTGACTTAATATTAGATAGTGTTAAATCTGTTAGAGATGACCATACTGAAATAGTTAGAGAGCTGAATGAGCGGATGGATAGTATTCGTCAAATATTCGTCAAATATTGCATCAAATACCAGTGAACATTTATATGGACTTGAAAGGCTGTCACTTTGCAATGATCTCTTAATCAATGGTATTCCTGACGTTCCAAACGAGATCATGGAAACACTGTTTTATAAACTGACAGAAGCTACTAGATGCAATATTAATTATATTTGTGTTGGATCTATGTTTCGCACTCGCAGTAAAGGAGGTTCGATTCTTGTTAAATTTCTGGAAAATTAAACAAAGGATTTTTTTTTCAAAAATATCCTAATTGTAAACACTTCACATATTAGTTTTGGGGGATCTAAAAGAATTTATATTAATGAAAGTTTCACCTCAAGTACTCTAACACTTCTTCGAATAGTCAACAAAATGAAAAATGATGGTTGGATCTTTAAATCATTTACTAGGAAAGGTGTATTGTATATACAAAAAACTGAAGGTGGTGAAGTCATCAAAATTACCTTCAGAGATCAGTGCATATCTAGTTCGACAAGTATCTCAAGTCTTACTGTTCAAATAGGTATTTGTCTTCATTTTTTGTGTCTGTTAATATCTATATTGCTTTATGTTTGTTATACCCTACACCTAAAGTATAGGGTATATTAACTTTGGTATGGTGTTTGTAACCACCAAAAGGAAGCGAGTTAGGTATAGACATGTATATATATTCTGAATCAGGATCACCGCCGGAGTCGATTTAGCGATGTCCGTCCGTCCGTCCGTCCGTACGCACGATAACTCAAAAAATAATGATGCTATCTTGATGAAATTTATATAGTAGGTTACTAATTACGAAAGAAAGGCTAAGTTCGAATCTGGACAAAATCCGTCCATGGGTTCGGATTCTGGAAGCTTCCGAATGATTCCGGGCTTTTGGAGATAATCTCCGCAAACGAGATTATCTCCAAAAGCAACAAAGATAGAACCTTCAAATTTTGTACAATGATGTTTCTTCCCGTTCGATTTATGTCTCTGAAATTTAAGAGGATTTGGTCCATGGGTTTGGGTTTTGGAAGCTTCCGAACGAGCACCAGAGCAAATGAGATTATCTCCAAAACCAACAAAGATAGAACCTTTAAATTTGGCAGGGCGGTGTTCTTTCATGTTTTATTTAAGTCTCTGAAATGTGAGAAGATTTGGTCCATGGGTTCGGCTTTTGGAAACTTCCGAACGAGCCCCAGAGCAAACGAGATTATCTCCAAAACCAATAAAGATAGAACCTTTACTTTTGGCAGAATGGTGTTCTTTCATGTATGATTTAGTTCTCTGAAATTTAAGAGGATTTGGTCCATGGGTTTGGATTTGGAAGCTTCCGAACGAGCACCAGAGCAAATGAGATTATCTCCAAAACCAACAAAGATATAACCTTTAAATTTGGTAGGGTGGTGTTCTTTCATGTATGATTTTGGCCTCTGAAATTTAAGAGGATTTGGTCCATGGGTTTGGATTTGGAAGCTTCCGAACGAGCACCAGAGCAAATGAGATTATCTCCAAAACCAACAAAGATATAACCTTTAAATTTGGCAGGGTGGTGTTCCTTCCCGTTCGATTTATGTCTCTGAAATTTAAGAGGATTTGGTCCATGGGTTTGGATTTGGAAGCTTCCGAACGAGCCCCAGAGCAAATGAGATTATCTCCAAAACCAATGAAGATATAACCTTTACTTTTGGCAGAATGGTGTTCTTTCATGTATGATTTAGGCCTCTGAAATTTAAGAGGATTTGGTCCATGGGTTTGGATTTGGAAGCTTCCGAACGAGCACCAGAGCAAATGAGATTATCTCCAAAACCAACAAAGATATAACCTTTAAATTTGGCAGGGTGGTGTTCTTTCATGTTTTATTTAAGTCTCTGAAATGTGAGAAGATTTGGTCCATGGGTTCGGCTTTTGGAAACTTCCGAACGAGCGCCAGAGCAAACGAGATTATCTCCAAAACCAATAAAGATAGAACCTTTAAATTTTTTATAATGATGTTTCTTCCAGTTTGATTTATGCCTCTAAAATTTAAGAGGATGTGGTCCATGGGTTTGGATTTTGGAAGCTTCCGAACGAGCCCCAGAGCAAATGAGATTATCTCCAAAAACAACAAATATATATAACCTTTAAATTTGCCCGAATGGTGTTTTTTCATGTTTGATTTAAGTCTCTAAAATTTGAGAGGATTTGGCCATGGGTTTAAATTTGAAAGAATTTGTGGATTCGAATTTTGGAAGCTTCCCAACGAGCCGCAGAGCAAATGAGATTATATCCAATACGAACAAAGGTAGAACCTTTGAATTTGGTACAATGGTGTTCTTTCGTGTTTGATTTATGTCTCTGAAATTTAAGAGGATTTGGTCCATGGGTTTGGTTTTGGAAGCTTCCGAACGAGCACCAGAGCAAATGAGATTATCTCCAAAACCAACAAAGATATAACCTTTAAATTTGGCAGGGTGGTGTTCTTTCATGTTTTATTTAAGTCTCTGAAATGTGAGAAGATTTGGTCCATGGGTTCGGGTTTTGGAAACTTCCGAACGAGCCCCAGAGCAAACGAGATTATCTCCAAAACCAATAAAGATAGAACCTTTAAATTTTTTATAATGATGTTTCTTCCAGTTTGATTTATGTCTCTAAAATTTAAGAGGATGTGGTCCATGGGTTTGGATTTTGGTAGCTTCCGAACGAGCCCCAGAGCAAATGAGATTATCTCCAAAAACAACAAATATATAACCTTTACTTTTGGCATAATGGTGTTCTTTCATGTATGATTTAGGCCTCTGATATTTGAGAGGATTTGGTCCTTGGGTTCGGATTTTGAAAGCTTCCGAACGAGCCTCAGAGCAAATGATATTATCTCCAAATGCAACAAAGATATAACCTTTAAATTAGGCAGAATGGTGTTCCTTCATGTTTGATTTATGTTTCTGAAATTTGTGAGGATTTGGTCCATGGGTTCAAATCTTGGAAGCTTCCGGACGAGCCCCAGATCAAACGAGTATATCTCCACAACCAACAAAGATAGAACTTTTATTTTTAGTACAAAGGTGTTCTGTTATGTTTCCTTTTCTGTAAAATTGGAAACTGACATTTGAAAGAATTTGAACCATGGGTTCGTATTTTGGAAACTTCCGGACGAGCACAAGAGCAACGAGCATATCTCCAAAACCAACAAAAGTAGAACCTTTAAATTTAATAGAATGGTGTTCTGGCAAGTTTTCTTTATGTTCCTGAGATGGATTCGATGAATTGGAGTGGCAATTCGGGTAGCTGACACAAACATCCCAAGAACTACCAATCTTCGAAAATAATTAAGATAGAAACTTAAAATTTTATACAAGGGTGTCAAGAATATCCCAAGCGGATGCCTCTTTTACGTTCTTGAAATTCGAGTTGAATAAGACAGAAAAGGGAAGAAGTTCAAGCAGCTGCCAAAAACACTTATGGATTGTTAATTTAATTCGAATTATTCAGGTGTAGGGTATTAATAAGTCGGTTGCATCGACTTACTGTTACATTTACTTGTTTTTATTTGGTTTTGTTTTTTCTTAAATTAAAGTTTTTGAAAATACTGGATTAATTGAAAAACTTACATTAATATTTCTGTTTCAATAATATTTTTTTACTTAATTTAATTGTATCAAACTCAGACATTTGCTTAAACCTAGCATCAGTTATGTTGTTCATTTAGTGAACTGTCACAATTAACTGAAAAAGTCATCATTTACAAGGGTTAGTATGTTAGTATATTAGTATAATATGCTAGTAAATGATGATACTGAGATATCTAGTTGGGCATTATCACTGTTAGTAACTACTAATTAATATTAGTAATGATGTTAATGGTAATAAGAAACAAGGAAACTAACATGCAAGTTAGATTAAAAATAACAGACTAATCAGACAAACTACGAGAATTAACCATGCTCGCAAATTATGGGTTTTTAAAACACAAAAATTTAAATTTATATTTAAATTATTTTATTTTTTTATTCCTCAACTTTAAAGTTTGAGTTTGATCTTAAGACTCATTTTTATTTGACAAAGTTATACTTATATATTAATATGCTTAAATTAACTTAGTGCTAAGATCATCAAAAAAATAATGTTGTTTTTTAAAATTTATAAAATCAACTAATCAGGAATACTAAATGCATTTCCTGTTATTGTTAAAATATAAAAATGCTTAAAACAAAAAAAGGTGAATGAGCTACTATAATATTATGCCAACACAATACCATGCAACATTATATTAAGTTGTGTCAACATGATGTATCATGCTACTTTATGGCAAAACATATCTCATGCTACATTATGTCAACATAATATTATGTAACTCGCGTAAAGAATGACTCTCAGTGTTAAATTGTTAACGCTAATATCGAAGAACTCAGACCTTGAGTTAGTCTCTCTTAACATACGCGAAATAGGCTCAAATTTGCCATAGTCTGTAGAATGGTGTGTATTACATTAAAAAAACAATGGTGTGTACACATTAAAAAGCTCGACCGATCTCAAATTATTCAGATATTCATCAACATCAACATTGATATTCTTAGATCCGTTGTTCATAAAACATAAGCTCAGGTTATGTTTATACCGTGGTTGAATTTGGACTTACCTTCTGAGAGTGTCAGAATTTCTGGTTACAAGTTGTATCGAAATAACAGGGCTAAACTTAACTCCAATGAGGGGTGGATATGTATTACCTTCGAGAACATAATCATAGCTTGTAACTTCAATATTGATTTCTTTGGCAATGATAATGGTCGCAAAACAAAGTTCTTAAGTATGTGTAGATACTCTTCTCTTAGTGTCGTTAATAAATTTATCCCGACCCGTTTCAGTGAAACATGCTCGTCACTTCTTGATTATTTCTTAATTTCTTCCAACAGTGGAGTAAATGTTAATACTTTCGGCCAAGTGTCTGTTCCTGATATCTGAAATCATGATCGTATTTATTCAACTTATAATATACAAGTTACTCTTCCAAGAGATAAGTAATTTCGCGATTATAAAAATTGTAATGTCAGGAATATAATTCATTATGCCATTCTTTAATGCCATGGGACAGTATATATTACTTATATAATATTGACGACAAAATATTTCCATTATGTAGTTTTGAAACTCCTAAACTATCATGCGCCTGTCAAAACCTTTCTGCCTCGTACCAATTTTATACCATATCACAGTATGACTATTAAAAACTTATGTATTGAGAGAGATCTAGCATTTGAAGTGTGGAAAAGCTGCAAAACTACTGAGGTGTATAAAATTTAAAAACTTGCATAACAAGGCCACACTCTTAATTCGACAGGCCTGCAAGCGATTTAGGTGAGCAGCTAAATCCCAACCTATCCTCAAAAAAGATCTGGGTAAAATCTTCTCAATTTGGTTTGAACAATTCTAAGGGTCATAATGAAGTGACTGAGTTTTATGCTGCTGAATTAAATAGGAGTTTTGTGTTACTATTACCCAATACTCAAACAGATCTTCTATTGATAGTTGTTCTTGTATTTCTAATCCAAACCACGTGGAATATCAGCATCTGAGGTGTTTTTTAAAAATGTGTACTTGTGTGATCAATACGGAAATCAATTCTCCATATTAAATCACTAAAATTTTTGAAACTAAGTTTAAAGTTTCAAGTTTACCTTTTATTTTGCCATACATTTTGCACATTTTTAACACTATCCTTACCACATCCAAATTTCCCTTTATTTGGAAAAAGTCAAAAATTATTCCTGTACCTTAGAAAACAAATCCTACTATTAGTGATTTTAGACGTATTAGCATTCTACCAGGACTTTCAAAAGCTCTTGAATTTTTAATTCATGAGCAGATAACCAAATTTTTAAATGAAAATGACCACTATCTCAGCTAATTTAGTTTGTTGCAAAACTGAACGAAGAGCTTGATGCTGTAATTTTTTGGGCCGTATCCAACCATCTCAAACTTAATCCAGCTAACTCTTAAGCTGTAGTAATATATACTAAACAGGTGCTAACTAATAACTTACCACAACTAAAAATTGACGGTAACATAGTGAAGCATGCTATTAATTTGTGTATTGTATTCAGCAATGATTTTAAGTGGTCTGATCACATTAAGAAGATTGCGAGTAGAGTATATCTTCTTCTACGTAAATTCTGGAAAATAGCCTTTGAAACGTCTTTTGACACAATATGTAGAGTTATCAAAGCTCTTGTTTTACCCCACTATGTGGTAACGTAGTTTATTCTCCCATGAATATTATTGAACGTACTAACCTTAATATTATTTTTAATGCTTGTATAAGATTAGTTACTGGTCGCCGTAGATTTGATAGAGTCTCAGATATCTACTAAGTTGCACTCCGGATAACTACCAAAATTATTAATATTTTTATTTTTTTCAGAGATTAATCACATCTAAATGTCCTAGTTATTTATATAATAAACTTAATTTTGGTAGATCTGCTAAATCGCTTACCATCACGATCCTTCGTCATAGTTGCCATCGACCGCATTTATGTTTTTTGGTTAAAGTTACGTCTATGTGGAACGAACTCTCTTCCGATTGATATTAAACGTGCTAAATCCTAAAGAGTATTTGCTATGCTAAATCTAATAGAGTATGAGCTTTGTTTTTATTCAATTAAAGATTCTTTTACTTATCTTTTAACTCTTTTGTAAAATTTGTCTAAGTTAAGTTTAATCTAGAAATTAATTTTCTTTAAAGTAAAGTTATTCTAAAATAGAAAAATTATGCTAAATTTAAATTATTATAATTGAATAATATATTTGTGTAGTATCTAATTATTTTTTTACTCTATATGCATATGATAGAGACTTGTCATCTCAATGCATGTAGCCAGGAAGTTAAATAAATAAATAAATTTATTTTTAATTTCTGTAAATATTTATACAAATTTTGTTCGTTAAATTTTTAATTCTTATCTTAAGAAGAAATAAAATGAAATGAAAACGAAAGAGAAAGAATACAGTTGCCTTTGTCAACTCTTAGATACCCGTACGAACCGTTAGTATATTCACAGCCTGTCACTCTGCTTACAATATTATTTTTTTAATATTTTAGTATTTTAAAATAATTTGGGTGAATTTTATAATTTCTAGAACTATGGGTTGTACATATATTCAAACTATATGTTTATACATTCTTCAAAAGCAGATTCTAACCTTCCACATAACGACTATTAATCCAAAACTTTTTCAAATATTCTATAGTACCATTTAATACTAAGCGGTAAATGTATATTAAATTTACTTAGTACAAAGTAGTAAATATAATTTTAAATATTATATTATATTAATGCACACATGTATATTTATATTGTTATAAGTATATCGCCATACATTGCAATATTTCTTTAAAAATATTTCCATTCATAGAATAATTTCTTATAAGTACAATAAAGTACATATATGTATGTAAATACGGCGCTATATAATATACATCTATACTCTTATCATTCATTCATCAGTGACATATACGATATGTAAATAAACATGATATTATATAAGTATGTATGTATATCAATATCATATAAATAAAAATTCTTCAAGCAACCGTTATGTTGTTTATTTATTTACATTTTTTTGTACTACGCATTATAACCTCAACAATTTCAAATTATCGAGTAAAACAAAATGCAAAAACTTCGTTAAAGAAATTTGTTAGAAAATTTGAAAAAAACAAGTAAAACTTTCGTCAATTATAAAGTAACCCTATATTAGCTTTAATTTTTATGTATTACTTCAAAAAAATTTTAACAGGTGTTCCAATTACAGGTGTTTAAAAATAGGAAATTTTCAGATTTTGACCCCTTACAGCTCCTATATGTCACTCTGCTTACCATAAAAAAAACAAGTAAATGTAACAGTAAGTCGATGTAACCGACTTATTTATACCCTACAGCTAAAAAATTCAGATTAAATTAAAAATCCATAAATTATTTTAGTTAGGTATCTATTTAATATAAGCTAAAAAAATAAATGCTTTTACAACCTTTGTACAAAATTTCAGGCTTCTATCTTTATTAAATTCGAAGATATGCTTGTTAGGTCTTGAAAGGTGTGTCAAGGCATCCGGACCACCTCCCTAATTTATCCCAAATTTTAGAGACATTATCAGAACAGGATAGAATACTCTTATATCAAATTTCAAGTTTTTATATTTATTAATTTCGAAGATATGCTTGTTCCGTTTTGGCAGTTGTGTGGGAGATATTCGAAAAACCATTCCAATTCATCTGAAATTTTTGACAAATCAGGGATTCAGGAAACAACATCCTCGTACAAAATTTTAAGTTTCTATCTTTATTAATTTCGAAAATATGCGTATTCGGTTTTCGGATTTGTATGGGAGGTACCCGATCTCATTGACCGATTTTGTCCAGATTTAAATTTAGCCTTCCTTTTGTAATAAATAACCTACTGTATAAATTTCATCAAGATACTAGTTTTTGAGTTATCGTACCAACTGACGGACGGATGGACGGACATCCCTAAATCGACTAATTTTTTGGTTTTTTTTTTTGCACCAGCACCAGATAGTTTTGTTATTACATACGACTTGATTTAGAGGAAAAAGTGTTCGAAAATTGGGTTCGTCAAATTCGTTCCTGCAAAAAAAGTCGTGGAGGCCTTTTGAATGAATTTGAATGTGTTTGTTATTTTTACTCCTGCATTCTATTCTGATAAGAACTTTACTATAGTTGTTAAGGGTACTTTGTCAAAGGCCTTTACCAAATCGCACGAAACGATATGGCAGTGCTGTTTATTCAGAAGTTTTTCTTGACAAAAGTATGTGAGATGTTGCAGTAGTGACATTTTTCCTCTGTTTTTGTGAAATCCATGAACTTTATTTCAGCTAATCTTTTCATTCTGTTAGAGATGATTTTTCTAATAATTTGGATTGTGTTGTTAGTAGAGATATAAAGCGATAACTTTCGAAGAGGTTTGTATTTTTTTATGGTTTATATAGCAGAATCAGAACTGCCATCATCCACGCCTGTGGAAAGACATCTGTATTCAATATTATGTTGTAAAGCTTAGCCAGTATTTTGAACGTAAATTTCCCTACGTCTTTTAACATATTGTAACAGATGTTATCTATTTCAGAGATGTTTTGAAGTTTCGAAGCGTTGTTTTAATTTCCTTGACTTTAATTTTTCTTTCCATTATCTCGTTTTGTTTTCCTATGTAATGGGAATTTTTTTCAAAGTTATGACTGGCAGCGTTTGACATTTGAACGTTTTGATTTTCTTTATACCTCAAAACTAGGTAATCTGCGATTACTTTGTTATTCGTAATTAGTACTCCATTTTTTTTTCAATTATAATATTTTTCACAGATGTTTTTTTGTCAAGATTTTCCTAGCCTTTTCCAAGTGTGAGGTAGATTCCTACCTTTTATACTGTTAGTAAATTCTTTCCATTTTTCCGCCATGCTGAAAGAATATTCATCCGGAGCATTGCATTTACTTTTTTGAGTGATATAAATGTTTGCATGTCACCGGTTACTGTGAATTCTTCCAATTTTTGTCCTTCTCCTTAAGATTGTTGATCGTCAGTTTATACCAAATTGGTTTATTGTTTTTCTTTATCTTTGAAGTTCTTGAAATTGTTCTTTATTAGCTGCTGTTCGCATTGCCTTGGTTATTGTTGCAGCTTCTTTGTTTATATTCGCTAATATTGGGTTAATTTTTTTTATTTCGACCAGTGTTTTACAGAAAATTTTCCAGTTCACTTTGTCTTCCTTATATTTTGTTTTCGTTTTTGCTTCTGCAGACTTTGAACTTTGTTGGGGGAAATTTATAATTATAAGATAATGGTCGTATCCCTTTGCATTTTCTCCTATTTTCCAATGCAGAGTGTATGCGATACGGTCGTGAGTTATGTTTAAATTTAAAATAAAACAACTTGCTTGTTTTTCTACGGTCTTAAGACTAACTTTTTATTTTTCCTAATTTTTACTTATATTAAAAATTACAAAATAACTTAATGTTAAGGTAAGCATTTCTTAATATTACAAAAAAAACATTATTGTTATTACTTATTATTAAAATTGCGAAATGCTAATCGAGTGTTTTTTATTTTTTTTTTTATTAATTTGTTCAAACTTAATTAATAAAAGTGAATTAGCGGAAATGCTGAATTGCATTTCTTTTATTGATTAATTCATTCATAAAAGTTGAATTTAGGTTTGATTAATCAAGGTTGAATGAATATGTAACTCCTCCTTCCCTAAGTTTTAAAACTCTCCTGAGTTTGAATTACATATATAAATTTACAATTATACAAAAAAAAAATATTTGTCTTTTAATAAACTTTTGCATTTTACCCATAATTGTTATTATTTGTCTTAATTTTTCTAATATAGTTATATGGTTTCTATCTTCTAAATACAAACTGATAGCATATTTTGAAAACTTATCAATTACGTTAATAAAATTATTTTTACTATTTGTGTAAGTATCTATATGTACAATTTCATTTATTGTTTTAGGTGTTTCTGTGATTTTAAACTTTTTCTTTATAGGTTTTCTATCATATTTTGCTCCTGTACAAATATCACAGTTGTTTATAATTTCATGAATTCTAAATTTCAATTTCGGGTTATATATCTTAGTTTTTAGATCTTTATAGGTTGCTATTATTCCGCAATGTCCTGATTCTTTCTTATGAAAAATTTAAATTTGTTTTCTTAACTCGTCTTCGTTGTCGAAGTCCTTAGCAAAATAACTGCATTTATATAACTTTATAAAATTTCTATTTGGAAATAATTTAATCAATTCTTTCTGTAATTTATTATATTCGCGATCATTCAATTCGGAGTATATACCTATTTTATGTTTTTGAGTAATATACTTTGTAAAAATGTCTGTTTGTTGTTCTAGAACATTTTTATCAACATATATTCTCTTATTATTGAAAATTTGTTCATATTCTTTTTCTTTTTGTTCGGTAAAAATAATTTGAATTTTAAAGCGGTTCACTACTGTGTCAAGTATAGGAATATGGTCGTTAAGATCTTCTCTTTGTGAATGCATTGTTACATCCAACGAATCATGTAGTGAAGTACTAAGATTTTCTATGTTAGTTTGAGATTCTTCATTTACATACCCTTCCTTTTTAGGATTATTCGTCTCGAACAAGTTAATTTCATTTGTTTCCGAGTTAATTCGACTAAGGAAATCTGCTACCTTATTTTCTCTTCCTTTTATATAATCAATGTTAATGTTGTATTCGCCTAATTGAAGTAACCATCGTTGTAGGCGAGGATTAATATCTTTACCGGTATTTTTAATGTGAAGCCACTTAATTGGTTGATGATCTGTTTGCAGATCGAACTCATTGCCAAACAAATATGGCCGAAAATATTTGGTTCCCCATACTATCGCTAAAAGTTCTTTTTCGATAGTTGAGTACCTTTTTTCGTGATCATTAAGTGTTCTGGATGCATATGCAACTGGGTGGCCTTCTTGTGTAAGAACGGCTCCAATTGCTAAATTACTTGCATCAGTAACAAGTTTGAATTTCTTACTGAAATCAGGATATCTTAAAATAAGGTAATTTGTAATAACTTCTTTGAGTTTTTCAAACGCTGTGATATAGCTGGGATCGTTTATGTTAATTTTACTTTCTTTTTTAAGATATTTAACTATAGGACCGGATATTTTGGCATAATCTTTTATAAATTTCCTATAATACCCAGTTATGCCTAGAAACGACTTAATTTGTTTTTGGGTGGTTGGCAGTTTTAAATTTTGTATGGTTTTTTTTTTTTTTTGGATTAGGCTTAATTCCTTTAGAAGTCAGAATGTGACCTAGAAATTCTGTTTCTTTTTTTAGAAAATTGCACTTATCGACCTGGATCTTCAGCCCAGCTTGTCTTAATTTATTAAAAATTATTTTTAAGTTGGTTAAATGTTCTTCTAATGAAGTGCTAAATATTAGAATATCATCCAAATAGACTACACATATTCTATTGATATATTCTCGTAAAACTGTATTAATTAACCTTTGGAAGGTTGCCGGCGCATTTTTAAGGCCAAATGGCATTCTTAAGTATTCGTAGTGGCCAAATGGTGTTGAGAAAGCAGTTTTCTTGCTGTCGGATTCTTTCATTAAAATTTGGTGAAAGCCTTTAGCAAGATCGATAGTAGTAAAATACTGTGCTCTTCCAAGTTTATCCAATATACTGTCGATATTGGGTATGGGAAACTTATCATCCACAGTAACTTTATTTAGCTTCCTATAATCAATGACAACCCTCCATTTTTATACCCGTACGATAGGATCGGGTATAATAAAATTACTCCTCCGTTTGTAATACCTCGAAATAAGCGAGCTAGATATACCTTCAAAGGTATGGATCGGATCAGAAATTCTAAGACTTTTGAGCCATGTCCGTCCTTCCGTCCGTCAGCACGCTAACTCAAAAACTAAGAAAGCTAGAATCTTGCAATTTACACAAAATATTCCTGGAGTAATTTGTAGGTTCCCTATTTTTTTTGGTTGAGTTTGGACCAAAACTTAGGGTAGCTCTCGAACACCTAACTTTTAGATCCCGATATTTTTTTTGAAATAGAGCTATGAAATTTTAACTGTTGATAGATCTCACAAAAATATTAATTTTATTTTTTATAACTTTTTTTTGTAGCCCCGCCCGTTACGGAGCTACAGCTCCCCAAAGGTTCAAAAAAGCTCTATATTTAAATTGTTATAGCACAAGTTGTATAAGGTATATCTTCATTTTGAAAACGCCAAACGATTACTACTTTCATTAGCTTTAAAAGTATATATACAATAAATATATATTTGTGGCAGACGGTGTCTTAATTTACCGTTATGCGAAACTCAAATTTTGCAAAATCCTTTAACCCTTCTATCTTCTAAACGGTTAAAGTTGGAAACTTGAAATTTTGACGGAAGTTAGATCTTTGAAAATAAGTATGAGTCATTTCAGAAATTTTTTTTGTATCACTCCCCGTTTAGGAGCTGTAAGGGGTCAAAAACTGAAAATTTCCTATTTTTAAACACCTGTAACTTGAACACCTGTTAAAAATTTTTTAAAGTAATACACAAAAATTAAAGCTTCAACATTATACTCTTATTTCTGTTAATAACTTTTTTTAATAATATAGGGTCACTTCATAATTGAAGAAAGAGTTACTTGATTTTTTCAAATTTTCTAACAAATTGCTTTAACTAATTTTTTTGTATTTTGTTTTACTCGATAATTTGAAATTGTTGAGGATATAATGCGTAGTACATAAAAATGTAAATAAATAAACAACATAACGGTTGCTTGAAGAATTTTTATTTATATGATATTAATATATATACATACTTATATAATATCATGTTTATTTACATATCGTATATGTCACTAGTAAATGAATGATAAGAGTATAGATGTATGTATACTATATAGCGCCGTATTTGCATACATATATGTATTTTATTGTACTTATAAGAAATTATTCTGTCAATGGAATATTTAAATATAATATAATATAATATTTAAAATTATATTTACTATTTTGTACTAAGTAAATTTAATATACATTTACCGCTTAGTATTAAATGGTACTATAGAATATTTGAAAAAGTTTTGGATTGATAATCGTTATGTGGAAGGTTAGAATCTGCTTTTGAAGAATGTACATATAAACATATAGTTTGAATATATGTACAACCCATAATTCTAGAAATTATAAAATTCTCCCAAATTATTTTAAAATACTAAAACATTTAAAAAATAATATTGTAAGCAAAGTGACAGGCTGTGAACATACTAACGGTTCGTACGGGTATCTAAGAGTTGACAAAGGCAACTGTATTCTTCCTCGTTTTTCACCAGAATTGTCTGCCTTTTTTGGTACAATCCATAACGGACTATTGTAAGGGGAGTTACTTTCTTTAATAATTCTCCGTTCAAGCATTTCTTGAATTTGTCTTTCAATCTCTTTTTCGTGTATTTGTGGGTATCTATAAATTTTCGAGGAAATTGGTCTTTCTGTTCTAATTGTTATTTCGTGTCTTATCTGGTTCGTAAATGTTAGTTTTTCTCCCTCTTTGAAGAATAAATTTTCATTCCCTTTTAATAAATTAGTTAATTTCTCTTTATACCCGTACGATAGGATCGGGTATAATAAAATTACTCCTCCGTTTGTAACACCTCGAAATAACCGAGCTAGATATACCTTCAAAGGTATATCATCATCGATCGGATCAGAAAAAAATTCTAAGACTTTTGAGCCATGTCCGTCCGTCCGTCCGTCCGTCAGCACGCTAACTCAAAAACTAACAAAGCTAGAATCTTCAAATTTACACAAAATATTCTGGGAGTAATTTGTAGGTTCCCCATTTTTTTTGGTTGAGTTTGGACCAAAACTTAGGGTAGCTCTCGAACACCTAACTTTTAGATCCCCACATTTTTTTTGAAATAGAGCTATGAAATTTTAACTGCTGATAGATCTCACAAAAATATTAATTTTATTTTTAATAACTTTTTTTTGTAGCCCCACCCGTTACGAAGCTACAGCTCCCCAAAGGTTCAAAAAAGCTCTATATTTAAATTGTTATAGCACAAGTTGTATAAGGTATATCTTCATTTTGAAAACGCCAAACGATTACTACTTTTATTAGCTTTAAAAGTATATATACAATAAATATATACATACGGTGCCTTAATTTATCGTTATGCGAAACTAAAATTTTGCAAAATCCTTTAACCCTTCTATCTTCTAAACGGTTTAAGTTAGAAACTTGAAATTTTGACAGAAGTTAGATCTTTAAAAATAAGTATGAGTCATTTCAGAATTTTTTTTTGTATCACTCCCCGTTTAGGAGCTGTAAGGGGTCAAAAACTGAAAATTTCCTCTTTATACTCTTATTTCTGTTAACAACTTTTTTTAATAATATAGGGTTACTTTATAATTGACGAAAGTGTTACTTGATTTTTTCAAATTTTCTAACAAATTTCTTTAACGAATTTTTTCCATTTTGTTTTACTCGATAATTTGAAATTGTTGAGGATATAATGCGTAGTACAAAAAATGTAAATAAATAAACAACATAACGGTTGCTTGAAGAATTTTTATTTATATGATATTGATATATATACATACTTATATAATATCATGTTTATTTACATTATCGTATATGTCACTAGTGAATGAATGATAAGAGTATATATTATGTATATTATATAGCGCCGTATTTACATACATATATGTATTTTATTGTACTTATAAGAAATTACTCTGTCAATGGAATATTTAAATATAATATAATATAATATTTAAAATTATATTTACTATTTTGTACTAAGTAAATTTAATATACATTTACCGCTTAGTATTAAATGGTACTATAGAATATTTGAAAAAGTTTTGGATTGATAATCGTTATGTGGAAGGTTAAAATCTGTTTTTGAAGAATGTATAAATATATAGTTTGAATATATATACAACCCATAGTTCTAGAAATTATAAAATTTACCCAAATTATTTTAAAGTACTAAAATATTAAAAAAAATAATATTGTAAGCAGAGTGACAGGCTGTGAACATACTAACGGTTCGTACGGGTATCTAAGAGTTGACAAAGGCAACTGTATTCTTCCTCGTTTTCTTTTACATTTAAATGATCAAAATTTCGTTAAGTATATACGGATAATAATATTCTTCAAAGAAAATTTTAATATTATTTACTTCTATGAATTTACTTTCTAAATTTATTTTAGCCTTAAAAGGTACTAAAAAGTTTTGACCCATTATTGCATCATAATTTTTGTTTTTTAAATCTATAATTTTCTAGGTTATATTGCCAAAGAATTTAAATTCTTTTGGAATGGTTGTTACTATTTCTCTGGTAATTTTATTCGTTCCATTGATGGTCGAATATAATATGTACTCATTTAGAATAAAATATTAATGTAACTGGTAACTCTAAAATAAATATTAATGTTAAGATCCTAGGTTAAGATAAGACAGTTCTTTGTAATTGTTAGAACAATGAACATGTTTGTGTCTGATTAAAGAATTATTGAATATAAGAAATGGATACCGGTTTTTTCTATTGTAATATTTGTAATATTGAATAAAGAACACATTAATTGGCGACGAGGCAAAATGGAAATAAAATTGTAATTTTGCAAAAAAAAAAAAAAAAAAAATAAGTAAAACGTGGAGAAAATAACCTCAAACATTATCATGGCAATTATTGGAACAATTGAATATTTCACACCCGGAGAAGATTTTGAAGATTATAAGGACAGATTGGAGCATTTGCTGACAATTAATAAGGTGGATGAAGATAAAACGAAAGTTTCATATCTCATAACCTTGATCGGACCAGAGTCATATAAGATTCTAAAATCAATAACTGATCCCGTGAAACCAGATAAAAAACATACAAAGAATTAATTGAAATTTTAAAAAATATTTCAAACCCAAAACTAACATCATCGCAGAAAGATTCAAGTTTTATAAAAGGAATCAAAAACTTCACGAAACAGTAAGTGATTACATTGTGGAGTTAAAAACATTAGCTCAAACCTGTGATTTTAAAAGTTTCTTGGAAGAAGCTTTGAGGGACAGATTAGTTTGTGGTCTTTGCAATGAAAATATTCAGCAAAAATTGTTAAATGAGACTCAACTTGATTTTGATAAAGCGTGCGAACTAGCAAAAAATATGGAAATGACAAAATTTCAACTAAAAGAAATTAGGCCAGCAACCGTTAATCATGTTGGAAGAGTCCAGAGTAGAAGCAGTGACAGAAATATTCGCCAAGGAAGAAGTCAATCAAGAGTTGATAATTCAAGTATGCAGTCGAGAATTAATAATAAAGGTAATAAAAATGTAAAAGATTTTATTTGTTTTAGATGTGGTAAAAGTGGTCACATAAAAAAATATTGTAATGTGAAATTATATTTTAATAACAAAAATCATAATTATAAAGAAAAATTTAATAATGTAAATTATGAAAAAAAAAGTTATGAACAAATTAATGAATTAAATATTGGTTATATTAATACGATGTTGGATAAAAATAATATTGCTCAAAAAGTTAAAATTTTTGTGAATAATAAATTTGTAGAAATGGAAATAGATTCAGGGGCGTGTTCATCAGTTATAAGTTATGATTTTTATAAGAAAAATTTTGGAAAATTGAAAATCCTTTCTATTGAAAAACGTTTAAATGTTGTTACGGATGAAGAAGTTAACGTCATAGGAAAAATTATAGTTAAAGTACGTGATGTTTGTTGTGAGTCAAAATTTTATGATGCCGAGTTAATTATTGTAAAATCGGATAGGAATTTCACACCACTTTTAGGGCGCGACTTGTTAGACTTATTATTTCCATTGTGGCGAAATAATTTTTTAATAAATAAAGTTAATGAAAATTTTGCAACTAGTAAAATAGAAAATTTTAAATTAAAATACCCAAAGGTTTTCTCGAATAATTGTAAAGAGTCGATTATAGGTTATCAAGTGCAACTAAAATTAAAAGATTCATCAGTGCCGCATTTTTCTAAGCCATATACGGTACCCTTTGGAATAAGGGAAAAAGTTGATGCAGAAATTGACAGACTTGTTCAGGAAAATATTGTAGTACCTGTTAAATTTAGTGAGTGGGCTTCGCCTATGGTTGTGGTACCAAAAAAAAATGGTGACCTTAGATTATGTTTAAATTGTTGCAATAAATAAATCAATTGAAAACCGAATATATCCATTACCGAGAATGGATGATTTGTTCACTAAATTTTCAAATTGTCCTGTTTTTTGTCTTATAGAGTTATCAGGAGCGTATCTTCAATTAGCGTATCTTTTCAAATTTACTAGGTTACCATTTGGAGTTTCGGTAGCACCGGCTGAATTTCAGAGGGTTATGGACGAAATTTTGAAAACATTACCAAAAGTAGGTTGTTATTTAGATGATGTTTTGATTGGTGGAAATAATTTAGATGAATGTGAAATAAATGTAAATAGGGTTTTAGAAAAATTAGAAGCACATAATATTCGAGTAAATTTTATTAAATGTAAATGGTTTCAGAATGAAGTTCAATATTTAGGACATACTATTAGTAGTGCAGGTATAAAACCAAATCAAGAAAAAGTTAAAGCTATTTAAAACGCGCCAAGCCCTAAAAATGTGACACAGCTAAAAAGTTTTTTTGGTCTTTTGAATTTTTATAATAGGTTTGTGCCTAATTTAGCAGCACATTTAAGACCATTATATGATTTGTTAAAGAAAAACAATAAATTCAGTTGGAATTCCGAACAGCAAAAAGTTTTTGAGGAAGCGAAAAGGCTTATTTCAAATAATAGTTTACTACAGCATTTTGACCCAAATAAGCCTACAACTCTAACATGTGACGCGAGTCCTTATGGAGTAGGCGCGATATTGTCACATATTATTAACGGGGAGGAAAAACCCGTGTTATTTGCATCCAGTACACTGAGTACTGCGGAGCAAAACTATTCACAGACACATCGTGAAGCGTTGACAATTATATTTGCGGTTAAAAAATTCCATAAATATATTTACGGTCAGAAATTTATTATATACACAGACCATCAGCCCTTGCGAGAAATTTTTAATGAAAAGAAAGGTCATTTGTCTGTAGCAGCGGCTTGTATTCAAAGATGGGCTGTACATTTATCAATGTATGATTATGAAAATAAATATAAAAGTGATACGAAAGTAGGACATGCAGATGCGTTATCTAGATTACCATTAGATAACACCACTGATGTTCCGGAAGATTTACTAAATTTTTTATCTATAGGGTCGGAAAAAATTAAGTTACTAAAATTGGAACAAATTAGTAGGGAAACAATGGAAGATAAATTATTATGTAAAATATACAAAGGGATTATGAATGATAAATTCAAAGAAAATGCGGATTTAGATACGAAATATTATTTTGATAGACCTGAAAGTTTTTCTTGTGACAGTGGTTGTATTTTTTACGGAAATAGAGTGGTAATTCCCGATAGTTTAAAACACAATGTTTTGAAAATATTACATGACACTCACATATGAATGGTTAGGATGAAAATGTTGGCAAGAACATATGTTTGGTGGCGTAATTTAGACGCGGATATAGAAGAATTTGTTCGAAGTTGCAAACTTTGTAATCAAACTCAAAATTTAAGAAAAACAGTTAAAGAATCAAAATGGAATTGTGCTACTTACACATATGAGCGAATACACATAGATTTTTTTAGTATGGAAGGTTTAAATTTTTTATTGTTAGTAGATAGTTATTCCAAGTGGATAGAACTTGGTGAGATGAAAAGTACGACAGCATGTAAAGTTATTGAAAAATTACGTAATTGGTTCTCGGTATTCGGTATGTAGGTTTTGTTGTCGAAAACCTGTTAATTGAGTTTCTTGTTGGAGGATTATTTCCTTAAGTCTTTCACAATTTAATTCAACTTCTGCCATTCTTCTGTTTTTTTTTTTTTTTTTTATCGAAAATTTTGCTTCATTTCTTTTTTTGTTTAAAAATTTAATTGGTTTTTTCCAACTAACATACAGGATTTATTTTAAATTTATTATTAAAAATTTTATTTATTTATTTATTTTTTTTTTATTTTAATTTTATCTTTAGATAAAATTCCTTTTTCCGACTGCGCCAGTTATGTTTAAATTTAAAATAAAACAACTTGCTTGTTTTTCTACGGTCTTAAGACTAACTTTTTATATTTCCTAATTTTTACTTATATTAAAAATTACAAAATAACTTAATGTTAAGGTAAGCATTTCTTAATATTGCAAAAAAAAACATTATTGTTATTACTTATTATGAAAATTGCGAAATGCTAATCCAGTGTTTTTTATTTTTTTTTTGTTAATTTGTTCAAACTTAATTAATAAAAGTGAATTAACGGAAATGCTGAATTGCATTTCCTTTATTGATTAATTCATTCATAAAAGTTGAATGAATTAAATTTAGGTTTGATTAATCAAGGTTGAATGAATATGTAACTCGTGTGCTATTGTCAATCCAAGAGCTTCTGCCGGATGGGCCAGAATATAAGTAGTAGTCATTCGAAATGAGCGTATGAAGATTATCTATAACCCAATCTTTTATCACTTTACCCTTAGACGTAGTGACCTTGTCGCCCCATATTTTACTTCTTGCGTTTAGGTAATCTACTATTATCCAAGGTGTTAGCACATACTGAAGGTTGGTATTAATTTTTACATCTTCGTAGTTTACTTTTTTGTTTGTAAGAAAGTCTACTACCCTTACCTTATGAGGAGATACTGGTAAGATTAGATGATAGTAGTTATTGTTCGCAATTATAGCTTTATGACTAATATTTGTTTGCTGTATCGCTATAATTAATAGATTATATTTCCTGTAGAATGTTCCAGTAGGCATTGTTTGCTCGGTAACCTTGTATATTCCACTGAAGAATCCTAGAGTTTGTGTTGTAGTTTGTAGTAACGTTGTGACGAAAAATCGTTAGGTTGTTGGTTGTTAGTATTGCTTGTTTTATTTCTTTTTGAATTTTTTAATTAAAGTTTTGTCATTTTGATTAATTTTGGAAGAATTTTTTTTTGTTTGCATGTTATAATTTATAGTATTTTTTGTTTTCATATTTTTTGTCTTCATAAATCATTTTTAAATCTTTAACGTTTAAAGTTTTCATCTTTAAAGTTTTAATTTGCAAGGATAGTCTGTTTATGCATTGACATTGCTTGGCAAGTGTTAGTCGTTTGGGAATCTCGTTTTTTGATATTGTGTTTTTATTTCATTTGTTTTGTTTAATCTTAGTGTGTTGGATGCTTGTGCTGTGCTAGTCTTCGGCTTAATCGGTGTCAATTTACTTTGATCTTTAATTTTTTTTAAACTTTTGGGATTTTTACAACTCCTTTATTTTTGTTGTTTACTTTTGTTTCTGTTTTATTTTCTTCGAAATTGTTGTTGTCCATAGAATGTTCTCCTGTTTGATTGTATTTCGATTGTATCTATTCCATGTGCATAAGGTTCTAATTTGAACTGGTGTCTTTGAGATGTCAATAATATTTGTATTTCTTCTAATGTGGTTCTGCGTTTCATTAAGCATATTTGAATTTTCTTCTTGTTGGATGGTTTTAATATGTGTTGAGTCGCGATCTATAAGACATGTAGAATTATTTTGTTGTAAGTTTAGGATCTTGTCATTATTTGGGATTTTATTGTTACATTTTCTTTTCTTTCCAATATTAATTTGGGATTATGTTTTGTTTTCTTTTTTCTTATTTATTTGTATATTAACAATAGGAGCAGATATTAACAATATGAGGAAGCTGCCGGCTAGAGCTCCACCTGAGGTAAGGAAGTCACAAACAACTACAGTGTAATCTAATCAATTACCAACAAGTGAAAATTAACGTCGCAAGCACACCAAAAATTCAACAAGAAAACACAGCTGAAGACATGACATTAATTTATGAAAATTGGCAAAGTGAAAAAAATTAAAAATTATATTCAAAATATAATAAAAGAAGCAAAGGATAACTACTTTAACAACCAAATAAGTGAAAGTTGCAACCCTCAACAGCTGTGGAAAGTTATTAATAAGCACTTAAATTTAAACATTTCTAAAGATAGTTCGACAATACACGTAATAAAGAACAACGGTGAAATCACTACTTCTGATTTAGAAGCAGCTAGTATTTTACAATAAGGCGAATAGCTCTGTTTTGCACTTTGTCGAGATAACCCAGCGCTGTTTGGGGTGCTCCAGCCCAAATATGTGCGTTATACTCCATTTTCGGCCTAATGTACATTTTATAGATGTTGAGAAGATCGGAAGGAGAAAAGTAAGCTTTACAGCGATACAAGAAACCTAGACATTTAGCAGCATTTTTAGCTATACCAAAAATATGATTTGACCAGGTCAATTTCTGATTTAACTCGATGCCCAGAATGTTTAAATCTGTTGAGTGCTGCAAAGCTTCACCTTGAAAAGTCAGGTTGGGTGTAGTAGTAGCTACTTTGCGCGAGATTAAACAGCATTGCGTTTTTTTGGTGTTGAAATCAACTCTGTTGATTTCACCCCATTTTTGGATTTTCGCTAAATCATTATTTAGCTCACTGATTGTGAAGTTTCTTGCTGTTCTATTAATTTGGTGATTAATACCACAGCGACTATGAAATTCATAGGAAGCTACAAGGGTGCTGTCATTTGCGAAACTATGGATTGGATTGGAGGTAATTGAAAGTAAGTCATTGATAAATATTAAGAAGAGAGTGGGGGACAAAACCGATCCCTGAGGGACACCAGCATTAATTATAAAATTGTCAGATGAATAACCATCGACAAGTACCCGAATCATGCGATTCGAAAGGAAATCTCCAATCCATTTTAGAAAGACTCTACCTAGCCCTAACGCTTTGGATTTTGCTAATAAAGCATCATGCCAGACTCGGTCGAACGCTTTAGAAATATCCAGAGCCACTACATTAGATTCACCAGAATGGTGAAAGCTGATATTCAACTTTTCGCAAAGGTAAGTCATGAGATCACCGGTTGAACGACGGGCTCTGAACCCTGATTGTCGATCATGAAGCAAACCTCTACGATCCAGATATTTCAAAAGCTTCTGGTTTACTATTTTTTCCATTACCTTGGAAAGAACCGAGGTTATAGCAATAGGACGGTAGTTAGAGGGATCGCTTTTATTACCTTTTTTTGGAATTGGGAAAACATGCGCAACCTTCCATTGGGTAGGGTAAATACCCGAAGTAAAGGAAAGATAAAAAAGGTTGGTTAGAGGTTTTGAAATACTTGAATAGGTATTTTTAAGAACCATGGTAGTGATACCATCGGGACCGGCTGATTTTTTTGCATCAAGATTTTTCAAGATTTTCATCACTGCTCTTGTCCTAAAGTATATTTTACCGAAGGAGTAGTCAACTTCAGGAACAGTTGGTGGCTTTAAAGTTGACTGAGGCAGTGTCGAGTTGGAAGAGAACTGCTTGCCAAACAAGTTCGCTTTCTCTTTGGAATCTGACACAATCATGTTATTAATATCAACAAGCGGAGGAAAAGACGACCCGCTAGCGTCTTCTTTTAACTTAATGTAAATGAATTAACTTAATGTAAATGAATGCGCCTTGATATTTTATACACGTCTTTCTAGTCCTATTTATTTCAACTATAACTTAGATGGTATTAGTTTACCTAAAGTTACCTCAATAAAAGACTTAGGTGTGTATTTTGATTCCCAACTTAGCTTTAAAATTCATTATAATAATATTATAAATAAAGCTAATTCATTATTAGGGTTTGTTAAACGTTCTTTTAAGGAATTTTCAGATCCCTATGTTCTTAAATCGTTGTACGCTTGTCTTGTAAGACCGAACCTGGAATATGTTAGTCAGGTACAGCATCGAGGCAGTACAGAAAAACTTTCTTAGATTTGCCTTACGCCACTTGCCATGGTGAAATCCTATTATTTTGCCACCATATAAACAAAGGCTAAAGTTAATTGATTTGTGTACTTTCAGTTTTAGACGTGAGGTTTCTGATGTTATTTTCATTACAAAGATTGTCAAGAGTTATGTTAAATCTACTTTAATTTCTAGTAAAATTAATATTAGAAATCTTCAACGCCTTCGCTCTTGCAATTTGTTTAAAACCTATAATCATAGGACTAATTATAGCAAATTTGAACCTATTAATAGGATGCTTATTATAAGTAACAAACATAAACTTAATATTGACTTTACACTTTAAAAACATTCCCAAAAACAAAAATTATACAATCGCTATTAATATTAGGATTTTTTTTTGTTTTCTTGTTGCACTGTAAAGTATATACCTATGTATATGATTTTTAATTTTAATCTTAGTTCTAAGTTTATTTATACTTATCAATTATGTAATTTTTATTATAACTTTTATTGTATAATTTACTAGTTATTATATTATATTATAATAAATTTGATGTAAACTGTTTGTGCTAAGCAGTATAAATTAAAAAAAAATTTAAATTAAAAATTTACTAACCATTACCAGAAAGGGATGTTTAATAAAAAAAAAAAAATCATTTGTATCGTGAATATTTCTTGGTTTTTATTTTGTAATTCTACGTTTATTGATGTAGATTTAGGGTCGGTAATTTGATTTTGGTTGTTTGTGATTCCCTTTGGCGCATTTGATCCAGATCGTGCAGCTTGATTTTTTGACGCTATTGATTCTGCATAACTTTTTTACAGCTGCATTGGTTGCGACTTGAATATCCTTATAGCCTTACGTCTTGTTATTCTTTTGTCAATGTTTATGCGGATTATTGATAAATGATATTGATGATTATATTGTTTTAATGGCATCTTTTGGTTACGGTTTACTAGTTTATACTCTTACGAGGGTAACTTCAAGTATTTCGTCGTGCATAGATCATATTTTTTGCGATAGCATATTAATTCTTTGAATATTTTAGCTTCTTATACACAAGATCTAAATATTTCTGATAATTGTTTTACAGGCGTTTACTTTCTGAATATTGTTCAACAGCTTTTAATAATTTTATTAGTATCCTACAGAATCTCATTGAATTGAGCTTCTTGTATTATTCTTTAAATTTTAACAAATACATTAAGTTAAAACGTTGGATTACTAAATGTTTAATTAATAAAATTAAAAAACGAAATAAATTATATTCTACATTAAAAAAACATCCTAATTATAAGCGTTGGAGAATTTATTACTATAAATTATGTAAAGAAATAAAATCAAATTCAGTCAATTGTCTATTTTGCTCCTAAATTTGAACAGTATAAAGAAAACACGAAAAGAGAATGGTCACTATTAAAAAATCTTTTATATAATAGTTCCAAAACTGATGTTATAAAGATTGCAAACCATTTCAATAATTTTTTTGTTAATGTTCCTAATAAATTTTCCACATCTAAGACATCTTCATATCTTCGCGATAGTATTCTTGTAAATTATCCGTATTTAAGCAATAGCTTTGATTTTTCAGCTCTTGGAATTTATAAGGAAATTTTAAACCTAAAATATTCTGATTCGGATTTTTTAGATCGTTTATCTGTTATTACCATTAAGAATATAACGTTTCAAATTATTGATGTCTTAAATTTTATATTTAACTTCAGTATTTATTCGGGTGAGTTTCCCCACGAATTAAAATCTGCTGTCATCATTCCACTATTTAAAAAAGCTAATCCGAAAGATTTAAATAAATACAGACTTCTCTTCTTTCATTGATCTCTAAATTATTTGAAAAATTATTAAAATAAAGAATCATGAAATTTCTACATAAAAATAATTTTTTTAGCCCATAATGGACAACTCAACTCAAGGTGCACTTTTAAAATGTTGTTGTGAAGTTGCAGGAGGGTTAAATTCCGGTAAATTTTGCTCTACTCTATTCATTGATCTCGCCAAAGCTTTTGACTTGATTGACCTTGAGATTTTATTAAATAAATTACAACTTACAACTTTAGAGGTTTTATTTAGGAGTGGTTCAAATCGTATTTATCACGCAGAACTCAAACAGTGAGCATAAGTAGCTGTTATAGCGCTATAAAGCAGTTATCTTATGGAGTACCTCAAAGTTCAGTTCTCGGACCAATTTCATTTTTAATTTTCATAAATTCCTTTTTTATTCAACCTTTTAAAAGTTCTCCTACCGCTTTAGTTGATGATATCTACAGCTTTTACGTATATTTGTAATATTCAGTCAGTTTAATCAAGTTATTTACATGAATAATGATCTCCAAAACCTACGTCACTGGTGTGCAAAACTTAAGCTTGTAATTAATTCTAAAACTAATTATATATCATTTAATCTGTATATTCCTGTAATTTGTGATTACCACCTTTTGTGATTTGTGCGTGAACACTTTGTATTCTAACAGTCAATGTGATGGTAATTGCTTTAATAAAGATGTGATTGAATCATTTTAATATTTGGGTATCTTTATTGACTCTAGAATATCTTGGATTACTCACACCTCCTACCTTAAGAAATTTACCACAAGTCCTTCGTAATCTGAAACGCATGCTGTACGTATAATTTGTAAAAAAAAATATTCGATATAATAGTTTTTTACTTTTTTCCAAACTTAAAAGCCTGTAAAAAATCTTTTTTCGTCAAAAACTCTAAATGACAGATACACCAGCTCTTATAATCTTCATGTTACTGTTTTTGGGTTAATCACAAAAAACATGTTACTGTTTCCAAATTTAATAGAAAACATTTATGTCATGCTTTTTATACTATTATTTCACCTAGAGTTTATAATAAAATGCCAATTAATATCAGATCTATACGCATTGCTTTGGATTTTACTAAAAAAATTAAAGACTGTCATTATACCCGTATGAACTATGTTCAAGGGTATAATACATTTACCATTACGTTTGTGACGGCTTAATAGATCGGCTCAGAATTAAATTCTGAGTTGATTAAGCCACGTACATCCGTCCGTCCGTCCGTCCGTTCGCACGATAACTCAAAAAATAAAGGAGCTAGGAGGCTGAAATTTTTTTTACGTCACTTTTGCAAAATTTTGAGTTTTGCTATTTAAATCCAACATTTTCGGTCGGCAAGTTCGAGTACTTACAAAGTTTAGTTTCTGAATTAAATTAATAAATGTAATGCAGCTTGGAAAAGTTTTATTAAAAACCTTTTGATATTAGTTACCGTGTTATTAAGCCGGCGTTGTTATTAAGTGTAATATAAACTCATATAATATTTTTGAAGGTTAATTAGTTAATGCAAAATAAATTTCATAATTAGAATAAAAACAAGTTATTATACGGAAAATATATATTATGTATATATTATGTATATAGATTGAATGAAGGGTATTATGAGATTTAAATTTAGGATTATGTGTGAGAATATGTGTTATGAAATTTAAAAATTAAATTATTAAGTGGGTTTAAAAAGTTTTAAGGGTGGGGCTTTACAATTTTGGTACGATGTTATAAGCGTAGAAGCTTCAGCAAGTTTAGAGATTTGAAAAAGGAAAAGTTCGGAGTTCGTCAGGTTCAGCAGGTTCGGAGAATTGGAGTAAGATCATGAACATTAAAAAATTTGATGGAATTAGTGCTTTGATAGTATGATTTAAAAGAGGAATGAAATGTATGTATTTAATTATAATGGAAATAATTAAATACATACAAAATGAACAAAAAGCTTTTTGAGATTTTATTAAAATCATATTATTAACTTTACTAAAATAAAAAAGCGAAAGTAAAATGCACAAATAAAATACAAATCAAAGATTAAATATCTTAAATTTTCTAATAAAAAGTATTGATCATAATAACAAGTAACTACGGAAAGCTATGCTGATACTCTTGTAAGAAAACATCAAGAATTCTTTTTCAAGATGAAAAGTCACTGTAACGAAGTGGAGGAAAACATTAAAAATTGTGAAGCAGATATTAAAAAACTCTTATCATCTGTCAGAAAACAGGGTCAAAATTTAATTTCAGCTTTTAAAAACAGAATTCGATCAGGAGTAATTACTAACTTATACCGCTACCATCATCGCAAATGGATGATTAAAATATATCATTATCGGTTCGTGTTTTAAAAATGATTAAGAGGTAAAATAGTTTCCTCTTGAAATATATATAAGCAGCAAAAGTGTATTATAGCTTATTCTCAGTTTAAAAAATGAAGTTGAAAGATTGTATAACTTATTGTCATTTTAAAAGATGGCGGTGAAAGAGTTTTCAAAATCATATTCCTCGGTCTTATTAACACACATGTATAACACATGTATAGCACATGTATAAATACATTAAATAATTTTCAACAACAGAAATTACGTCAATATACGGAACGGAACGGAAAAATTAAATAGAAAAAAAAATATTTATTATTAAAAATTATTAAAGTTTTTCTAATGTTTCATCTTTTTGCAGGCAACTTTTGTTTAGAAAAATTGATTTATAAAAAGTTGTCAGACATTCTTCTACAAGAAGAAAAATTTTTTATTAACTGCACATACCGTTATTTAAATAACGGTAAAACAACAAAAGCATCTTAAAATTTATTAAAACCGTTTTACCGTTATTTAAATAACGGTAAAACAACAAAAGCATCTTAAAATTCATTAAAACCGGTTTTTCTCGAGAACCGGTTATTGTTTTTTAAATATTTTTTTTTCAGAATATGAGAATTTTTTATCTACAAACTTAAAGAAAACCGTTTTCTCTACCATTTACCGTTACCTAAAAAAACGCAAAAAACTGATTTTTAAAAAAAAATTGTAATGAATTTTTTGGCCACTAGATGGCGTTTGCGCAACCAATGGCATATATATTCGGAACCGTGACGTCATACAGTACCGTTACATGATGACGTCATTATGTAACTCCATCCCCTTATATTGAAGTACAGCCGTTACGTTCACATTTAAAATTATAGAATTTATAATAAACCTAACAGATCATAACTTTCAAAATTGTAATTAAAAAGCTAATTAAAATATAATGTTTTTGTAAAAACGAAAAAATCAAAAATTTTGTATTTTAATAATTATATAACTGTATACCAGTTCAATTTGATTTATTTACTAAAAATTTTACCTTTATTTACCTTAATACCTTAATTTTACCTTTATTTATTTAGTAAAAGTTTTTAGTAAAGAAAGATTTTGTAGTTGGTTACAAAATCAAGATTATATGCCTGAGAAATTCTGATTATATATGAGAAATTCTCAATTGGCAGAGATTTTAGAATTATTCAAAAGCAGTGTTATGTGCTTTATTTATTTATTTAAAAAAAAATTTATTGGGACTTTTAACACAGAAATATTTTATAAGCCAATGTTTTTTATTTACAATGTTTTTTTTTTGTTTTTTTTTTCAACTAAAATATTTTTTTTTTTCTTATATACATATTAATATTAATGTTATATGCTTTTTCCAGAATATTTGTATATAATATGTATATGTGAGGTTTTGAATTAGGAGGAATTTTATTTTAATAAAAGAATTCTTTGCGCTTATTCTACAATAAATTTTTTTCTACATTTATTCACTTCCGTGGAGAGATATGTTGATATTGTTTGTTATTAATTTTTTGGAAAAATAATTCAATTTAAAAATTCAATTTAATTATATGTATAAGGAAAATTAAAATTTATTTTTATTTAAACAAAAATTAATGATCTTAAAAGTAGGTAATAACAATAACAATTCATTTACAGGTTAAAATTCATGGCAACTCAACGCAATTAACTTAAGATCATTTATAATGCTTTTAAATTTATAACAAATTATTTTTAAATTATATTTTAACATAAATAAAATTTTTATTATCTCAATTCTTTTTTTTAAGATATCACGTGGCTTTTTTGTGAAACTGATTTTGAGCATTAAAAAATTATATAATTGAAAATAATATACATATATACATATAAAAACATTCAATTTGAACATACATTAATCTAAATAACGGAATAACGGAAAAAGACAACGCCGATTACTACAATAAAAAATTTGTTTACAGAGAAGTTTTTTATCTACAATTTAGAAAAAACCAATTTCTCCACCGTTTATCCTTGTCTAAAAAAATGCAAAAGACTTTTTTTTTAGAAAATTGTAGTTCATTTTTTGACCACTAGATAGCGAAATCGCACGCAATAATATTTTTGGAATCGTGACATCATGAAGTACGGTTACGTCATAACGTAACTCCACAATCTTTAAGAGGAAGTTTTTTGGAATAAACTCATATTTCGTCAAAAAAGAGAGCGGTATGTAAGACAACATCACAAAATTTTTCAGTAACAATATCTTGCAACATTAAAAACTTGCAATAATAAAATCTAGCGCAAGAAAATTTAACATTTACAAAATATACATCACAAAATCTTGCGATAACAAAATTTTAAAAAATTTTTATCAATCGGGAAAACTGATATGAAATTAATAATAAAAAAATCCCACTATATGAAATGCTTTTGTTTTGAAATGTACATGGGAAAAAAATAATCTCGAGGGCCTTTAGGGTAGGATTCAAAATCGGGGTTATACGTTCATTCATACGATTATACATATCATTCATACGATAAATAAAATTTTTTGACGGGTTGGGTATGGAAGCTCGCATTACAAAACTTTCATACAAAATCCTGCATTAGAAAATCTGCAACAACAAAATTTCTTCAATATCCGTATCCTAACGTATGAATCGTTCGGATACGGATTCATACGTTCGGATACGGATATTGAAGAAATTTTGTTGTTGCAGATTTTCTAATGCAGGATTTTGTATGAAAGTTTTGTAATGCGAGCTTCCATACCCAACCCGTCAAAAAATTTTATTTTTAATAGATTAAAAAATTTTAAAAAATAACACTTTCAATCAGAGTAATTTATTCTAACTTATTGACGAAATTTATTTTATTAAAAGATACAGCCAACAATAACTTTTTTAATTTAAAAAATGTTTTAGGTCTAAAAAATGTTTGCACCTAAAAAGGAAAACTTTCATTTAAAAATAAAATACTTGCATTTAAAGTAGAAGTACTTTTCCGAAATCTAAAAAACGTATAAATGGATATGCACTTTTATGGATTGAAATATAATTAAACTTTATTTTTTATCATATTTAAAGCGCATGCCTACTTTTCAATTAGTATATGCGCCCTTGTTATTCTTGAAATTAATTTTTAATTTTCAAAAACATCTCCCAATTTATTTTTTAAACAATAAAAAAATTATTTGAAAAATTTTAATTTATCATAAAAGATGACAAATAAATAAAATTTCCGTTGTATTTAAGGTTTTCCCATTATGAATATCATTAATAAAAATAGTTTTAAAGATTTTAATATAAAAATTTATAACAAGTGGTACCAAACGAATGTCAATAAAAAATATGTTATGATAATAAACAGTTAATTAAAAATTATTCTATTTTAAAGACAAATTAATTACATACTAAATTGTTGCAATTAAAAAAAAATAGAATGGAAAAAATTATATTCACAACGATTCTTATTTTTTTCTAATCTATTAAAAATAATTAATAGAACAAAATATTAAGGTATAATACTTTCTTATAATATAATTAACCTTTTGATTTTACATAAAAAAAGTTTTTTATTGTTAAATTGGTTCAATAAAAAATCTCAAAAATCAAAAATTAAAAATTTATAAATATTATTTATGAACTTGTGCCAATGATTAATTCACAAATCAGTTTAACTTTAATTTTCTATTTTCTACATTAGATCTCATTTATTATAGAGTATAAATTATAATAAATGTAATAATATTAATTTATACATTTATACCTACTTTATCTTATATTAGTTCTGAGAAATGAAAAATATTTCTTACATAATTATTTACATTATAAATTGCATGCAACTTATATGCAACCTCCATTTTAATAAGTCTTGACTTAAAGTTTAATTAATAAATAATATAAAAGTTACTTAGTATAAGTTTTTAAAATATTAATTCCGTTGTTTATTACTTTTTTTTTTATTTTGTAATTAAGTGAAAGCTCTAAGTTTAACATTAACTATGCACTTAATATGTTGAGTACAACGACGATTAAAGAATATTATATAAGTTCGTTTGTACTTTAACATAAATTGAATAAACATTAAATTATGAAAGAAAAATTAATAATGCATAGTTCATAGATACTTCATATCGAGTATCCTAGATACATTCAGGGTACGATCAAATTTATGTTTTATTTAAAGTTTTTAACTTAATCCAGCTGCTATATACTTAGAACCAATAATTAAGATATGTAAATTGTAAAGAAAATTTTATGAAAAATAAACAAAATTCACTTTTCAACAGTTAGTTAGAAATATAAATATTAAATGTTCATTTAAAATATAATAATATGTATGGCAAAACAAAAAAATACAAATTAATAATTACTTTCAGTATTCGAAGTGCTTAAAACTAATTTTTTAGTTTTACTAAGCAATTAATTTAATAAAACTTTAAATTTTAGCTTTGGTAATTCCGATAAAATAAGAAATTTAATATTAATAAATGAAATAAAAAAAAACAATAACTAATTCTCTAAAATAAAACGAGATATATAAAATATGATGCCAACTTATATTATTTTAATAATATTATTAATTTATTCAGGTAAGAATTTTGTATAAAATTTTTTTTTTATATAAATAGAAAAATCTCAATCCACTTATTTATGATTTTTAACTATTATTATTATTACTCGAGATTTTTATTTAAACTTTTTTCGGGGCCTCGGGACACAAGGAATATGAGTTCAAATGCTGCATAGGTAGAAAATTTTTTTAATTGGAAGGAAAATTATTAAAGAAGTCATTTTGCTTAATATATTTTCCCTACTACCAAATACAGTACATATTATTATAATATGACATAATATCAAAATATATGTATAATATTATTTAATATGCTAATAATAGTATTCAACAGCATATAAAATTTTTATTAGTAAATAAATGAATAAATAAAATGTTTGGAATAATATAAGAAATACTTTTTTCCAATTATGTTTATATTGTTTTGTTATTTTAAATGAACAAAATAATATTAAAATTATTGAACCATTTATTAAAATTCATTTAAGGATCTCTCGAAGGAGCATCGAAAAGGTTTTTCACAGACTTTTTACAAGAGCTTCCAACACCAGGCACAAGCGGACCTTCATTTGATACAAGTGTACCGACAAATATCACAGGCTTAGTTGGAAAAACTGTTAAACTGGTTTGCCGTGTTAAAAATTTAGGGAATAGAACTGTAAGAAAACTTTTTTTTAGTTCATAATAATTAAATTAGAAATAATAATTAGAAGTTAAAAAAAAAACATTATTAAATATCATAAATTGTTTTAATTTTAACTATATTCCTAAACCAAGGGAAATTTTTTATATTCATTTGTTGTATTTAGTACCATATTAAGCAAATTAACTGTAGTTTTAAGACTGACTAAATTAATTGCATTTTTTAGGTATGTAAGCTTATAGAATAATTAACATGAGAGAGTTTACTAGACAAATATATACTGTCATATTATATACAAATTCTTTAGGACATTATTGCAAGCAGTTCTTTTTCAACTCGACACTGCCTCAGTCAACTCTAAAGCCACTATCTGTTCTTGAAATTAATCACTTCTTCAGTAACCTTTTTTCAGAGCAGTGATGAAAATGTTAACTATCAATTAAAAGTTTTCCTACGCAAATGATTGTTGCGCATATTTTGCAATTCCATTTAAAGGTAATAAAAGTGATCTCTCTAACTACCGTCCAATTACTATAACCTCGGTTCTTTGTAAAGTAATAGAAAACATTGTAAATCTTTGGAAATATCTAGACGGTAGGGGCTTGCTTCATGTTTATCAATACGGATTCAGGATCCGTTGTTCAATCGGTAATCTCATGATCTCTCCCTTTGTGAAAAGTGTAATATTTATCATTTTGGTGAGTCAGATGTTGTGGCTCAGATATCCAAAGCCTTTCTCTAAGACTCTCGATCGAGTTTGGCATGATGCTTTTTTAACAAAATGCAAAGTATTGGGTCCAGGTAGGGTTCTTTTATATTGAATTTTTGGTTTTATTTTGAATGGCACCATTCGGTTACTTATTGATGGATATGCATTTGACAATTTTATAATAAATATTGGTGTACCTCAGCGATATATTTTACCTCCCACGCTTTCTTTATATTTATCAATAACCTACTTTTAATAACCTCCAATGCAAATCCTAGTTTTGCAGATGACAGCACCTTTGTAGCTTCTTATGAATTTCATAACTGTTGTAACGTTTATCAGCGAATTAATACAACAGCAAAAAATTTCATTATAAGCCAGTTAAATTATGATTTAGCAAAAATACAAAGGTTGAGTTACCAAATACCAAACAATACAACACTGTTTAATTTCGCGAAAGGCAGCAATATACTCAAACTCAGACAAAAGTTCTGTAGCACTCAACAGGCTTAAATATTCTGGACATCGAGTTAAATCAAAAATTGACTTGGTCAAATTATATTTTTGGTATAACTAAAGATCCTGCTAAATGTTTGGATTTATTTGTATCGCTGCAAAGATTAATTTTCTCCACCTGACATTCTCAGTATATTTTAAACGTACATTAAGCCGAAAATGGACCAAAATACACATATTACGGCTGGAGTTCTCGAGGCAGCAGTGGATTATCTCGAAAAAATGCAAAATAGAAATATTCGTTTATGATACTATTATGATACATACATGATTAAGGATGACGTTATTACGATTAATGTACATTGTATTGTACGATATGATCATAATAATATTTATTTATTTATTTATTATTATAACCAAAACAAGGTTGTTACAAAAAATACAAAAAAGAGAAATTATTACATTAACTTATATGGTAAATTACAAATTGTTTACAAAGCGAAAACACATTTAGAATTGAATTAATATAACTCTATGAACTATGAAGGTTCAAATTATTGTGTAAGGTTAGTAAGAAATTTTTGTATTAATTTTTTTTTGAAAGTGTTCCTTGATATTTGTGTTGAAAAAAGATGACTGTGTTTGTTGAATGTAATGCAGCATCTGCTAATTGGTTCATTTCTTCCACATTCAGTTCTATGAGTATTTTCAATTAAATACTTAGTGTTTCGTGTACTCTAACTTCATCGTTTGATTTAAATATATCTATCAAAAACTGAACGTAGTGTTTAAATATTTTTATTTAAAACGTCAAAAGTAAAACAGGATGAAAGTATCTATCTGCGTGAAGATAAATTTAACATGTTCAATGAATGTAATCTTACATTATAATTAGGTAGAATTGAATAGTCAATAGGGTTATATTGATTTCTCAAAGCAAATAATAGGAATTATTTTTGAACAGATTCTATTCTATCGGAATGTATTTTTTGGAAATGCAGGATTCCAAACAATGTTCCCATATTCTAGAATAGATCGTACTAAAGAACAGTAGAGAGATTTTGTCACTGCTATGTTACTGAATTCTTTAGCTCTTCTTTTAATGAATCCTAACATTTTATTTGCCTTGGAAATCATAAGCTCAAAGTGAAGATGGAAGTCAAGTTTATCGTCCAAAACAATCCCTAGATCGGTCAAACTGTATTACATCATCAATAGAATAATCGAATAAAATAGTAGATCTTTTCCGTGTAAAACTAGTAGCCTTGCATTTCTGAATGTTCAGCTCTAACTTGTTGAAAAATCACCATTCTTGTAAAGAATGAAGGTTTAACTGAAGTATTGAAACATCAGAAATATATTTGATAACGTGGTAAATTTTAAGATCGTCGGCAAATGCAATATGTGGTACACCCACTAGTTTGGCCGAAAGGTGTGAAATTAATATATTAAATAGGAGTGGACCTAAATGGCTACTTTGTGGTACTCCTTAAGTAACATTGACTGTGTTTGATAAAAAACCTTAGAATTTAATATTTTGAATTCTATTTATTGGTTAAGAGTACAGCCATGTAAGAAATGTACCCGAAATACCTAATGCAATAAGTTTGTTAAGCAAAACACTATGATCGACACGATCAAATACTTTACTCAAATCCGTGTAAATAGCATCAACTTGGTGCCCATTTTCCATTTCATTAAGCATTTCAGATGTATAAACCAAAAGGTTTATTGAGGTAATCCGACCTTTTCTGAAACCATTTTGCTTTTTAATTTTGTGTTTATGATGGGTGTAAAAATTAAAAATGAGATGAAGCGGATAAGTCAAATAACTAACAATATTGTATAAAAAAGTCGGGGGGATTAAGTCAGGTGCTACACCTTTTTTAGTATCGATATTAATGATTGTTTCAAATATTTCATTTTCAGTAAGATATAAATTCGTAATAATTGAATTTGAGTTATTTGTTCCATTTGAAAGATCAAAATTTATAGAAAATTCATGTGAACGATAAACTTTTTGAAAACAATGAGCAAAATATTACAGATACAATATTACAGATTACATTAGGACAAAAACAAGTTGTCTTTCGACATTGAGTTTGGGTAGCCGTAACTTTTACGCTTAATATTTATAAAGTCCAAAAATTTTGTTGGATTTGAAATTAATTTGTTGCCGATACAGTGACATACTTATCGTATGCTAAGTTAGATTTTTGTTTGAATTCAAATTGTACGATTCAGTGTAAAGTGGTATAGACGTGGCGATTTCGAAGATGACTGCGTTATGATGAGAGGTATTAGTGAAAAGGTTTACTAAAGCATCAGCGAGCTTTACCACTACGCTATTATATGCAGTCGAAAATGCAAGATCTAACCACAAGTTATTTTTATTGGGAAAACTGATAATTTGTTGTAAATCATTACCATAGAATGTACTAATAAGGTCGAAATCTATTTCGTCCTGGAAGTTAATTGGTAGTAAAAAATTATAAGAGTCGTTGACAATAAAAAAAAGAGAAGGACGATTAAATTCCCTAAAAATAAAAATAGAATCATCCTCATTCATATTTGATAATATATTGTGATGTAATATATCATAAAATTCATTATATGACGAACTGTCAAAATTCGGACGGAAGTAAGCTATTCCAAGGTATAAAAAGTATTTACCTAAGTTTACTTTAATAAATTGGTGGTCGAAAGAATTACAAGTCCTAGTAGTTTAACCTATACTAGATAATTAATTTTTAACTACAAGTAGAACATCACCTCCTGGGGAACAATTTATAGTCAGGTAATCTCGATCTTTTCTATATATAGCCTAGTACTGTCTAATATTTCTACGTTTAAAAATGAATCATTTAGCCATGTTTCAGCAATAGCTAATACACTGAAATCACATGACTTAGCATCTATATATAATTTCTTTAGCTTACCACTGCAATTGTGATAATAAACTTTAATATTATTAGAAGAATTAACGCTATTATTATTATTTATATTATAATTATTATTTGTATTAAAGTTAGACAATGCTATTAAATTTGAATTTGTGTAAGAAATGGTATTGAGATTTAAAGCTGAATTATTACTTGGAGCTGGGCCGAAAAAACTTATTGTAGTTTTACTTATTGACTCAGTTTAGTTCAACTTATTGTAGTTCACAAGATTAGTCCAGGTAATTGTAGTAGTTACTATTGCAGTAACTGCGGAAAGCTCTAAGATTTTCTTCAATCTGTTTCTGGTTAAACTTAATATTTTTATGATGCTTGAAATAAAGACTATAGAACTCTTTTAGTTTGATGGTAAACCTTCATTATGTATCAGCACAAGTAAGCTAGTTCTCGTCTTACTCTCAATGACACAATTGTAAGAATCATCATGTAAACATGAAAAGAATAATCTTACATAGCTTAGAATTTTCCCATCTCTAAATCTAGAAAGTGCATAAGTGCAGTCCTCGGTTAGAGATAGTTGTGTCATTCTAAAAATGTGTTTTTATTCTGTTATTATTATTATTAATATTATTATTATTACTATTATTACTATTACTATTATTATAGTATATGATTATTACTATTATTATTATTACTATTATTATTATTATTATTATTATTATTATTATCATTATTATTATTGTTATTATTAATGATTTTAGAGTGATTTGTTAAATTTGTGTCTGATTTATTGTTTACAGTGTTAATGTGTGCTTTTTGAGTATTAAAATCTTTAAAATATTGTATTATGGTATTCTTTTTCCAATGTATGTGAGAAAGTATATCATTAACCTTGGACTGAGGTACCATAACTTTAAATGATTTGTACTTTGGTTTGTATTTTAAATTTCTTGGTGTAATATTAACTACGCTAACACTATTGCAGTTGGATTTATTTTTTAAATTATTTCTCAAGCTACTTTCTGTTGTAGAGGCTGGAAATTTTGAAAAGTATAAAGCAAAGTTAACAGCTTTAACATTCTCGGCTAAAGTAGGTTGGATGATGGCAGGGTGACTATTTGTGATGATGGATTGGCTATGAGCAAGTATTACTTATTGTACTACTATTGTACTATTTTTATTATTGTACTACTTATTGTACTATTTTTTTTAGACGCCACAGAAATGACTCGAACTTGATAATTTTTTATATATTTTATTTTTAACGAAACCGACCAACCGTCTAACTAACTATATCACAGAAGTGCTTTTATTGGTATGATTTAATTGAGTATAAGAATGTAAAACGAAAGAAAGTAAAAATGAAAGTTTTTTTAATTCATTGAAAGCTTTATTGACTTCATGGAAAGCTGGTTTAATATTAATGAATAGTTAATTATTTTCTTGAATATTTAATAATTAAATTTAATAATAAATATTTATTTTCTTATACTATATGACATATATTTATAGTTGGTATCTTACTATGTATTGTATCACATCCGTATATGTACATATAAAAAAAGTTGCTTTTCATAGGAAAATTTTGCGTAGTGATCATAAAATTAATATGTTTAATATAATTAAAAGAAGGTACATATTCAATTTCTAGTGCAATAATAAATATTTTTAACGACTTTTTATAAGTCAATTTATCATAGATACTCGTAAATAAAATAAAATAGTATAAGGGTAAAATTTATAGAATATTTTCTTAGTTTGTGATTAGGTAAAATATGGACAAATCCGTTAAAATGCATATATAGTAATGAAATGACTAATGAGCTTGTAATCCTATATTATTTTGTATTGTTGTGATTCTCGTGAAAAATATAACCGCAAATTTTTAATTAATCCTATACTTTAATCCTTTGTTTATGAACAGGTGAGTTCAAAGTATTGAAACTAGTAAGTAGTGAGTAAGTAATTAATAACGAACGTAGTTGTAAATTGTGTTAAATCGAGGGGTGTTTTACCGACCTCTTTTAATTCAAATACAATAATTAAAGCTAGAAAGTTCTGTTTGAAATAATTTAAGTGTGCAAAGGTAACTACATAATTTACTAAATATATTATGCGCAACTTACTCATTTACTTGCTGTAAAATAAAAAAGATATGTTTGTAAAATAAAAGTGTTTAGTTTTTTTCTGCATTTTGAATTTATGCAACATTATTATTTTTAAGCATAAGGAAAAAATTTAACATTATAAAATCTATTTCAAAGAGTTAATATGAAATAAAATGTATTTATTATTTGTATTGTATCATGTTATATATTGTATTACATTCGTGCGTACAATGTACATAATATAAATACTAAAAAATTAAAAGGCTGATAGAGTTTTCTTGATTCAGTCTCAGTTTAGTTATTGTATAATTTTCAACGTAAATGTAAATTTCCAAAATAAAAGCTAAGAAATGTTAATTAAAAACGAGGAAGAGTGCAGACTATGTCAACTCTGGGATATCCGTATGAACGTAATATATCCTGTTTCTATATAACTTGATCGTCTTTTAAACAATTTCAGATGTTCAAGTACTGACGTTATAACTGCCGAGATATATTTATATCAACTGTGGAGTTGTATGACAGCTACCAAATTGTATTGCACCAGCACAACCAAATTTTACAGAAGTTGTTGCCATAAAACTTGATCTTCATTTGCAAGATTGCAGACGCCTAGCTTCATTAAGTTCCAAGAGGTGCAAGAAGCCTGAACCGACTGCTCTAGATCAACAAAATTTTACAAAAATTGTTGGCATGTAACTCAACACCTCTTCACAACATTTCAGATACCTAGCTTCAATAGACACTGAGTTATTTTAATTTAAAGAAACAAGTTGTATGGCAGCTACCCGAACCAGTCGCACTACACAACCAAATTTTACAGAAGTTGTTGCCATAAAACTTAATCATCATTTGTAAGATTTCAGACGTCTAGGTTCATTAAGTTCCAAGAGGTGCAAGAAGCATGAACCCGCTTCTCTAGACTAACCAAAGCTTACAAAAGTTTTTGACATATAACTCGACACCTATTCACAAAATTTAAGACACTTAGCTTTAATAGATACTGAGTTATTCTTATTTAAACGGAGAAGTTGTATGGCAGCTATACGAACCAGTCGCACCACCACAACTAAGTTTTACAGGAGTTGTTGCCATAAAATTTAATCATCATTCGTAAGATTTCAGACGTCTAGCTTCATTAAGTTCCAAGAGGTGCAAGAAGCATGAACCCGCTGCTCTAGACTAACCAAAGCTTACAAAAGTTTTTGACATGTAACTCGACACCTATTCACAAAATTTCAGACACTTAGCTTCAATAGACACTGAGTTATTCTCATTTAAACGGAGAAGTTGTATAGCAACTACACGAACCAGTCGCACCACCACAACTAAGTTTTACAGAAGTTGTTGCCATAAAACTTAATCATCATTTGTAAGATTTCAGACGCCTAGCTTCATTAAGTTCCGAGAGGTGCAAGAAGAAGGAACCCGCTGCTCTAAACCAACCAAAATTTACAAAAGTTTTTGCCAAGTACCTCGACGCCGTTTCACAAAGAGTCAGATACCTAACATTAATAGATACTGAGTTATTTACATTTAAAAAAAGAAGTTTTATGGCAGCTACCCGAACCTGCCGCCCCAGCACAATCAAATTTCACAAGTGTTGTTGCCCTATAACTCGACACGATTTTGCAAAATTTAACACCTAGCTTCAATAGATACTGATTTATTTCCATATAAAGAAAGAAGTTGTATGGCATCTACTCGAACCCGGCGACCAAAAAAACTGGATTTAAATAGCAAAACTAACTTTTTTGCAAAAGTGACGTAAAAACAATTTCAGCCTCTTAGCTCCTTTAGTTTTTGAGTTATTGTGCGGACGGAAGGACGGGCTGACGGACGTACATGGCTTAATCGACTCAGAATTCGATTCTGAGCCGATCCATACCTTTGACACTATATCTAGCTCGACTCCTTTAAGGTGTCACAAACGTAATGGCAAACTTATTATACCTTTGAACATAGTTCATACGGGTATAATGATTAAGAACATAAACGAATATTTTTAAAACAATTAAAAAGGCTCTGAACATTTGAAATTTTTAACAAGCGTAAAAAAAGTGTTAGAAATTAAACATAAAAAAATAAAAAACGTTTAATCTATTTAAATAACAAAAACAATAGGTAATACAATTCCCGTATTTAAAATAAAAATAAAAATATTTTATATATTTATAGTATAGTAATATCAAAACCAAACCACATTCCTTTTCTTTTAAAAATTTTTCTGCAAGATAAATATGTGGATTTTTTAACTGGTGTTAATTCAGGCTCATGAAAAGAACCGGTTATTGGATTATTTGTGTAATCAAGTACATTGTATGTTATTGCGTCAGTTCTTTTAATTTTTGCAATTGTAAATATTTCTGTTGACCAGTTTGGTTGACAACCTTTTGCAAAAATTGCTTTAAATTTGCTTATACGAACATAATCTTGAACTTTATATTTTGCTTTATGATAAACTTTTACCTCTTGTATACAGTTTTTAATAGTAATCTTTCGTTTTTCTTTATAACTTTTTATACCCGTACGATAGGATCGGGTATAACAAAATTACTCCTCCGTTTGTAACACCTCAAAATAAGCGAGCTAGATATACCTTCAAAGGTATGGATCGGATCAGAAAAAAATTCTAAGATTTTTGAGCCATGTCCGTCCGTCCGTCAGCACGCTAACTCAAAAACTAACAAAGCTAGAATCTTCAAATTTACACAAAATATTCTGGGAGTAATTTGTAGGTTCCCTATTTTTTTTGGTTGAGTTTGGACCAAAACTTAGGGTAGCTCTCGAACACTTAACTTTTAGATCCCCACATTTTTTTTGAAATAGAGCTATGAAATTTTAACTGCTGATATATCTCATAAAAATATTAATTTTATTTTTAATAACTTTTTTTTGTAGCCCCACCCGTTACGGAGCTACAGCTCACCAAAGGTTCAAAAAAGCTCTATATTTAAATTGTTATAGCACAAGTTGTATAAGGTATATCTTTATTTTGAAAACGCCAAACGATTACTACTTGTATTAGCTTTAAAAGTGTATATTTAATAAATATATACTCGTGGCTCAAATTTTGCAAAATCCTTTAACCCTTCTATCTTCTAAACGGTTTAAGTTGGAAACTTTAAATTTTGATAGAAGTTAGATCTTTGAAAATAAGTATGAGTCATTTCAGTATGAGTCATTATGAGTCAATTTTTTTTGTATCACCCCCCGTTTAGGAGCTGTAAGGGGTCAAAAACTGAAAATTTCATATTTTTAAACACCTATAACTTGAACACCTGTTAAAATTTTTTTAAAGTAATACACAAAAATTAAAGCTTCAACATTATAATCTTATTTCTGTTAACAACTTTTTTTAATAATATAGGATTACTTTATAATTGACGAAAGTGTTACTTGATTTTCTCAAATTTTCTAACAAATTTCTTCAACAAATTTTTTTGCATTTGTTTTACTCGATAATTTGAAATTGTTGAGGATATAATGCGTAGTACAAAAAATGTAAATAAATAAACAACATAACGGTTGCTTGAAGAATTTTTATTATTTATATGATATTGATATATATACATACTTATATAATATCATGTTTATTTACATATCGTATATGTCACTAGTGAATGAATGATAAGAGTATAGATGTATATTATATAGCGCCGTATTTACATACATATATGTATTTTATTGTACTTATAAGAAATTATCCTGTCAATGGAATATTTAAATATAATATAATATAATATTTAAAATTATATTTATTATTTTGTACCAAGTAAATTTAATAAACATTTACCACTTAGTATTAAATGGTACTATAGAATATTTGAAAAAGTGTTGGATTGATAATCGTTATGTGGAAGGTTAGAATCTGCTTTTGAAGAATGTACATATAAACATATAGTTTGAATATATGTACAACACATAGTTCTAGAAATTATAAAATTCACCCAAGTTATTTTAAAATACTAAAATATTAAAAAAATAATATTGTAAGCAGAGTGTCAGGCTGTGAACATACTAACGGTTCGTACGGGTATCTAAGAGTTGACAAAGGCAACTGTATTCTTCCTCGTTTTTTATACGATAAGAATTGGGTATATTAAAATTGCTCCTCCGTTTGTAACACCTCGAAATAAGCTAGCTAGATATACCTTCAAAGGTATGGATCGAATCAGAATCAAATTCTAAGTCGATTAAGCTTTATCCGTTCGTCCATCCGTCTGACCATCAGCAAGATAACTCGAAAACTAAGAAAGGTGGAAGCTTGAAATTAACACTAAATATTCTTACAACAAATTTGTAGGTTCCCTATATTTTTTGGATGGGATTCGTCCAAAACTTTGGGTAGCTGTCGAACACCTAACTTTTAGATCCCCACATTTCTTTTGAAATAGAGCCATGAAATTTTAACTGCAGATATATATCATAAAAATATTAATTTTAACAACTTTTTTCTGTAGCCCCACCCGTTAGGAAGTTACAGCTCCCCAAATTTCGAAAAAGTTCTATATTTAAATTGTTATAACACAACGTATAAGGTATATCTGCAATTTGAAAACGCCAAACGATTACTGCTTTTATTAGCTTTAAAAATGTGTATACAATAAATATATACTTGTGCCATTTTTTTTTCTTGCCATTCCAATGAGAAGTATAGGGCATCCACTAAGTTATTTATTATTCATATTTGACTAACCTTCAGTTTCGTGAATCATTAATTTCACTAAGCCGTTGATTACTAGGCTGTAGCTATTGTGCAAGACAAGACGTTTCTATTATTTCTACGCCATCTAATATCTTATAGAATATTTATGGTTTATTATTATTATATATATCTATTACAATATGATATATTTTATTATAATTTATATGACATATATACTTATTTTTAATTTAATTATATTCTTCTAATTATATATTATAAGAAAAATCTATGTTATTTTTTATTAATCTATATGATCCAGCCGGGGTTTGAACTCGAGACCTTTCGTATGAAAGGCCGGTGACTCAACAACTACACCGTTGGCTGGATATACTTGTGCCATACGGTGTCTTAATTTATTGTTATGCAAAACTCAAATTTTGCAAAATTCTTGACTCCTTCTATCTTCCAAACTCAAATTTTGCTAAATTCTTGACTCTTTCTATCTTCCAAATGGTTTAAGTAAGAAATTTGAAATATAGAGTTAAAAAGTGATGAATTAAGTTTGAAATTTGAAAATAAATATAAATCATTTCTAAAAATATTTTTGTATCGCCCGCCTTTCGGAGCTGTATGGGATTAAAAACTAAAAAATCCCTAATTTTTAAGCACCTGTAACTTGAACACCTATCCAATTTTTTTTTAAGCAATATACAAAAATTAAAAGTCCAACATTATATTTTTACTTCTATAAATAACTTTTCTTAATCATATAGGGTTACCTTAAAATTGACGAAAGTGTGACTTCATATTTCAAAAACTTTTCTAACAAATTTTTTTAACGATTTTTTTGAATTTTTTTTTACTCGATAATTTGAAATTGTTGAGGATGATGCGTAGTACAAAAAAAGTTAAATAAATCAAAAATATAACAGTTGCTTGAAGAATTTATATTTAAATTCACCCAAATTATTTTAAAATACTAAAAAATTAAAAAAATAATATTATAAGCAGAGTGACAGGCTATGAACATACTAACGGTTCGTACGGGTATCTAAGAATTGACAAAGGTGACAATTGACAAATTGACAAAGATTGTTCCCTATTTTTAACGAATGTTGCTAAAATAGCTATCTATTTATAATTACCCTGAAAACTAAACTGCTTTCACATTGAATTTTTTAAAAAAGTACGGTTAAAACCTTCTACTATGGATGTTTTAATTTCAGAATATGTGTGATAATGATAAATTTTCTTTCTTTCCAAGTTTTTAAATTTTTTGTTAGAAAAATTCTTAGTCCACTTTACCATAACTGGTAGTCCAAATTACACTGTCATTTTAAAAAATAGACATTTTTAACTCTTTTTACTCTTTTAAACTTAAAAACAAAACGGTTAAACTTAGAAAAAATATTGCATGAGGACTTTATATGACAACGAATTACTTCATTGCTTTTTGTGTGATGAAAATTGACAATAAACCAAAGAGATAGATGCAAAAATAAGATAGGTGGTCGACAATCTCCGGACTTACTTTAATGATAAATTTTTTCTTTACATAAGTTTTCTAAAAAATGCCTTATTAAAAAACTCTTCCTTGATCGAATTGAATTTTTTTTTTTGAAAGTGTTCCGGTACATTTGAAAACATTTTACATACGAAATAAAACATTATTAGCCAGCTTAAAAAACAAATTTTACTTATCTTTCCTGGGTGTCTGAAACTTTTTTTGTTTTTATTGTATTTTTTATTTTACATTTTTTGACCCAGAGTTAAAAAAAAGCAAAAATAAAATAATAAAATAAAATAAAATAAAAAACTTTTGTAAAATGGTATTACATTATTTAAAATTGTATTTATTTCCTTTTATGTTTACATATAATATTTTTTATTGTTAATAAATAACTGCTTCCAGCTTCATTTTTCTCAACATCAATAATATCTTTTTTTATTTATTCTACCCTACTTAATTCTAAAATTTATTCTATCAAGAAGAAGCTGGTTTATATGTATTTAAAAACTTATTATAGTTTTTCATATCAAAAAAATTTTTTGTTTCTTACTACCATAGATCGAGAAAATAAAAATATCCCCCATTTCGACTTTTCTTTATGTATATACATATATATATATATATATAATTACAAAATAATTATATTATATTAGTAAAAAATTCATGCTTAGTGCATAACCTGGCATAACGTTGATATAAGTAGAACTTTTTTTGCTACATACATATCTAGTTTGTAATATATGTACGTATATCATAAAATTACTTTGTATTATCTTTTATTACATTTTAAGTTAATACATATGTCTGTATACATAATAGCAATATGTTTACTTTTTAGTTTTCTTTGATTAAAACTTAAAATTAAGAAAACAGCTACATATTTTAAATTTCATATATGTAGGAATTTGATATTTTTTATATACAACTTGATAAAATCAAATTAATTGGTCATGCTTTTATAACAACGGCTTTATAATGAAATATACAATATCACATACAAATATAAAAGTACATATACAGAATACAGAAATAAAAGTGCAAAATTTAAGTTCAAGGTTGTTATTGTTTATTAATTTTTATAGATATGTATACATATATAATAGTAAAAAATTGAGAGTGCTTTTATATACATACATGAACATTTCATGAATTTCTTTCTGTTTTACATAATTAAGTTCAAAACTGGAGTTAAATTTAAAATATCAATCAGCTTTTCTCTTTATACTTTTGCTTTTTTATCTTTCTTAGCACATTTCCAAAAAAATTTTGAAAAAATGTGCCTATTAGTTTCACTCTGTCTCTCTTTAACACCTGGAATTCCTAAAAATATCCAGGATCAAAATAGCCTAGTAAACGTTTTTACTAAGGCCAACAATAAGTCCTTAGAGCATTCGTATCCCATCAGTAAGCCTAGGGGAAAACCTAAAACACCTTGGTGGAATGATGAAATCAAAGCTCTAAGGAAAGATAGTAGGAGGGCTTTACATAATGCCAAAAAAACGAATGAGGTACAGAACTGGAGCTGTTAAAAAACGGCTCTTAGTCAGTACAAAAAAGCACTTAAAAAAGCGAAAAGAGACATCTGGAGACTATTCTGCGGAGGTATAGAAAACGTCTCCGAGGTATCTAGACTTAGAAAAATCCTATCTACAAACCCCATGGTCCCCAGTTTTCTTAAAAAAGGGAATGGCAGCTGGGCTACCACAAGCGAGAAGTCGTTGGAATTACTTTTAAAAACCCATTTTAGTGGATGCACAAATAATAGCTCATAGGTGGCTTGTCTTCTGTCTTCTTTCATCCTCCCCCTACTATCTGAGAGACAAAACCACAATGGACTATACATCCCTACAGGAGACATTCAAGTCAAGCGGACTGGATGGTATTATACCCGCTGAGATCCAGCAAACCTCATCTACTACCCTGGCTTGGCTAAAAAGCGTTTTCTGTGGTTGTCTTAGTTTGGGGCTTATCCCGGATAAATGGAAACAGGTTAGAGTAGTGTTCATATCCAGGGCCGGCAAAAGCAGTGACGTCTATGCGAAAGACTTTCGGCCTATAAGCCTTTCATCCTTCCTTCTAAAAACCGTAGAAAGATTGATCGACATCCATATCCACTACAACTTAGATAAAAATCTGTTGGCAGCTTCTCAACATGCTTATTGTAAAGGGAAGTCAGTGGATACTGCACTTTACACCTTGACTAGCTCGATTGAAAGATCTTTAAATTGCAAAGAGTATATTCTCGCAGCATTTATAGACATTGAGGGAGCGTTTAATAACGTCAATCAAGCAGCAATTGTGGACGCACTCATAAGCTTAGGAGTAGAACCGGAGCTAAAAGCGCTGATAGCTAATATCCAGGGCCATCAGTGCCAACTTAAATAAAGCCGCCTTCGTTAAATGGCTCCACTCTTGCCTTCAGTGAAACGGCGAAATTTCTGAATCTATCTCTAGACAGGAAGTTAAGCTGGAAGGCTAACATCTCAGTAAGAATAAAGAAGGCCTCAATAGCACTTTACTCAAAAAAGCCATTTGTAAGAAATGGGGGCTTCAGCCATACATGACTTACTGGCTATACACATCCGTAATAAGACCCATTGTTGTGTACGGAGTCCTAGTATGGTGGATGGCAATCGATTAAGAGGTCAACCGCTAGGCAATCGCTAGGGTTCAAATAACTGCCACTCTATGTATTAGTGAGTCTTTAATAACAACCTCTTCTGCGGTATAAGACATCATGCTTAATCTGATGCCTGTAGAATATTATAGTGAATTTGCAGCCGCAAACACAGCTGTGAGATTTAAAGCTACATCCTAGTGGACCAATTCACGAGAAGGTCACTCGGATATCATAAACCAATTCAAGTCCACTCCCGTCTTCGTGGGCTATACGTCTCCCAATTACTTCTTCGGGAAATCTCATGTGACGAGCATACCAAGCCGTGAGAGTTGGAACAAAAACACAGTGATTACCTTCTAAGGGGTACAATTCTACACAGATGGTTCAAAAATGAACGGCAGTGTAGGATGCGTGGTCTTCTCAGATAATCTGAATATCAGTCATAATTTCCGATTGCCAGACTATTGTAGCGTCTTCCAAGCGGAAATTATGGCAATTCAAGAAACTTTGATTCTACTGAATATAAGCGTTTTGACTGTAAATCAAGTATGTATTCTGTCAGATAGTCAGGCTGCGTTAAAATCTCTGGAATCAACATGTACAACCTCCAACACTATAATAAGCTGCTGAAAACTTTTTAACGAGATAGCCAAGCAGTTTAGCATTCAGCTTTGGTGGGTACCAGGTCGTCAAGGTATTCCGGAAATGAAAAAGCTGATGAACTCGCAAGAATTGATACAACCTTACAAGTCCTGCCGGATAGGGCAAGACTAGGGGTACCTCTGTCCACAAGTAAAACGTTACTTCGAAAGGAAATAACGGATATGGTAAATTACAAATGGCCAAACTTCGTGCAATATCACAACATTGATATGGCCCAAAACCGATTTAAGACGATCCAATGATCTGCTTTCTCTGAAAAGGGCAGACATTGAAATGAAAATGGGTATAATCACCGGTCACTATCTTATAGGGAAGCATGCCAGTTGGCTTATCCGCAAACGGCTATTGTAGAGCCTGCAAAGATGAAGAAGAGGAGAAAACTACTCTCCATCTCCTTCGCACTTGCCCGGCCTTGTCGGCAAGTATGAAACTTCATACGTGGCAATATCTCTACCTACCTACCTTCTTCGCTTCGAGTATTCTTCGCTTTGCAAAACGCGCAAATAGGTTTTAACGAGTTTGATAGAAAAGCTTCTATGTGGTATCACAATGGACCAAATACGATCTAAGTGTTCCTTTTTGACAGCCACCTTAACCTAACCTAACCTTCACTCTCTCCGTCCGTCTGTTTACAAAACTTCCACACCGTTAAATATAGAGGAAAACACAACTACCTACCTACCCTTTTAACAATGGGTAGGTCTCATAAGAAAAAAAATTTGTGGAACAGCTTTTTCATATAGCCCCATCCAGCAGCAAACTACAGCCCTTCAAACTTTGGAAAAGGCCTATTTTTAAACGCTTATATTTCATGTTCCGCTTAACATGTTTTCAATCTGAATACACCATTCGACAAACATTTTTTTTACCTTTGTAAATCAATATCAAAATTGTGTATACTCATAGTTTTTAAATTAATATTTAAATATACAGTTATGTGAAAACCAAATTTTGCATGATTTTTCTACCTTCATAACTCCGGCACGCTTTTAGATAGGGGTTTGAAATTTTGAGGCAAGAGAGAACTTTTAGAATTAGTATAAGTTTGCTCAGAATTTTTTGTACCGAACCCTTTTAATGAACTTTTAGGGCTCAAAAATAGAAAATTTGCTATTTTGAAACACCTGTAACTCAGGCACCTGTACACATTTTTCTTCGGAAAGACAAAAACATTAAAGCTCCAGTAATATATTTTTATGTGTGTTATCGTTTTTTTGTAGTTATATAGGGTTCCGTACAAAACAGTTTAACAGTTTGTATTGTCTTTTGGAAATGTGCGCTTTTAAAAACCATTGGTTTACATTCTACCTTGTTTACGCATATATGTATAAAGTAGGTACTGTTTTCACACCAAAAATTTTAAAGGCTCTATCTTTGTTCGTTGTGGAGATATACTCGTTTGCTCTGGGGCTCGTTCGGAAGCTTCCAAGGTAAGAACCCATGAACCAAATACTCTCAAATTTCAGAGACTTAAATAAAACATGAAAGAACACCACTCTGCCAAATTTAAAGGTTATATCTTAGTTGGTTTTGGAGATAATCTTATTTGCTCTGGTGCTCGTTCGGAACCTTCCAAGATCCAAACCCATGGACCAAATCCTCTTAAATTTCACAGACATAAGTCGAACGGGAGGGAACATCATTGTACAAAATATAAAGGTTCTATCTTTGTTGTTTTTGGAGATAATCTCATTTTCTCTGGGGCTAGTTCGGATGCTTCCAAAATCCAAACCCATAAACCATATCCACTTAAATTTCAGAAACATAAATCAAACGGGAAGGAGCATCATTGTAAAAAAGTTAAAGGTTCTATCTTTGTTGGTTTTGGTGATAATCTCGTTTGCTCTGGGGCTTGTTCGGAAGCTTCCAATATACGGATCCATGGTTCAAATTCTTTCAATTGTCAGTTTCCAATTTTATAGAAAAGGAAACATAACAGCACACTCTTGTACTAAAAATAAAGGTTCTATCTTTGTTGGTTATGGAGATATACTCGTTTGCTCTGGGGCTCGTTCGGAAGCTTTCAAGATCCGGACTCATGAACCAAATCCTCTCAAATTTCAGAGACTTAAATAAAACATGAAAGAACACCACTCTGTCAAATTTGAAGGTTATATCTTTATTGGTTTTGGAGATAATCTCATTTGCTCTGGTGCCCGTTCGGAAGTTTCCAAAATCCAAACCCATGGACCAAATCCTCTCAAATTTTAGAGACTTAAATTAAACATGAAAGAACACCACTCTGTCAAATTTGAAGGTTATATCTTTATTGGTTTTGGAGATAATCTGATTTGCTCTGGTGCCCGTTCGGAAGTTTCCAAAATCCAAACCCATTTACCAAATCCTCTAAAATTTTAGAGACTTAAATAAAACATGAAAGAACACCACTCTGTCTAATTTGAAGGTTATATCTTTATTGGTTTTGGAGATAATCTGATTTGCTCTGGTGCCCGTTCGGAAGTTCCCAAAATCCAAACCCATGTACCAAATACTCTTAAATTTCAGAGACATAAATCGAATGGGAAGTAACATCATTGTACAAAATTTAAAGATTCTATCTTTATTGGTTTTGGAGACAATCTCGTTTGCTCATATACACAAACATAACAGCACACTCTTGTACTAAAAATTTAGGTTCTATCTTTGTTGATTGTGGAGATATATTCGTTTGCTCTAGGGCTCGTTCGGAAGCTTTCAAGATCCGGACCCATGAACCAAATCCTCTCAAATTTTAGAGACTTAAAGAAAACATGAAAGAACACCACTCTGCCAAATTTGAAGGTTATATCTTTATTGGTTTTGGAGATAATCTCATTTGTTCTGGTGCTCGTTCGGAAGTTTCCAAAATCCAAACTCATGCACCAAATCCTGTCAAATTTTAGAGACTTATATTAAACATGAAAGAACACCACTCTGTCAAATTTGAATGTTATATCTTTATTGGTTTTGGAGATAATCTGATTTGCTCTGGTGCTCGTTCGACAGTTTCCAAAATCCAAACCCATGGACCAAATCCTCTTAAATTTCAGAGACATAAATCGAATGGGAATGAACATCATTGTACAAAATTTAAAGATTCTATCTTTGTTGGTTTTGGAGATAATCTCGTTTGCTCCGGAATCATTTGGAAGCTTCTAGAATCCGAACCCATGGACGGATTTTGTCCAGATTCGAACCTTCCTTTTGGAATTAGTAACCTACTATATAAATTTCATCAAGATAGCTTTATTAGTTTTTGAGTTATCGTGCGAACGGACGGACGGACGGACATCGTTAAATCGACTTAGGAGGTGATCCTGATTCAGAATATATATACATGTCCATATCTAACTCGCTTCCTTTTGGTGGTTACAAACACCATACCAAAGTTAATATACCCTATACTTTAGGTGTAGGGTATAAAAATATAGTTTTCTTTTATTAACTTTATTCTTCTACTTCTTAACTTAGAATACTTCAAATTCTTATAATTTTACCAATATTTATACTTCACAAATTAGTCCAAAAATTTAAAATTAATTTCATTTCCTTATCTTACAAAGTCATAACTTAATTTCAAAATATGTTTTTCTAGTTACTTAGTTTACATTAGGATTTTATATTTCCCTATTTCGAAATCTTAAAACAAAGAAAATGAAATTATTAGAAAGAAATGTTTATTTTACAAAAATGAATAATTTAAAATAATTTAATTTAGTACAAATTATTACAAAGAAAAGTAATTACAGAGAAATGCTTATTTTCATAAAAATCAATATAAAATAATTTATTACAGGAAATGCTTATTTTTTTAAAAATTACTATTTGTAGTATTTTAACGGTTAAAATTTTAAGTTCATAATAACAATATTGATATTGAACCGTAATAAAAATTATGTCATAAATTATAAAATTATGCTTACTAAGGGAAATACATTTAATTTATAAAATTATTTATATAATTATTTTTTCAATGAGCAACATCATAACATTTGTATTGTAAACATTGTTGAGAAACATTGGTGAAGTTAATTTGTTGATAACATTTTTTGAAGTAAATTAGATACTAAAATTATAAACATCGTTAACTTATATATTCTGAACCTCCTGAGTCGATTTAGCTTCCTGATATACCTAAAATTTGAGATGAATTGGAGTGGTTGTTCGGGTACCTCCCACATAACTGCCAAAACCGAACAAGCATTTATTCGAAATTAATAAAGATAGAAACTTCAAATTGGATACGAGGGTGCTGTTTCCTGAATCCTTGATTTTCCTAAAATTTCAGATAAATTGAAATGGTTATTCGAGTATCTGCCACACAACTCCCAAGACCAAAAAAGCATATCTTCGAAATTAATAAATATGAAAACTTGAAATTTGCTATAAAAGTGTTCTATCATGTTCTGATGATGTCTCTAAAATTTGAGATGAATTGAGGTGGTGGTCCGCGTGTTTTCACACACTTCCCAAGACCTAACAAACATATTTTCGAATTTAATAAAGATGGAAACCTGAAATTTTGTACAAAGGTTGTAAAAGCATTTATTTTTTTAATTTATATTAAATACCTAACTAAAATAACTTATGGATTTTTAATTTAATTTGAATTTTTTAGGTGTAGGGTATAAATAAGTCGGTTACATCGACTTATTGTTACTTTTACTTGTTTTTCTTTTATTGTAATTAAATTATATATTTGAAACACTTTATTAATTAAAAAAAATATTTATATCAAAAAAAATTATTAATTTATGAAATATTCTATTTAAATCAATTAATCAATCAATATAAATAATTTAGTTTCATTTATATTATTATAATTTATAATACATATTAAATTTATAAGAACAGTTAGGATTTTTTTTTGTGTATGTCATAAATCATTTTTTTAAAGTATATATCTAAATATATTTAATATAAATATGATAGTTTCCCTGTTAGTTTTTATTTAAATTATATTATATTTTATTTAATAGTTACTAAGAAAAGAAATGTTTTTTTTTATTTATAAGAATTAAAATTATAAGTTCAATCTTTTTGTTTCTTTGGCTTTTTTTTTCTTATTTTCTTATCTTTGTTTAATGCGCTTGTGATATGAATATGTTTTGTACTAATACTGTATACAATGAAATTATATATGGTAAAAGTAAAGATCTTCTTCAAAAGTTTCAAAGTATTTTTGTTCGTACCATATTCTTTTTTCTGATCTCCTACTTGGCCTAGGTGGTTAGAGCGTAACCCTACAATCTAACCACTGTGATAGTCCCGGGTTCGATTCCCGGTGGGAGATATCATAATCCAATAATTTAATATATATAATTATAAATAAATAATATAATTAAAATTATAATCTAATATTCTAAAACTAAAATATAAACAACAAATAATTAGTAACAAATAATATAAAAAATATACCAATAATCGTGTTTCCTGCTATACTCTATAACTTTATAATTAATAATAAAAATAACAATAACCGACATACATACATGTGCATATGTCAAAATTGATAAGAGAAGACATATGTATCAAGGCACCATCAATGTAATTGAAATTGTCATATACAATTACAATGGCACCACGCATTCCAAAGAACATGACACGGTTTCTCTACTTCACCGATAGATGACACTAGGGAAAAAATTAAGAAGAGATATCTTGTACACAGATTACAGTAGACCAATCATTTATATAATCGAAAAAGGAAAAAACGATTCGAAACACAAGGCAGAGCCTCGGACACAGAAATGACTTCACGGTAACAACATTTTTAATTTCTAAACAACATGTATATTTTGCAATTTAAAGCATATTATAATGATACAAACATTATCTTTAATATAGAAGTTATTATTAGAAAACGGAAACTTCTCAACGTTTCATTTAATGCCGATACCAATTAATAAAACACCGTATATTAAAAGTAATTCTTATGCAATTATTAACCAAAAAGAAAAATAAGGGTTTTTAAAGAATTATGTCCTAAAATAGAAAATATATTTTATTCTAAAGATAATGTTAGAAGAAGATAATAATGTTCTATTTCAGAAGAAGACGAAAGGTGCATAGGAAATATAATTTATAATAAATTGAGTCCATGTGTAAGGCTTAATCAAACGGAAACAACAAAAATTTATCAACCAGAGACGAATTAGTTACTTCTTATCAATGTTCCAAAAATTAAAATTGAATCAACATGCGAAAATTTTGGCAACGTAATCATCCAAGGCAATGCTTCAGTATACTTTGAAAACTGTTCACTTCCAGTTAATGGTATTAGTTACAATTGTAAACCGCAAATCTATGAAGAAACAATTTTCATACATCCAACTAGATTTACAGTATAAATTAATAATTTATTATTTAAGTTAAGAGAAATTGCAAGATTTTCATTTTAAAACAGGAAAATCTGTTAATCTAATTCAACACAAAGTTCAACTTAATAATTGATTAGTGTATTCAGTTAGAATGGTGCTCATATTCGTTATTTTGTATTCTATCATGGTTATCTGGATCATGGTAAATATGCAATGAAAAGTGAGCTTGTGATTAAATTTACAAGAATTGTCAAATTTCAATGTTGAAGAATTAAATTATTCAGAGGTGCAGGAAAATACTGCCAAAGAAACTCATGTCGCTAAGTTCCTCTTACCATCCCGTAAACTAAGAGGGGAGGAGTTACATATCCAGCAAGACACATAAGCATTGCTCATTAATATTTTCTAATCAAATTCTATATTTTGATAAAGTCAAATTAAAAATCAATGTACAAATAACATTGTTTCGAGTGAGGAAGATGATCTGTGTTTGCAGTGCAATACATGTAAAAAGTGGATTCATTTAAAATGTTCCAAAATTAATAAAAACAAGTAAATATAACAGTAAGTCGATGCAACCGACTATACCTGAATAATATGAATTAAATTAAAAATCCATAAGTTTTTTGGCAGCTGCTTGAACTGCCTCCCTTTTCTGTCTTATTCAACTCGAATAAGACAGAAACGTAACGTAAAAGGAAACAGGATCGTAAAAGAGGCATCTTCTTGGGACATGCTTGACACTCTTGTAGAAAATTTGAAGTTTCTATCCTTATCAATTTCGATGATATGCTTGTTAGTCCTTGGCAGGCGTGTGTCAGGTACCCGAATTGCTACTCCAATTCATCAAAACCATCTTCGGGACATAAAGCAAACATGCCAGAACACCATTGTACTAAATTTAAATGTCCTACTTTTTTTGGAGATATGCTCGTTTGTTCTTGTGCTCGTCTAGAAGTTTCCAAAATACAAACCCATGGTTCAGATTCTATCAAATGTCAGGAGATTTTTTTTTTTTAATAACGGCCGAAAATGTTATGTTGTTAAGACTTATACACACTATTCTTAAGATACTTAATAAGATTATTTTAATTACTATTATGTATTAGAAATTTGCATTGAAAGATTTTGATGGAATATTAAAAACAGTATAGATAAAAGTAACGAGCGTTGGAAATATCTTTTAATTAATAATAACTATACAAAAAATTAGGCAGAATATTTTTAATAGGTGCTCGCGCGGAAATGGGTCAACAAAGGTTAACAAACGTTTACAAACATTTTGTTACAGGCTTTATTTGGAATAAATTCATATTAATATTTGGATAAATTCATCCTGCCAAATTAGACACAAATTAGAAACAAAAATTTTTTTTGAAGTCCTATCCTGCCGAAACGTATTAATGTATTACGACAAAATTTATTGAATGAGGTTGTGTGCCAAAGTACAATACTTGTGCAAATTTTCAATTGGTCAAATCGTTTAAGCACAAAAACAAAAAAATGAGAAACTTCATGGCCTGAAGCCTGATGCTGAAACGAGTTAATGTGTCGTAACTAAATCAGCTCAGAAAGCTTTTACGATAAAGACCTACAATTTTGTAAATTTTCAACTCAATTGGTCAAATCGTTTAAGGCCGACAACAAAGTAAATTACAAAACTTCACTGACCTCTAGTGCCGAAACGGGTTAATGGATCGTAACCAAATTAACCTAGTGAGCTTTTCTGTTAAAGCGCAAGAATTTTGCGAATATTCAAAACAATTGATTAAACCGTTTAAGCAGGACAACAGAAAAATTTAATAAACTTCGTGCGATACTCGTGCCCAAACGGAACTTCATAAAAATTTGTCACAGGCTTTTTTTAGACCATAGAACCACCATACAAAATTGGACATAAATCAGAAAAAAAAAATTGTTTGGAAGCCCTCCGGGCTGAATCCGGGTAGCATATTGCATTCAAGATTCTTCGGTACCCGCCAAAAGCTAAAAAGAATATTTGTAAAAATTTTTTGTCGATGACCCCTATTATACCTGGTGTTCATCGACTTCAAGAAAGCATATGATTGTATAAGTAGAAAAGCCATATGGAAAGCACTTAGAAATCTATAGGTCCCGGAAAAATTAATAGAAATAATACAGAACATGTATGAAGAGACACAACTCTGAGTGGTAAACCCAGCTAACAATTCATCACCAACATAGGACTAAAACAGGGTTGCCCACTGTCACCAATCCTCTTCACAGCAGTGCTAGATGACATCATGAAAGAGATCGTCTCAAAATAAATGAAATAACATAGAATCTCTTAAGGAAATTAGCAAATCTAGATTATGCCCATGACATCTGCCCGCTATCGCATATAATACATCCAAGCTAAAATAGACCAACTAGTAACATTAGTTCGAAGTGTGGGCCTTGAAATATCGAGAAGTGGGCCTATGAAAATATCGAGAAGACGAAAGCTAAGGCCATTAACATCAACAACCCACGTCACCCGGTGATAAACAACACACCACTCGAATATGTAGATAACTTCCACTACTTAGGTTGCATTATAAATAACAGCGGCAACATAAACGCCGACTTTGAAAACGGAATAAAAAAGGCCAGGGCAATGTTCGGCCGCTTGCAGCCAAAATGAAAAATGCACAAATGTCCAGGGATACAAAATTGAAAATATTCAGAACCTGCGTAAAGACCATCTTAACACATGGAAGTGAAACCTGGTTAGTTACGAACAACAACACACAGAAACTACAGGTTTTCATTAATAAGTGAAGTGAAGTGTCTAAGAATTATGTTTTTTTTTTTGATTTGATTTGATTTAATTCACTTTTCCCCTAAAAATTGTTGTTTTTAATCCAGTTTTTTTTCCGTCACATACAAAATTTTTAACTAATTTTTTTTTTTTTTTTGAAATAATTTATTAGTTACAAAAATTATATATATCCGAAAAAAAATTTAGTTGCAGGAATAATATAGATTTTTAGCTAAAAAGTCATAATTTTAAATATGCTAATTAATAATTAAATAACCGATCCAAAAACATGGATTGAAATTAAAAGAAAAAACTTAAAAAGTAATTCATAAAAAAAAATTCTTCCCTCAAATTAAAGTTGCGGTCTTCCTCCGCGATGGTTGTTCCGGAACTGCCCTCTTCTTTTTCTTTCTTTTTTCTTAACGAAAAACCACAAGTACCATATTTTTTCTATTTTTCACCATGAACATGAATATTTAGAAGGATTTAAAAAATTTTAATTAGAATTTTATCCTGCGATTAAACAAAAGATTCAGGAAATGATTAATAAAAATATAGATAAGTTAAACAAAGATAAGGAACCACTTGTTTAACATAGAGAAAATGAAAATGTTTTCAGGAAGAAATATAGAAGAAATAAATTAGTAAACATAAAGTAAAGAAAAATAATAATATTAGAACATTAATATTAGAACACAAAAATATGTATGTGTAATAATATGTATGGATAATATTACTATTAGAACACAATATGTATTTTAATAAAAAATTACATAAAATACATATTAAAAGAAAAGGTAAATTTCAGGATAATACTGCCAACAACACAGAAAATCGAAATACAAGATTTGAATAACAATCCAAGTATGTTAACAATGAAACTGGGAACAACTAGACAGATTATGATTTATCAACATTTTGTACATATTATAAAATTAGGTGACTATGAGCAAAATATAGACGTAATAGGAAAATCTATAAGTAAAAATTATACAGTATTTCCTGAAACGTCAAAAATATTAAATTAGAAATTTAATAAACTAAAATTTAAATTAAACACTTTATACTCGTATTATAGAAAAAACCTGACCTCATGAAAGCTTGAAGTTCTTTAATCAAAGTGATAACAAGAAATATGGATGACAATGATCTCCAATCAAATGAAAAAACAATAAAAAAAGTAATAGATTCCCAAATTGTAATTAATAATGAAATGATTGTACGATTTGAAAATATAACTAAACATATAAATGTACAACAAAAAAATATTGTAAATTTTTTAAATCAAATTAATTCGAAATTGAAGTAAATAGCTAAAAGATAACAATCCTATTTTTTGCATTCACAATTTTTAATAATGTAAATTATAATATTGACTTGTTATCAGATCATTTACAAGGTATATCGGAAACCATAAATTTAATGTAATATTAAAGAATATTTTGCAAAACTAAACGTAATATCAATGAATATTTTAAATCCTATTGAACTAAATTTTATTTTGAATTTATTAAAAGAACAAAACGCCAATTTAATTTCTAAACAACATGTATATTTTGCAATTTAAAGCATATTATAATGATACAAACATTATCTTTAATATAGAAGTTCCAATATTAGAAAACGGAAGCTTCTCAACGTTTCATTTAATGCCGATACCAATTAATAAAACACGGTATATTAAAAGTAATTCTTATGCAATAATTAACCAAAAAAGAAAAATAAAAGTTTTTAAAGAATTATATCCTAAAATAGAAAATATATTTTATACTAAAGACAATAATGTTAGAATTTCAGAAGAAGACGAAAGGTGCATAGGAAATATAATTCATAATAAATTGAGTACATGTGTAAGGCTTAATCAAACGGAAACAACAAAAATTTATCAACCAGAGACGAACTACTTACTTTTTATCAATGTTCCAAAAATTAAAATTGAATCAACATGCGAAAATTTTGGCAACTCAATCATCCAAGGCACAGCTTCAGTATACTTTGAAAACTGTTCACTTCCAGTTAATGGTATTAGTTACAATTGTAAACCGCAAATCTTTGAAGAAACAATATTCATACATCCAACTAGATTTACAGTATAAATTAATAATTTATTATTTAAGTTAAGAGAAATTGCAAGATATTCATTTTAAAACAGAAAAATCTGTTAATCTAATTCAACACAAAGTTCAACTTAATAATTTATTAGTGTATTCAGTTAGAATGGTGCTCATACTCGTTATTTTGTATTTTATCATGGTTACCTTGATCAAAATCTGTCATAGTAAATATGCAATGAAAAGTGAGCTTGTGATTAAATTTACAAGAATTGTCAAATTTCAATGTTGAAGAATTAAATTATCCAGAGGTGCAGGAAAATACTTCCAAAGAAACTCCTGTTGCTAAGTTCCTCTTACCGGCCCGTCAACTAGGAGGGGAGGAGTTACATATCCAGCAAGACACATAAGCATTGCTCATATATATTTTCTGATCAAATTCTAAATTTTGATAAAGTAAAATTAAAAATCTATGTACAAATAACATTGATTCGAGTGAGGGAGATGATCTGTCTTTACACTGCAATACATGTAAAAAGTGGATTCATTTAAAATGCTTCAAAATTAATAAAAACAAGTAAATGTAATAGTAAGTCGATGCAACCGACTTATTAATACATCTACACCCTACATCTGAATAATATGAATTAAATTAAAAATCCATAAGTTTTTTGGCAGCTGCTTGAACTGCTTCCCTTTTCTGTCTTATTCAACTCGAATAAGACAGAAACGTAACGTAACGTAAAAGGAAACAGGAGCGTAAAAGAGGCATCTTCTTGGGACATGCTTGACACCCTTGTAGAAAATTTGAAGTTTCTATCCTTATCAATTTCGAAGATATGCTTGTTAGTCCTTGGCAGGCGTGTGTCAGGTACCCGAATTGCCACTCCAATTCATCAAATCCATCTTCGGGACATAAAGCAAACATGCCAGAACACCATTGTAGTAAATTTAAATGTTCTACTTTTTTTGGTTTTGGAGATATGCTCGTTTGTTCTTGTGCTCGTCCAGAAATTTACAAAATACAAACCCATGGTTCAGATTCTCTCAAATGTCAGTTTTCAATTTTACAGCAAAGGAAACATATAGAACACCCTTGTACTAAAAATAAAAGTTCTATCTTTGCTGGTTATGGAGATATACTCGTCTACTCTGGGGCTCGTTCGGAAGCTTCCAAGATACAAACCCATGGACCAAATCCTCCTAAATTTCAGAAACATAAATAAAACACGAAAGAACACCATTGTACCAAATTCAAAGATTCTATCTTTGTTGGTTTTGGAGATAATCTCATTTGCTCTGGAGATCGTTCGGAAGCTTCCAAAATTGGACCTCATAAACTAAATTCTCCTTAATTTCAAGACATAAAGAAAACATGGAAGAACACCAGTGCACCAAATTTAAAAGTTCTCTCTTCGTTGGTGTTGGAGATATACTGGTTTGCTCTGGGGCTCGTTCGGAAGCTTACATAATCCAAACCCATGGACCAAATCCTTTCAAATTTCAGGGACTTAAATAAAACATGAAAGAACACCATAGTATTAAATTTAAAGGTTCTATCTTTGTTGGTTTTGGAAATAATCTCATTTGCTCTGGAGATCGTTCGGAAGCTTCCAAAATTGGACCTCATAAACTAAATTCTCCTTAATTTCAAGACATAAAGAAAACATTGAAGAACACCAGTGCACCAAATTTAAAAGTTCTCTCTTCGTTGGTGTTGGAGATATACTAGTTTGCTCTGGGGCTCCTTCGGAAGCTACCATAATCCAAACCCATGGACCAAATCCTTTAAAATTTCAGAAACATAAATCAAACATGAAAGTACACCATTGTGCCAAATTTAAAGGTTCTATTTTTGTTAATTTCGAAGATATGCGTGTTCGGTTTTGGGAGTATGGGAGGTATTTGAACCCATGCTCCGATTTCGCCCATTTGCAATTCCAACCTTTCTTTAGTCATTATTAACCTACAGTATAAATTTCATCAAGATAGCATAATTTTTTTTTGAGTTATAGTGCGGACTGTACTATAAGTAGTAGTACGAACGGATGGACAGACATCGCTAAATCGACTTGGGAGGTGATCCTGATTCAGAATATATGTAAATGTCCTTATCTAACTCGCTTCCTTTTGGTGTTTACAAACACCATACCAAAGTTAATGTACTCTATACTTTAGGTGTAGGGTATAAAAATTATAATACTTTAAAAGACAACAAATCAGTTCCATTTCATTGTCATTGCCTTATTTCCATAAAAAATTAAATATGGAACGTAACCTCAAAGTCGCAGAAACTAATATTAATATTCAGTACGATACAATTATTTCCAAACTAGATAAGTTAACTGATGATTTTCAGGAATTGAGAGATTCTGTTAGTTTTATAAACGCTAAATATGATGAAATAAATAATAAATTAGCGGAAGCTTCAGAAGAAAACAAGATTATGAAAAAAAAAAAACAAAAGGCTTAATAACGAAATCGTTAATATGCGTAAATTGGTTAATAGAATTCAAAGTGATATTATTGGTATTCAAATCATAGTTAAGAGTGATTATAATAATCTTAAAACTCATGAGGAAACGGTATCGAAAATTATTGAAGCTGCTAAAGCCATGGAAATTGAAATCAATTGTAATGACGTTGTAAATACGAACACACTTAAGAATTGCAAAGTAACATCGAAAGATGGTAAAGAGTACGGAAAAACTTTAACAAAAGTTGAATTCACAACTAATCAGAAAAAAATTACTTTTATGTCAAATAAAAAGAAACTGTAAAACTTACCAACTTTTAAGCATATATCATTTTTCGATGCTTCGACCGATAATAGCTTATCACTCCAACTATTCAACTATTCCAAAAAATTAAAAGTTATAGGGTACTCAACTATATTTACCTTTAATGGCAAAATAAATGACAATTCAAAACCAATCAATATTTTTTATATGAAGTAATATAATGAACTAGCAGAGTACCCGGCGTTGCCCGGAGTATTTTATTGGCTTTATGAAATAAAAATTATTATCTTTTGTTTCTGCGTTAATATAATTTAATTAATATAGTTAACTTATTAGTATGCATTTACAGTTGCTGGTAGTTAATTTTCTATTTTTATTACATTTAGTTAAAGTGAATAAACGAAGAATTAGAGACAATTCGTCTACAAAAAATCTTTAAAGGAATCTATAATCTATTGAGTACACAATTACGGCGAAGTGAGTTTTCACAATATATTCGTTAATACCGAAACATAAAATCGCATTTCAATTATAAAAGACCATAATGTAATTTTTTTCGTAAGTAATGTCACTTCATTTTCTTGTGAATTATACTTTTAAGCAAATTTTCAAAAAAATTGCTATTAGGTTCGCTCTATCCCTCCGTCTGTTTACAAAACTTATATACTGTTTAATAAGAGTAATGTTATAGGACAACTTTTTTATGTACCCTCACCGTTGGAGATCCTACAGCACCGACAGCTCTTCAAATTTTGAAATGCATACATCTCAGGTTCTGTTTAACATATTTTCAATATAAAAAATACATGATTGTTTTTTACCTTTATAAATCACAAGAATTTTTTTACGTTTACTTTTTCTAATTATGTTTTCAAATTGATTGGTTAAAAATATGTGGAAAAATTGTATATGGATAAGAATGTAAGGTCTCTGTTCTTTAAATATGTATGTACTCATTTTTAATTAAATACTGTAAAAAAAGGTGAATATGTCTTCTAATTGAATTGATTATGTTTATAGTATTTTTAAACACAGTACGCACATTATACTTATAGTATTTGCATATTTCAATGATATTTTATAGGAAATACGTTATATACATAACACATGCATCTTATAAAGATAGACCACATGTAAGTAATGCATTTCTGAATGATGACATGATGATTGTTGTATGTAGGAGATTTTTTTTTTTTGTAACAACGGCCGAAAATGTTATGTTGTTAAGACTTATACACACTATTCTTAAGATACTTAATAAGGTTATTTTAATTACTATTATATATTAGAAATTTGCATTGAAAGATTTTTATGGAATATTAAAAACAGTATAGATAAAAGTAAAGAGCGTTGGAAATATCTTTTTAATAATAATAACTATACAAAAAATTAGGCAGAATATTTTTAATATGTGCTCGTGCGGAAATGGGTTAACAAAGGTTAACAAACGTTTACAAACATTTTGTTACAGGCTTTATTTGGAACCATAAATTCATCCTGCCAAATTAGACACAAATTAGAAACAAAAATTTTTTTTGAAGGTCTATCGTGCCGAAACGTGTTCATGTATTACGACAAAATTTATTGAATGAGGTTGTGTGCCAAAGTGCAATACTTGTGCAAATTTTCAATTGGTCAAATCGTTTAAGCACAACAACAAAAAAAATGAGAAACTTCATGGCCTGAAGCCTGATTTTGAAACGGGTTAATGTCTAAAACTAAATCGGGTTAACTAAATCAACTCAGAAAGCTTTTGTGATAAAGACCTACACTTTTGTAAATTTTCAACTCAATTGGTCAAAACGGGTTAATGGATCGTAACCAAATTAACCTAGTGAGCTTTTCTGCTAAAGCGCAAGAATTTTGAGAATTTTTAAATCAATTGATTAAACCGTTTAAGCAAGACAACAGAAAAATTTAATGAAGTTCGTGCGACACTCGTGCCCAAACGGGTTACCGGAACTTCATAAACGTTTGTCACAGGCTTTTTTTAGACCATATAACCACCATTCAAAAGTGGACATAAATCGGAAACAAAAAATTGTTTGGAAGCCGTCCGGGCCGAATCCGGGTATCATATTGCTTCCAAGGTTCTTCGGTACCCGTCCAAAGCTAAAAAGAACATTTGTATAAATTTTCAACTCAATCGATCAAACCGTTTAGGCAGGATAAAGAAAAAATGAAAAAGCTTTAAATTGCTCTCGGGCCGTTATGGTTTAATGAACCGAAACGCGATATATCCTATAATTCCTTTCGGGTCGTAGAAATGTTCCTGCAAAATTTGGTTGGAATCGGACTGGTGCTTTTTACGTGAAAAGGACACAAAGAAACAAACAAACAAACAGAATTTGTTCCTTATTTATTAGATAATTATAATGAATAATAAAGATTTTGTTGATACTCTGCTACTGCAATCTACATCCACTTTAATGGATGTATAAAATAATAATAATATCCGAAATAACAATGTAAATAAAGAACACAATAGTTCAGAGTAAAAATATAACAGCACATAAACATTTCGTAAATATAAATTTTTTTTTGTATTATATTTTTATTAGCACTTTATAAAATTTAATTATGAATTTTAAACATATAAAAAATTATAATAAACATGTAAATAACTTAAATTATAACCTTCATTTCTCATCTTTTAATGCTACAAGCTTTGCATCAATTGACACATTTAATAAATTTAAAGATTTATAATACACTTTTATAAAGTTAGCAAAAATATTAATGGTTCAAGAAACATGGTTTGATAGTAAATTAATTCAACTGTATAATATACCGAACTATAATGTAGTACATTCTTGCCGCGACGATCCTTATGGAGGTGTAAGTATATATACACGAATCTTCAAAATATGAAGTAGTTGATATTGTTAATTTCAAAGAAATAGAAGTGTCAGATATTTTGTTTAGAAACAAAAACTTGTATATAATTCCATATTATAGATCACAAAAATGTTGCTTTAATTTTTTTTTGAAAATTTTTGATATACCTAAATTTTTCCGTGTGTATTGTCAAGCTATACTAATGTAATATTTCATAGCACCTAATGCTGTCTTAAAATGCTATTATTTATCATTTATCTCTTCTTTTAATTACTGTGATCAACATAATCTAATCACCAGTACAGAAAATTGTTTTTGTATTGATCACATTTTTACAAACAACACTCTTTTAAAAATTAATGTGTATACAATTGAAAACAATATAAGCAATCATAATATTATGATGGTAATAATAAACAAAAATATTAATATCTCCGATAAGTTTCAAGTTGTTAAATCTAAAACAAATTTTTCTAATGTTGCAGCTGTAATAAATTCAACAATATCAATAAATAATTACAATAATCTGAATGTTAATAATATGTGTGATAATGTAATTTCTAATATTAATGATATTATCAGTACAAACACTTTCACTAATGTTGTTATTGTTGATAAAAAAGATTCTCTTGTTCCATGGTTAAATAATACTCTTAAAAATTTATTATGGCAAAGAGATAGAATGAAAAAAAAAGCATAAAAAAAAAACCAAATAATTCTGACTTACATAATGATTATATAGAAATTTAAAACAGTAGTAAAAAATTCTATAAGAATTTTCAAAAGAATTATTATCAATATCATATAAAATCATGTGCATCTGATCAAAAAAAACTTTGGCAGACTGTAAATAATTTTAGTAGGAGAGTTAATACTGAAATTGATTTTCTGATTGATAATGATAACAATGATGCAACTATTTTACATAAGCCTTCAGAAATTGCAAACAAATTTAATAATTATTTTGTTAATATAGATAAAAATATATCTAATCATGTAAATAATGCTTCACATAATAATGTAAACATTTTTGAAACATTTAATGACGATTATTTTAATTTCGATTTCCATCAGAGTAATGTTGAAGGTCGACAAAAATCCGCAATCCAAACCCTCCTCGTGGGTGCCGATCGGAAATAATCACCAACTAGGTGGTTATGTACTAAGGGAAAGGTAAATTGGGTCTGTCTTTATGTATCCTATTACTGACACCTCGGTTTTTACCGGAACCATCAGATTGGGGTAAACCTGAGCCGGATTTAAGGTGTTATACGACCCGTGCCGATGATCAGCCTGGTTGGAGGCCAAGTTTTAAAATTATCCCAGTCGCGAACAGAGTTTTCGGAGTACTTGGCCACTCTCCGAATTAATTAGCTATACTCTCTTTATACAAATCTCTGCATAAGGCGGACCTTCCTTTTCTTCGTACTCGTGGATTCAATTATGGAACAAAATATAAAAAAAGATTTGAAAACAGAGTTAACCGGCACTTTCTAAAAGTCGACAAGTAAAGCGACGAAATCGGGCAGTAGCAGTACTAAGGAATATCGCGAACAACCAAAGACCGTACGCAAAGTGCGCCCGTCGAAACAAACCTTCTTTGATAAACGGTCGGCCTATAAAATAATTGATAGGTTAAGCTGTCTCAATGTTAGTTAGTTATCTGAGAAGCAAAAGAATTCCTTAATCTAGGCCAAAACAGTAGTAGGCCAGGTCAAGACCCAAGAAGTACAAATCCCAGGTTCATCGGAAGGTCTTATGCCCAAGAGACAGAGGTCACAAGATGAGACACAGGGTAGTTCCAAAAAGGAGCTGGAGTTATTAGGGAGCAACCAGGTAACCAAGCCGTTCAGTTAAATTGCCAATGATAGTTTAATTCTGGCAAACTTTGATGAGGGGTTAGAGGATGGAGGTATTTCTCCCAGTAACTGGAAGACGGTTGTCGTTGCTTTACACACAACCTTCTTTGAGGTACTGGAGAAAAATCCGGGAACACAATCCTCCTGTAGAAACGCTGGTTAGCATCAAGGCCACCTCAAATTGAGCACCTGCGCTGACCAGAGATCAGTAGATCTCTATAAGCAGGCGATAGGGAAAGTGGAAAGTCTGTTGGGATCAAGCTCAAAGCCGTAAGCAGGGAGGAAATCCCTAGCAGCAGAAGAGGTGTGGCTACCTAGAGAACCTGCCGAAGCAGACAAAATCATGAAAATGATCAAAGTTGCAAACCTCCCACTTCCAACGCACAATTGGCAGATTGCAAGCTAGGGGAAGTAGCAGGACAATTCCGACAGGCGCTTGTCATGGTCATTAAGGACTCCCTACAACGCCTTGCTAAAGCCAAGGAGGTAATTAATTACGCCTTCACGGCGGTAACACTAAGGGTGTATAAGATTGATGAGGTGGAAGCCTCAAGAAACATCGGTGAAGGCCTAAGTCAAGCCCAATAGGCAGACTCTTACCGATCCTATATCGTTGTTGTAGCATCCTCCTCGGCTCCAAAGAGAGTGGAGACGTCATCAAAGCTGACTATGAAAACGATCAATTTACATCTGATTCTGACAGCTTTGATAATGCCAAAAACTTCTCAATGGACTTTAAGGATGAAGCTAACGCTATGGTGGTGGAGATTAAGGATGACTCAGGTAATGAACCTTCTCTAAATGAATCTCCCTCACTCCAAAGAGGCTTTCGCAACATTCGCATTTCGCTTCAGGAGAACGGGCGATAATACTCAAGCAAGGCTCTGGGTTTTTGCGACATATGTTGCTCACGACTCACAGGATTTGGAGTTGGTGGTGGATGCTAGAAGGATGAATATTGGGGCAACCTAAGCTGCAACGCCAATACTCACCATGACATTTAGGGTAGTTCGGATAGGGCAGTCTCCGATTTCATTTGTTCTAAAATAAACTCCTGGAAAGTTTCTGATGAGCATTTCTTTTTAGATTACAGATATCTTGAGTTTAGCTGGACGAAAGTTCTCCAATAAAGTCCATCCATCGAAACCTTAAACTAAGTGGAACAAATAAAGACAGAACTTAAAGTCAACGCTTCCCTCTCTATCTCCTGGAATACCTAATATTATTCAGGATCTAAATGGCCTAGTAAATAGTTTTACTAAGGCCTGCAATACAACCTTAGAGCATTCATCCCATTAGTAAGCCTAGGGAAAAACCTAAATTACCTTGGTAGAATGATGAAATCAAAGCTCTAAGGAAAAATAATAGGAAGGTTTTTAATAATACCAAAAAAACAAATGAGGTGCAGAGCTGGAGCTCTTATACAGCAGCTCTTAGTCAGTAAAAAAAACACTTAAAAAGGCGAAAATAGAGACCTGAAAACTATTCTACGAAGGTATAGAAAACGTCTACGCTGCATCTAGACTTGGCAAAATCCTATTCACAAAGCCCCAGTCTTCTTAAAAAAGAGGATTGCAGCTGGACTACCACAAGCGAGGAGTCGCTGCAATTACTTTTAAAACCCATTTTCCTGGGTGCACAAGTAATAGCTAAGAGGTTGTTTGTCTCCTGAATCTCCACTCCACTATCTCAGAAGTAGTGGCTACAGGAGACAAACTACGATGGGCTATAGATAGTTTCAAGTCATTAAAGTCAAGCGGACCGGATTCTGTTATACCTGCTGAATTCCAGCAAACTTCGTCTGCTACCCTCACTTGGCTAAAAAGCATTTTCTGTGGTTGTCTTAATTTGGGGCATATCCCAGATAAATAGAAACAGGTCAGAGTAGTGTTTATACCCAACACCGGAAAAAGTCTTCAGGTCAATGCAAAGGACTTTCGGTCTATTAGCCTGTCATCCTTCCTTGTAAAAACCTTAGAAAGATTTATTAACATCCATATCCGTTGCAACTTAAATAACAATCTATTGTCAGTCTATCGACATGCTTACTGTAAAGGAAAATCAGTGGATACAGCACTTCACACCTTGACTAGCTCGATTGAAAGATCTCTAAATTGCAAAAAGTAAACTCTTGAAGTATTTATAGACATTGAGGGAGCGTTTAATAACTTCAATCAGGCAGCAATTGTAGACTCACTCATAAGCCTAAGGGTAGAACCGGAGCTAAGACCACTGACAGCTAATATGCTAAATGGCAGAGCCTTCGTTGCCAAAATAGGCAACGCTTTTGGAAAAAATTTGTGAAGAGAGGGACTGCGCACTCCTTGTGCCTTCTTTGGAATATGGTAGTAAACAAACTGCTTAAAATCCTGGAAGAGGTGGGCTGCACAACAATCGACTATGCGACAATGTTTCTGTCGTTGTCAGTGGCAAGTTCCCAGACAGTCTCAGGGACGTTTTTCTACTTGCACTAAACAAAATCACAACATAAGCTAAAGACTGTGGCCTCTCAGTAAATCCACAGAAAACCGAACTGGTCGTATTTGCAAGGAAATCTAAAATTTCCAAAATAAAACCGCCTTCGTTAAGTGGCTCCGCTCTTGCCTTTAACGAAACGGTAAAATTTCTGGGTTTAACTCTAGACAGGAAGTTACGTTGGAAAGATAAAATCTCAGAAAGAGTAAGGAAGGCCTCTATAGCACTTTAGCCGTGCAAAAAAGCCATTGGTAGGAAATGGGGGCTGCAGCCATACATGACTTACTGGCTATACACATTCGTAATAAGACCCATTCTTATGTACGGAGTCCTATTATGGTTGAAGGCAGTCGATAAAGAGGTCAACCGCAAGACAATCTGTAGGGTTCAAAGTACTGCCACACTTTGTATTAGTGGCTCTTTAATAACAACCCCTTCTGTGGCATTACGCAAGCACAGCTGTAAGATTAAAAGCTACATCCACTCCATTCGAGACAACTCCCGTTTTGGTGGACTACACGTCCCCCACTTACTTTTCAAGAAATCTCACGTGACGAGCATACAAAGCCGTGGGAGTTTAATACAAATTTAATACAATACAAACTAGAAAACAGTGATGAACTTCGAAGGAGTACAATTCTATACGGATGGTTCAAAAATGAACAGCAGTGTAGGATGCGGGGTCTTCCCAAAAAATTTGAATATTAGTCATAATTTCCGACTACCAGACCATTGTAGTGTCTTCGAAGCGGAAATTATGGCAATCCAAGAAGCCTTGACTCTACTGAATAGAAGCGTTTTGACTGTAAAGCAATTACGCATTCTGTCAGGTAGTCAGGCTGCGTTAAAATATCTGGAATCAACATATATATCGTCGAAGACTGTAATAAATTGCCGAAATAACGACATTTTTTTTCTTCCTAAGGGAGGTGAGAATCTTCCAAAGACACCAAGAATTTCCCCCCTGGTAGTGTCACATTGTTACTGACTAAACCCACCTCCTCCTTTTAGCCAATATAATTGGATGAAAACCCTTACCTGCGAACGCAGTATATTGGCTAGGGAGTAGGGATACGAAAGGATAGGAAATGGATACGGAAACATTGAATTGGGAGTGGAACTGTAAGGAAACAATGAATCCACCTATTATTATTACTATTTAGCTAACAGTGACTAAAGCCGTTACAACAGTTACAACATGTAGTAGTATTATATAGTACTACATGAGGTAACTATTGAAGGCAACAGTCAGCGCCATCAGTGGATTACAGCATGCAGCAGTATATAACACCTTACTTGCACGATATAACCAAAGACGGGTCCACTGTAGCAGCTATTATTATTATTACTATTATTATTATTATTATAATTATTGTTATTATTACTATTATTATTATTTCTATTATTATTATTGTTATTATTTTACTACAGAACCAGCGCCATCCGTGGATTACAACGTGCAGCAGTAAATAACACCTTACTTGCATGATATAACCAAAGATAGCCCCACTGTAGCAGCTATTATTATTATTACTATTATTATTATTATTATAATTATTGTTATTATTACTGTTACTATTATTATTATTAATATTATTATTGTTATTATTACTACTATTAATTATACGATATACATTATTACGATATAAAAGTACTACATGTTTTATATTTATGACCTGACCGGGGTTTGAACCCAAGATCCTTCGATTGAAAGGTTAGCGACTTAACCACTGCGCCATGAGTCAGATAAGTTTAGCATTCAGTTTCGGTGGATGACCTAGGTATTGCGGGAAATGAAAAAGCAGATGAACTTGCCAAAATTGGCACAACCTTACAAGTTCTGCCCGACAAGGCAAGATCAGGGTACCCCTATCGACAAGCAATACGTTACTTCGAAAGGAAATAACGTATATGGTAAATGGTCAAACTTGACCTCCTGCAATATCACAAGATTGATGTTACCTTAAACCGATTTAAGACGATCCAGTGAACTACTTTCTCTTAAAAGGACAGATATTGGAATGACAATGGGTAAAATCACCAGTCACTAACTAATAAGTAGCCATACCAAAAAACTTGGCTAATCCGCAAACGACTATTGTAGAGCCTGCAAAGATGAAAAAGAGGAGGAAAGGACTCTCCATCTAATATGCACATGTACAGCCTTGTCGGCAAAAAGGTACACCCATTTACAATACCACCCATGGGCAATATCTCTTCAACAACCTTGGCGATCAAGCAGGTAAAAATGTGAAGAGCATTCTTCGCTTTGCAAAAAGCTCAAATTGATTTTAACGAGTGGGATAGAAAAATTTCTATGTGGTACCACAAAGGAACAAATACGGTGCAAGTGTGCCTTAGTTGCAGCCACATTAACCTAACCTAACCTATTGTTTTTAAAGTACTTGATACTATAGAGCATCTTAATAACAAAAACTCTGTTAAAAAAATAATAAAAAATTCAGCTGTGGCTTTGTCATCTATTTTATCAACCCTGTATAACAAAAATATAACTTCTTGCATCTATCCTGAAGCACTAAAAATTCAGAAAGTAACACCTATATTTAAAAGTGGTAACAAATTTGATACAGGCAATTATTTGACCAATTTCAGTACCGCCGGTGGCCGGTAATTAATGACATTTTTTTGTATTCCTATCAATATGGGCTTAGGAAAGGAGTGGGTAGGATAGCGTGGGATAGCGCCTTAATAGATTAATGAAATTCCTGGAAAAAGTGCAAAACAATTATTATATTCAATATTTACACAAATAAATTAATGTGCATTCCCATTATTATTCTGTAATTTTTTGATTTAGTGACTCAAGTTAATTTTTATTTATTTTGTTTTATATTTAAAACTGTTTTGTTTATGTTTTTTTTTTCTTAAAAAATTATTTGAAAATATTTTAAAGGTTTAATTTTATAAATTTAAGTAATGCTTACTTTAACCCCTTACAGAAACTCTTTTTACTTACATTTACCCCACTTATGGGATAAAGAAAACAAAAAAAGCAATTATTTCCTTGAAATATTAAATATATTTTAAGTCCAATCTTTATACTTAATCAGCATAAAAAGTGTATAAAACTTCTAAATTAGTAACACAGGTAAAGATATCTCAAACCGTTGAATATTTAAAAGTTGAAAAAAAAAAATTCTACAAAGTGCTTACTTTATCCCAACCTCGTAATAATAATTTATTGTAATCATAAAAAATGAATTTTTTAACTTATGTAAAACTAGATTAAGTAAAATGTTGAATTAAATAAAAAAGAAAAAATACTAATATTAGCTAAATTATTTGTATAACAACAGATTTACCTAACAAGAAAATTATTTGTATAACGACATAATTAGCAAATGACTTTTCTATTTTCTCACCTTTCCTATTTATTATTTCGATTTTCTTATTTTATATTTCCAACTATTTAATCATATTGTAACGTATTTAAACGTATTGTAAGTTACATTATTTAATCCATAAATATTCAAATGTTTCGAAGGCGATTTCCATTATTTTTTTTTAAGCCGTACCTAAATATTTAACAGTAATTGTATTAAAACTAAATATATTTTTAAATTTTTCCAATTTTCGATTTAAAATTTACTGCAATATAGAAATAGACCAGAAATAAATCAACAAAAATAAAAATAGTTTTCCAACAAAAATAAAAAAAACGCTTTAATAATGGCTCCCGGAAATAACCCCGCAAAATTTTGTATGAAAGATAACACCATAAAAATTAAAGTACACCGCAAAATTGGGATTATTTAATTTATTTGCAGTCTTATTTCATTTTCTTTTTGGGATCTTATTTCATATGAAATAATTTTACAAATGAAATAACCACCCAAACTATATATTTGGGGTTGTTTCATTATTTTGACGAATGATTTATTTTGATTTATTTATTTTAATAAATGATTAAATTAGTTAAACTTGCATATTTGTTTTAAATATTTCCAGTTTCAAATTTGTCCTTCTAGAGTTATAGGGACCCAAATCCTGTCTGATGAACTTTATAACCTATAGACTATTTTCAAAATTTCTGGAAAAAGCGTATCTAATCTGACTCATGACGCAGTGGTTAAGTCGCTAACCTTCCAATCGAAGGGTCTTGAATTCAAACCCCGGCTAGGTCACATAAATATAAAATATGTAGTAATTTTATATCATCATAATGTATATCGTATAAGTAATAGTAGTAGTAATAATAATAATAATAATAGTAATAATAACAACAATAATAATAATAGTAATAATAGTAATAGTAAAAGTAATAATAACAATAATAATAATAGTAATAATAATAATAATAATAATAATAGTAATAGCTGCTACAGTGGAGCCATCTTTGACTATATCATGCAGTAAGGTGTTATATACTGCTGCACGTTGTAATCCACTGATGGTCCTGACTCTATAGTAAAATAATAATAATATTAATAAGAATACTAATACCAATAATAACACCAACTACAGTGACAGTGGGGGTTGCCTTCAATAATTAACTCATGTAGTAAGGTGTTATATACTACTACATGTTGTAACTGTTGTAAAAGGCTATAGTCACTGTTATAAAATAGTAATAATAATAGGCGGATTCATTGTTTTCTTACAGTTGCACTCCCAATTCAATGCTTCCGTATCCTTTTCCTATCCTTTCATATCCCTACTCCCTAGCCAATATACTGCGTTCGCAAGTAAGGGTTTCATCCCATTATATTAACTAAAGGGGGAGGTGGGTTTAGTCAGTAAGAATCTGACACTACCAGGGGGAAAATTCTTGGTGTCTTGGGAAGATTCCCACCTCCCTTAGGAAAAAAAAATATATATAATACATAAATATTCTGGAAAAGCGTGTAACCCTGCATTTGAATCCTACTCTAAAACCCCTCCTAATTCAAAATCTCGCATATAGTTAAATATATAAATATTTTTTAAGAGGCGAATAGCCCTGTGGAATATGGAGAATTATTTTATTTTAATTTGGGGGATTATTTTATTTTCATAATTATGTAAAAAAATGTCATTTTAAGAGATTATATCTTAAAAAAATTTGAGGGATTATTTCATTTTAATTTAAGGAGTTATTTCGGCGACGTGTCAGAATCCCCGAAGTCATAATCCCCCAAAAAAAATTTGGGGCCTTTCCCCGTGGGACATAACCCTCGAAAACGTTTGGGCATTATGTCTCACAAGCAGCGAGACACAATCCCCAAAAAAGTTATTTTCTTATGACCCACCAAATATTGAAGTTTTATTCAAAATAATAGCGACGTGTTATAATCCCCGAAGTCATAATCCCCAAAAAAAATTAAGGCCTTTTGACTCATTAGAAGTGGGACATAATCCCATAAAACTGTTAGGGCGTTATGTCTTACCAGTAGTGAGTCATAAGGCCCCAAAAATGAAGCAAAAACGTTCGAATTAAAAATAAAATTCATAAATTTATTATAACATTAACTTTTATATTTTAATTTTGTACTATTCCTTTATATACAATAAATATAATTACATGAACTATAACATTATGCAATGAAGTTTTAGTTTTTTATAACATTTTAATCAAAAGTTGATATATCATTGCTGCACAGAATATTATACTGTTATATTATATCTAAATTAATGAAGGACTATAAGTGTATAAATTGCATGAGACTATTATACAAGAGTATAAATGTATATTTTATGATTATGTGAAATAAAATTAAACAATAGATGTGTATTTTTTTTGTTTTTGTTTTTAAGGTTTGAATTAAAAAAGTTTTTTATTAATTATATAAATATTAGAAATAACAGTTAAGACTATTTCCCTCTCGGATGTGGGTTATTTTTTTTAAATTGTAACTCTTATAATTAAGTTTTAGAAGAATATAAAAATTTGCTATAAAAAATAGGTAATAAACAACATAATAAATTGTTCTGTGTTAAGCTTAGTGTAATATTTTACAGCTTTTCTTTTGTTTAAACCTTATGAATTGAAATCATGTGTTTACAACATTTTAATTAACAAACTAAAAATATATTGTAAGTTCTAAATGACAAATAAAAATAAATAATGACAAGTAAAATACTGTTACTATATTTAAGTGCTATGTTTTTATTAATAAAAATACCAAATGCTGCAAAAAATCAACAAACAGTTCCAGTCCTTTTCTCTTAATTATAATTGATACTTAAATTTGTTGAAATAAATTAGAAATAATCAAATCCACTAATAATGACTAGGCATGCAATCTTTATTTAAAAAAATTAAATATAAATACAAAAACTCATCACCACTCGTTGCACTCAGACGTATTTTTATCTTAGTCCTAATTTTCAAAACTTTGATTATTAATTAAGTGAAGAAATAAAAGGAAAATCAGTGTAATCCTTTATAAATTTATTTAAAGTTAAATGGAAAAATAATAAAAAAAAAGGAAAAAAACAAAAACCAGTTAAAATAAAGAACTGAAATACAAATCACTTTTTATTTTTTTTATAATTTTCAATGGTTGTTTTTAATAACAGTATTATATAGTGATCTTATATTACATGAATTAAAAAAAAGATAAAAAAATACTATCATAATTAAACATTTTCATTTTTTGATTTTTTATTAAAAAAATAAATTTACTATAAAAACTATAAATTTTTTGAACTATGACTGTTATTCTGACAAATTTAATTCGATGATTAATTTTTCTAACAATTGGCAAACCATAATAATTTAATAAGTGAATTTATAAACACCAAATAAATAAATATACTTGTCAATTTTATTTTTTTAAACTTTAAAACTGAGTAATTGAATTTGGTTTATTAATATAATTAAAATTTTATATCATAAATAAATTTTAAACCCGAATGAAGGTGATTTATGAAGGTGACGAGCGAGGAGTTCAACAACAGCAGCTGAAGATTCCACCACATTTTTTGTTCCGGCTGGTTGATAAGTAGCAAATACTGAATCATCTAATTCTATCAATAATTTTAGTTTTCTCTAATTTTATATTTTTTAATTAATTTCTTTAGTTTTATTTTGCATTTATTAGAAATTTTAATTCAATATTCTTTTTTTTTTTTTTTTGTTCAACTTTTAATTTTAATTATATTTTGATTTCACTTGTTTTCAGTTTTTAGTTTTGTTTACAATTTTGGTTTTTTTTATTAATATTTTTATTTTCTTTTATTTCTTTATTATACATTTAGTTTTAGTACAATTAACTTTTAAATTCAATTTTTATTAATTTTAATTTTGTTTTAATTTTTGATTATTATAAATTGGATTAATTTGTTTTCATTTTAAATTTTCATCAAACATTGTAAAATTAAATTAAATATCAATAAACAGGCACGCTATTCAACCTTCCTTTTCTCCCATATAAAATTTCCAAGTAGCTTTCAGTAAACAAAACGTTTGCTCTTTTCTAATTTATTAAATTAGTGCTGCATTATTTCTTTTTACTAAATTTTTATCATATACAAGTGGGAAAAGGAAATGTATATGATATAAGAAGGTTTGTGTCTATGCTATTTAAGTGGTGAATATGGTGTACGATAAGGTACTAAAAATTGTCGTACCTCGAATTTTGTTTGTCATGTTCATCGCTTATTTGGTTCAGTCCTTTTTTTGCCACCCGTCTCTTCGAGTTTAGCGTTTGGTGTTCGTTTATTTTTTTCTTGTTTTTTTGGGTAAATTTTATTTAACAAAAAATATCTAATTTTATTTTTGTTTTATTTTGATTTTTTTTTAATTTTAACTTTAATTAATTTTTTCACTCCCACTTCGTTGCAAATTGTAATAATGTCCGTCAACTTTACAATTAACTTTTGTAATGTTAGAGGTTTAGCGAGCAACTTCCAATCAGTTGAAGCTCACCTACACTCTGAAAGACCAGCTATATTAGCCCTAAGCGAAACTTAGGTTATAGGCTATGATATTAATTATAGTATCAACGGCTATGCTTTACATTCCGATGTAGCTTTCAACTCTCTTCTCGATATTAAAAGCTCCAACAATTTTCCATTATCTTTGGGTGAAACTCCGAGTTGAAAAAGTTGAAAAAAATGTTTTTCTGTTTTATTTACAGATCTCCGCAAGCCAACGAGCTAGAAACAACTGTGGTCATTGAAAAACTATCCGACGATATTAATAAAATTTTGGAAAAAAATCTAGAATGTCAAATAGCCATCGCCGGGGATTTTAATGTCCACAACAAAAACTGGCTCCATTTCTCTAGTCACAACTCACCGGAAGGCAAGCAAGTTGAACTATTTTTAAACTTATTCTAACTTTCTTAACTACTTAAAGTTAAGAGCCCTATTAGAATTAAAGACCGTGAAAATCACTACGAGCATCTTTTGGATCTGTTCCTGACCACAAATACAGAAAAATATAACATTTCTGTTAGCTCTCCAATTGGGGGCTCTTATCATTGCCTTGTTAAAACAAGCTTTGCAACAAATACATCGGCCAGTCAAAATCATTTTCCTAAAAGACTAGTTTGGCACAACAACAGGGCTGACTGGATTGGTCTGAACAGTTTTTTGGCTGATTTTGATTGGTCAATGTGTTTCCGTCACAGAAACATTGAATTTGCTACAGATGCCATTAGTAAAATATGCTAGGTATGAAACTATTCATACCCAGCTCTTTTAAACCGTTTAAAGCAAGTTCCAAGCCATGGTTTAATGACATCTGTAGAAAAGCAGTGGAATCTAAAGAGGAGCATTTTAAAAAGTACAAGGCCAATGTATCTGAGTCCTAACTTGCAGGCTATAAAGCGGCTAGGAACAATTGCAAGAGAATTATCAATCAGCAAAAGTTTCTCTATAACCAAAGGGTGAGACAGAAAATAATTAATCTCCCTCACTGCAGTCGCTTCTTTTGGACTTTTGCAAAAAGTGTAAAGAAGAACTTTTGTGGATCATCGTTTCCTCCGCTGATTGATACCGACAAAGCTATCGTTTCCGATTCTATTGGTAAAGCCAATTTGTTCGCAAAAATTTTGCAGCAAATTCTACACTCCCTCCTACAACCCAATTACCTCCAGTATACCCTTCTGTTGATCCTACTAAGCTTAAAATTCTTTAAAAGGTATACTATGCATACTAACGAATCTGAATGTTAGAAAGTCCACTGGTCCTGATGGAATTCCAGCTATGGTTCTCAAACATATAGCCTCTTCCATTCCGAAACCTCTGCGCAATCTTTTCGCACTTACATTTTCGACTGGTAAATATCCCACTCAATGGAAAGTTGTACACGTTTCTCCAATTCCCAAAAAAAGTGACAAAAGCGACCCTTCAAACTACCGACCAATCGCCATTATTTCGGTCCTCTCCAAAATTACGGAAATTTTGGTAAACAAAAAGCTTTTGAGCCTGAATAGCTGGCGTATTTTAAATGATCGCCTATACGGCTTTGGCAGTCATCGATCTATAGGTGATCTTTTAACTTGTCTCTGCGAGGAACTCAACACCAGCATTCATTGTTCCGGTGAATCTAAAGTTGTAGCTCTCGATGTCTCAAAGGCCTTTGATCGAGTATAGCATTCTGCTCTTCTGAACACATGTCAGGCAATTGGTTTGGGCAATCCATATCAATCCATACCAATTCTACGCCAAAAAAGCTGCCAAATGTTTAGGTTTTCTTTTTCGCCTCAAGTGCTCATTTCTTCACCGTGGAAATTCCTAGGTGGTTTAAAACTGATTATGGAAACCCTTTTATTGTGAGAACCGCTAAAATGTGGAACATGCTTCCATCCAACTTGTTTCCCTCTGATACAAATGGTCCATTATACAATTTGCAACTTTTCAAAACGAACCTATTCAGGTTCGCCTCCAATTTACCCGCACATTCTCATTTATATTCATATTTCCCTTGAACTCCTCTGCTTCTTGCCCAAACCTACAATAATTTTGTAGCGTGTAAAAAAAAAAATTATTTTTCAACCTAAAGGGTACTTTTCTTAGGTATGAGGTACTTTTTCTTAGGTAATATTGCATGGATTTAATTGGTGATATGGATATAACATTATGTAGAATTAGGGAACTAATTCCAATAGTTTATATCAACGTAAAGTATATAAATCATCAAATAAATATTATTTATTTATATAATATTATATATATGTATAAACTTATTTACGTATTTTATAAACTCTAGACAAAGTTTAAATTTCCATCTTTTTTATAAAAATATATTTAAAATAAAGATGTAAGTTTATGAAATGGCATTAAGCAATATTAATAAATATTATATCTAATAATGTTTAGGTGTCATGGGTTCGACATAGAGATATACATTTATTGACTGTTGGACGTTACACATACACATCTGACCAAAGATTCGAAGCAATGCATTCTCCGCATGCAGAAGATTGGACACTTAGAATACGATACGCACAAAGAAAAGATTCAGGAATGTACGAGTGTCAAATATCAACGACACCTCCAATTGGGCATTCCGTTTATTTGAGTATTGTAGGTAATGTAAAATTCATTCCATTAATTTCCAATATAATGTAATAATTATGTTTAATTATAATTAGATTAAATTTTTTTTATTTATACTTTTCAAAAAAAATATAACAGAACCGGTCACAAAAATTATTGGTGGGCCTGAACTTCACATTAATAAAGGATCAACCATTAATTTAACATGTGTAGTAAAATATGCTCCAGAACCTCCTCCATCCATTGTATGGTCTCATGACAGTCAGGTAAACATAGATGTTTAAGTAATTCAGAAATATACTTTTTTAACTTTGAAAATACGTCAGATTATAAATTTCGATTCACCAAGGGGTGGCATATCATTAGTGACAGAAAAAGGAACGCTAACGACAAGCCGTCTATTGGTTCAAAAAGCAGGACAGTCAGATTCTGGTAGATATACTTGTGCTCCATCAAATGCAAATCCAGCAACTGTGAGAGTGCATATTGTTGATGGTAAATTTTAATTGATTTTCTTAATAATAATGATAATAATAATTTTTTTGCACGAGGCTAGTGGTGAAATCTTTTATAGGTTTTGACCATTTTGACCATTTAACCATTTTTTATAGGTTTCTCACCTATAAAAGATTTGATGTGAACGTCTCAAAAATTTCGGATTCCGCATTTAAATGTACACCGACCGAAATGCTATACCTTATTTTACGGTGAATGCCAACCCAAAACGCTTTCGCATTACTTCAGGTTGGGTCGCACTCACTTTACCTATGTGATGACTTCTTTTAATGTATACTTCTGATTATCTGTTTGCTGTGATGTTAATTCGGCCTCTTCTAAATACCCCAACATCTTTTTCCTTCGGAAGATAGGATCAATAAACACTGCTACGATATTGTAATTGTCGTCGGAATCTAGCATCACACTAATGACGTTTTCTCGAGTCAGAATTCTTACGGCTGTGAGTTTTCCCCCTCCATTGAAACATTACATACACAGAAAGTGTAATGCTCTGTATCCTCTGCTGTTTTACAGTATCAGCAATTTTGGTTGACTACTTTTCTCATCTTATACAGGTATACGCAACTAACCACGACTTGAAAGAGCTGTGCTATTTAGAAGAATCTCTTCGTGCATGCGTTTCACCCGTGACTTTTGTTACCTGTTTAATATTAGTGTTTACCTATAGTTGTGATCGTTGCTCAATCGTGTTTGCCATATTCCTATATACCGGCTTCTCGCTTTTGCTTTATTTTTATTTGTATCTGACGCTGTTCTGAATATATTTTCGCTTTTCTTTGCTGGTAAATCAATTATTAATACATTGGCGATAACGCTCACCGCTGTGTATGAAGTTCGCTAGGAAAATGCGATTTAGAGGACTCTCCCTTCTTATTATTTGCTAAGAGCATCTGTTCAAACACATCTCACAAAGAATCTTATCGAATCCTTTTTAATTTCTGCTGAAAATTTGAATATTTATATGAGTGTTGATTATTTTACCCGGACCTCAGAATTTGTACGCCAAATTGTCAAGACTTCCAAGCGTAATCCGTATCAGAACTATTCCTTACCATTCTTAATCCAACGAGTTAGTCAATAGGTTTTATTGTCAATCTACAGTAGTCAAACGCTGTACTTGTATGTGGTCAAACTTTAAAATGGCCCGGTAAATATCTAGTTGATATAAAATCACACTAATCTGATATAATTCGACCTAATAAAGTAGCTTCATGGAATCATGTATAATTTATTTTAACTTCAATACGTTCTCCGAATGAATATTAAAATTTAAAATCATAGGATTTCGTATTCGTCAGGAATAACACAGTCAAGCAAACTTTATTATCAACATACGGCAAATGCTGTAGTTGCTGTAGTTGTTAAGACACCGGCATTTCATACGAAAGGTCTCGGACTCAAACCGCGGCTGGGTCATATAGATTAATAAAAAATAGTATAGATTTTCCTTATAATATATATTTAGTAGAACATAATTAAATTAAAAGTAAGCATATATGTTCTATAGATTATAATTAATATCATATTGTAATAGCTATATAATAAAATAACAAATAAATGTAACAGTAAGTCGTTGCAACCTACTTATTTATACCCTACACCTAAAAAATTCAATTTAAATTAAAAATCCATAAGTTATTTTAGTTAGGTATTTAATATAAGCTAAAAAAATAAATGCTTTTACAACTTTTGTTCAAAATTTCAGGTTTCTATCTTTATTAAATTCGAAAATATGCTTGTTAGGTCTTGGGAAGTGTGTGAAAACACGCGGACCACCACCCCAATTTATCTCAACTTTTAGAGACATCTTCAGAACAGGGTAGAACACTCTTATATCAAATTTCAAGTTTTTATATTTATTAATTTCGAAGATATGCATGTTCGGTCTTGGGAGTTGTGTGGGAGATACCCGAACACCCATTCCAATTCATCAGAAATTTTAGGCAAATCAGGGATTCAGGAAACAACACCCTCGTATCAAATTTGCAGTTTCTATCTTTATTAATTTCGAAGATATGCTTGTTCGGTTTTGGGAGTTCTATGGGAGGTACCGGAAGAACCACTCCAATTCATCTCAAATTTTAGAGACATCTTCAGAACATGGTAGAACACTCTTATATCAAATTTCAAGTTTTTATATTTATTAATTTCGAAGATATGCGTGTTCGGTCTTGGAAGTTGTGTGGGATATACCCGAACACCCATTCCAATTCATCAGAAATTTTAGGTAAATCAGAGATTCAGAAAACAGCACTCTCATATCAAATTTCAACTTTTTATATTTATTAATTTCGAAGATCACAGTTTAGTTCTTGTATCAGTGGGGTGAACAAGTGCTAAAATTTGTAAAAATTTAAAAATTTCACATTAATTTAGCAATAGTTTAATTAATTTTTTGTTCCGCTTTAACTTAACAAGCAATTATTTATCTCTAAAATGAATGGCAAATGTAATATATGCAACAAGAAAGTGGAAAGATACGAATTAAAAATTAAATATTTGATCTGTGCAAATTTTAATCATGCAAATTGCGCCAATCTAAAAAAGAAAGAGTTGGAGATATTGAAGAGAAGTAAACATGGTTTTAAATGTAATGTATGCATTTTATTACGTAGATTATCCTCTCAAAGTGATGATTTAGCAGCATCTGCTTCTAGTTCTATTACGCCTACGTCTACTGTTTCTAATATTACTTCTGCTGTAACTATTATCAATTCCAACATTACACAGCAGTCTACTCTTTCTAACGTATCATCTTTAATACGTAATGATACTTCAATTGGTGATTCTGCGCAGAAAAATCAAACTCAAGCACCTAACTTCGATAGAAAGATTCAAATAGTTAATTTCGAAAAAGAGAGTCTCTCAAATTTCGAAAAAGAGAAACAGTATGATGAAATAATTGACAACATTAATATTACTGGTGGTGGTGTTGGCAATTCAAAAAATATTTCTCTTGAAGATTTATATGATGAAATTGTTAATTTAAAAAAAATAAATTGTGAGTGTCTTGCAGCTATGTCTGAACTAAAAGAAGAAAATAGATTGTTAAAAACTAAAGTTTGCAGATTAGAAAATAAAATCAGCTGGCTTGTGCAGAAAGAAAAAACAAATGAAATAGAAATATGTGGAGTTAAAAATGCAAACAAAGATAATGCCATAAAAGTTGTAAATCAAATTTTTAATAAAGGTTTAAAAATTAATATAAATGAAAGGCATATTACCAATTGCTACGTAAAAAATGTAAAAAAAGGAACAAATAATGATGTGAAAAGTACTTTGTGTGTTCGTCTTTCTTCAAACGATGTCAAGCAAGATATAATGAAGTCGAAGGGAAAAAATTTCAAAAATCTTGATACTGGTTTATTTGGAGATGTTGATAAAGCAAAAATTTACATAAATTATGGTTTCACTAGCTTTGTTAAAGCACTGTTCATGGCGGCAAAGAAGGCGAAGGAGGAGAAACGTTGCAAATATTTGTGGTTCAGAATTAATAATATTTTAATGAAAAAACAGGACAATGATAGGATATACATTATTAGGTCTTTTGATGATTTAAATCTTTTGTAGTATTTTTATTTTTATTTTTTTTCTTTCTATATTTAATGACTGTTAATTTAAATTTTGATCTATTTATTGATTATCCTAACATTGATCTTGAATATAATAACTGTGATAGTGTTTTTGAATTTACAAATCTTAATAGTTCTTTATTTTTAGTTCATCAAAATGTTAGAAGTTTGAGGCAGAATTTTGATTCGCTTGTGGCCCACTTAGAAGTTTTTAGAAATATTCCGGATTTAATTTTTGTTTCCGAGCTTTGGATTTTCAATAATGAGATAAGTAATTACAACATACCGAATTTCAAATTTTTTGCTAACACTAATGAATCGTATTGTGCTGGTGGCGTTGGTGTGTTTGTTAAAGATAATTATGTATGTGATGTATTTTATTGGAATTTCACTTCGGCTGATGTTATTAAAATTAATTGTACCATTAACGGCGTGACTTTTACTTTTATTTGTGTGTATAGGCTGCATAGTTACACAATCAATTTGTTTCTCAATGAATTTTCAAAATTTTTGAGAGATCAAACTGCTAATAATTTAATTGTGTTAGAAGATATGAATTTAGATATTTTGAATAATAGTGAGTGTGTTGATTCTTATTTGACAATACTAGCTGAGAATGGTTTGGCTTCTATTATAAAAGAACCGACTAGACAATCTTCTGGAACGTGTTTAGACCAAGTCCATGCTCCTTTAGCTACTATTCCATTAAATTTTTGTGAAAAAGGTTTATTCAATTTTAATATTACAGATCATTCGATGACAGGATTGCTAATAAAAAATGTTAATGTTGAAAAAAATAAAAAGTCTAATGAATTTTCAGTCACGAAGGTAGTTAATTATAATGAGGTAGATATTTGTGTTGCGTATAGTAATTTTATTATAACATTAAAAAAGTATATTGTGTTAAGTACTTCTGAAATTAGGAATAGAAATAAAAATACAAAACTAAAACCGTGGATGAATGATAACTTCTAAGGAAAATTAGGTTGAAAAACAAATTAAGAATTATGTTGTACAAACAGGGAAATAATTTTAAGTTGAAGGTGCGTTATAATAGGTTATGTAAATCCGTTAAAAATGATATATCGAAATATCGAGATGAATTTTATCGTTCGGAATTCGTTAAATGTAAGGGTGATTTAAAAAGTGAATGGCGACTGTTAAATAGTTTGTTAAATAAACCACAGGATAGTATTAAAAGAATTCAACTCAATAAAAATCTTATTTCGGATGATTTAACAACTTATTTCGGATGAAACTTTAATTGCTTGTGAGTTTAATAATCATTTCTCCTCTACGGCAATTGAGTTATCCTCTGGCTTTGATAATAGTCACGATAGTATTGCCGATGAAGTTAATTTGTGTGGTAGTTTCTTTTATGACAGTATCACTTCGCATGAGCTTCTGAATATTATAAAGTTACTGGATAATTCAAATTCTGCTGGTTTTGATGGAATTTCAAACAAACTTTTTAAATGTATTGCGTTTAATGTTGTCGATGTTTTAACCTACATTTTCAATTTTAGTATATTGTGTGGCGTTTTTTCTAGTCAATTAAAATATGCTGTTGTAATACCGCTTTTCAAAAAGGGTATTCTAACTGACGCTAATATTTATAGACCCATTTCTTTGTTATCAATAATATCAAAAATCTTTGAAAAAGCTATTAAGCATAGAGTCTTAATCTACTTAAATAGATTAAATTTTTTTAGCAATAAACAATTTGGGTTTAGGAATGGTAGTTCTACCGAACACGCCCTTTTGGCGTTATGATCAGATATTAATAAGGGTTTAGATAATAAAAAAATTTGTGCGGGTAATTTTGTCGATGTTACAAAAGCGTTCGATATGGTAGATCACTCCATTCTTTATGTTTAATTGGTTTGTGTCATATTTAAGTGATGTGTAAAAGTAGGCAATAGTTACAGTAGCTTTAAAAATATAAATTTGGGGGTACCACAAGGATCTGTATTGAGCCCAATCTTATTTTTAATCTATATAAATTCGCTTTTTCACCAAAAGTTTAAAGCAAGCATTCGCTGATGATGTTGGAGTGTCATATTGTTGTGATAGTGCTTTTAATTTAGTCTGTGATATCAATAATTATTTAAGTGTTTTTAGGATCTGGTTCAGCAGGATACTCCTGATATAGATTTTGTTTTTCATGGGACTAATTGTAATAAACTTGTCATGAATGGACAGGGCATTACTTTTAATGCTGCCATTTCCTGCAGCTCTGGCTGTTTTAGTATTGAAAAAGTTGATAATTTTAGATATCTTGGTATAATCATCGATAAAAATCTTAGTTGGTCAACATTCCATCACGCTAAAGTCATACTTACGTTGCACACTAAAGAATTCTTATCACCTTAAAAACTTATGTTCGCTAAACGTACTTAAAATGTTTTACTATGGTATTTTTCATTCTAAGTTACAGTACGGCGTTAGCTGTTGGGGTGGTGCTTACAGAAATAAAATCAACCCGCTTCTAATTTTACAAAAATATATTATAAGAAATATGTGCAACAGAAATAGATTTTTTAATATTATGGAATTATTTAGGTTTTTCAAAATTCTTCCTGCTAGACAGCTATATTACTACAAAGTGCTAAAAATCTTCTTTACTGGAGGTGGATATCTAAATAGCAGAATTTCTAATATTTATTCTTTGCGTTCTAATCAGGGATTTTTTGTTAATATTCCATCTTTCCGAACTACAAGTTATCGTAACTTTTTTGACGTGGTGGCTGTTCGTTTGTTTAATAGGCTACCAGAATCAATACGATTGCTTAGAAATGCAAATAAGTTTGTTAATAAAGTAAAATTTTGGCTTCTAAGTTTTTATCACGGCGAAATCGAGAGTTTGCTATGACTTTTAACTTAAAAATTTTTTTCTATATACATATATATAAATACTGAAACTGTTGATTTTTTTTTTTAACTATGCTTAGCATAATATCTGTTCTCTCCTTTTAAAATGGTTATAGATTTCATATAAATTTGTTTTTTTTTTCTTTTGTTTTTTTTTTTCCTCACCCCACAACAGAAAAAATAGCATTAATGTATCCGGCATTAAACACTGCTTCTTATTATGAAGTTTATAATGCCATATTCTTATTCACTAGTTTTAAGTAATTTGAAATAATGAATTTTATATCTATGAATTATAAATTAATTTTAAATAATGTATTTCTTTTTTGGTTTTCCTAATCTTTAAAATGAATGTATAATGAATATAAGTTAAGTAATGAATGAATGAATTATAATTTAATATAACTAGAATGAATAAAGCTTATTTTTAAATCTAAAAAATCTAATCTAAATCTAAAAGATATGCTGGTTCGGTCTTGGGAGCTGTGTGGGAGATACCCGAACAACCATTCCAATTCATCAGAAATTTTGTACAAATCAGGGATTCAGGAAACAACACCCTCGTATCAAATTTGCAGTTTCTATCTCTATTAATTTCGAAGATATGCTTGTTCGGTTTTGGGAGTTGTATGGGAGGTACCCGAACAACCACTCCAATTCATCTCAAATTTTAGGTAAATCAGAGATTCAGGAAACAACACCCTCGTATCAAATTTGAAGATTCTATCTTTATTAATTTTAAATATATGCTTGTTTGGTTTTGGAAGTTGTGTGGGAGGTACCCGAACAACCACTCCAATTCATCTCAAATTTTAGGAATATCAAGGATTCAGGAAAACACACCCTCGTACAAAATTTTAAGTTTCTATCTTTATTAATTTCGAAGATATGCGTCGTCAGTTTTAGCCTTCCTTTGGTAATTAGTAATTTCCTATAGGCGTAGAAATAAAAGAAACGTCTTAGTCTTGTAAAATAGCTACAACCGAGTAATTAGTGAAATTAAATGATTCACAAAACTGAAGCTTAGTCAAATAAGAATAATAAATGACCTAGTGGATGCCCCATACTCCTACATTGAAGTGGCAAGAAAAAAAAAATTTAATAAACAACTTATTTATTTATTTATATTAATATTACATATATAAATGTAATGCAATATTATTGAACCATCGGCTACCAAGGCCATTATATGTTTTTATACTATTATTAAATTATATACTAATATTATTTATTTTGTTTATATTATATACTATATATTTTCATTATATTTGGTCGTAAGGGGGGACAACTTTTATACTTTTTAAAAAATGAAAATAAATATTTATTTTATTTTTTGATTTAAAAAATTAAATCGATTCCACTTTACTGTCTCTACCTTTTATATAAATAATTAGACCTAATATCCACTTATGTATTAAATATATTGACACTTACGTGTGGTAACATACCAAAAAATTATCTCCTATTAAATGTCCCGTAAAGGTAGTTTTATATACAAAGTAGAAATAAATCAAAAAATGTTTTTAATTCAATTTTAAGTTAACTTTGCTTAGATATTTGATAGATATCATTTAACTTTTGTTTTCTTCTCATACCGCATTTCATATAAAAAAGCATATCGTGTTTCACTCGGACGAGAGTTGTGTAGTGACTCTATGTTTATTTTTTGTTCAAAATTGTACATTTACGAAAACATAAATCACTCTGTCAATAAATTATTTGCTATGTTATAATTGCAGAGGCTTTAAACTATTATTGATACATGTTCAGTTGAAAAATACTCTCTTATAAGAGATCAATGTAATGTAAATGGTCAATCAATGTAATGTAAATGATATTAAGATATAAAATATTAAGCAAAAAAAAAAAGGATTTAATCTATATAATTCAGAATTTAAGTCTTACTAATATGAATGGATTGATTACTGTACTCAATACTATAATAAGATTAATAAATATTTAAAAATAAATTACCTGAAATATAGTTTAGATTAAGTAAGTTTTGTGCATCGTCAATTAATAATAAAATTATAAATTTTTATAACCAGTTTAGATTAATTTAAAAACAGTAACATTATATTTAATTTTTAAGTAATTACTGAATGAGAAAAATGTTGGGCTAATTCAATTGAGGTTACAATTTTCCTACATATATGATAAGGGATATGTCTTTTGCTCTAGGATTAAAATCGCCAAGACTTATTATGTTGCCATCTACTTCTGCCATCATGGTTAGAATTTAGAGTAGAGTTTTAAGTTAGTAGAAGAAAACGAATCTCGAAATTTTTTTTAAATTATAAAGATATCAAATTTCTTTAAATGGATTATTGTTTAATGGTCTTGCAAAATTATTTGTTAATAGTGGAAAAGCTTAAGTATCGTACATCGTATTTTATCATCCGCTACTCTGTTTCTGTGTAAGTTACCTTAAAGGAACTTAATCATTTTTTCGATCTCTTGGCTTTTCCAATGTTACTTTGAACACCTAAACTAGAAACGTGCTAAATTTTATTCGACTTTATATAAGCATAGGATTATGTATGCAGGTTTTTACAGTACTTTTACAGTATAAAACCTGCAGTACGCATGCAGGTTATTACAGTACAGAGCCCAATGGGGTTTTCATTTTTACCACAACTCTCCGCGATTTTTTCACCCGATATCTTTCAACAAAATCCATAAAATATTATTTTAATACCAAATTAAAGTGGAAGAAAAAGGAGGAAGAATACAGTTATCTTTGTCAACTCTTAGATATCTGTACGAACCTTTAATAGTTTCATAGCCTGTCACTCTGCTTATAATATTATTTTTTTAAGTTTTTAGTATTTTAAAATAATTTGGGTGAAATTTATAATATCTAGAACTATGGGTAATCCAAACTATATGTTTATTCACTCTTTAAAAGCAAATTCTAACCTTCCACATAACGATTATCAATCAAAAAGCTTCCAAATAGTACCATTTAATACTAAGCGTAAAATGTATAATAATTTATACTATACATATGTACTATATATAATTCATTCATCAGTGACATATACGATATGTAAATAAACTTGAGTTATATAAGTACAAGTATGTGTACTAATATCATATAAATATAAATTTTTTAAGCAACCGTTTTATTTTTTATTTATTTAATGTTTTTTGTACTACGCATCATCCTCAACAATTTCAAATTATCGAGTAACAAAACAAAAAATGCAAAAACGTCGTTAAAAAAATTTGTTAGAAAAATTTAGAAAAATGAATTCACACTTTCGACAATTTTAAGGTAACCCTATGTTATTAAGAAAAGTTGTTAATAGAACTAAAAATATAATGTTGGAGCTTTCATTTTTGTACATTACTTTAAAAAATTTAGACAGGTGTTCAAGTTACAGGTGTTTAAAAATAAGGACTTTTTTAGTTTTTGACAACTTACAACTCCGAAACGGGGGGATACAAAAATATTTTTTGAAATGACGCATACTTATTTTCAGAAACCTAATTTCTCTCAAAATTTTAAGTTTCTACCTTAAACCGTTTGGAAGATTTGCAAATTTCTAGTTTCGCATAACGGTAAATTAAGACATCGTATGCCACAAGTATATATTTATTGTATATATATTAGTATATACTTATTGCATATATAAAGCTACTAAAAACAGTAATCGTTTGGCGTTTTCAAATTGCAGAAATATTTATACTTATGTTATTGTGTTTGTAAAATTGTGTTATAAAAATTGTGTTATAAAAATTTAAATATAGAGCGTTTTTGAACTTTGGGAAGCTGTAGCTCCGTAACGGGTGGGGCTACAAAAAAAAGTTGTTAAGAATAAAATTAATATTTGTATGCTATCTATCAGCAGTTAAAATTGCATGGGTCTATTTCAAAAAAAATGTGGATATCTAAAAGTTAGTTCTTGGAGTTAGTTGAGAGCTACGCGAAGTTTTGCTCCGTTCTCAACGAAAAAGAATAGGGAACCTACAAATTGATGTAAGAATATTTTGTGTTAACTTCAAGACTCTGGCTTTCTTAGTTTTTGAGTTATCTTGCTGACGGATGGACGGATAAAGCTCAATCGACTTAGAATTTAATTCTGATCCGATCCATACATTTGAAGATATATCTAGCTATCTTATTTCGAGGTGTTACAATCGGAGGAGCAATTTTAATATATCCGATCCTTATAGTACGGGTATAATAATGTAAGTTAAAATAGTATAAATAGTAAGACCTTTGAAAATAAAAAACAGAATTATTTTAGATTCAAACCCGAATAGTTTTCCTGAGCAATTAACTTTGCTTGCTTTATTTTATTATTTTATATTTATTTTGTCTGGGCAATTAGCAATTAGCAAAATACTACTATTGTAAGCAGAGTGATAGGCTGTCAAGATACTAACGGTTCGTACGGGTATCTAAAAGTTGACAAAGGCAACTGTATTCTTCCTCGTTTTTTTAGTCTTGTATTAATTCTAAATGAAAAAGGATAATTTTTTGTAAAATAAAAATTTTTATTATGATTTTTAATTGTTTTTTAACATATATTTATTTATTTTATAGAAATCTTGTTTTATATATGTGTTCTCGGTGTTGAGTTGTAAGAATTTTAGAAATTATGAAACCTATATTTTTGATACGTTTTTGAAATCTACATCTAATGAAAATTTTTTTAAAAAATATCTTATTAAACCAAATATGATAGATCTTACCCATGATATGACATCGCTATATAAAATTCTAAATAAAAAAAGGGATATTTTTTGCTTTTGAGGTAATTCTAAATAAAAAAGGATAATTTTTTTTTGTAAAATAAAAATTTTTATTAATAAATTTTAATAAATGTTTTACATTAATAAATTTATTTCGTTGTTTTTAAAGGAGAAACTGTATATTCCTTTGTTGATTTCGTCTATATTTTGCTGCTCGTCAAAGAATTTTTTATATTTTTCTGGCGTGAAAAATATAAAATTTTTTAGTTCAAATATCCATTTGACACCAAATGGAGTTTTCAGTGATCTTGTGCTTTCAATTTTATATTTCACATCTGGTTTCAAGTCACTCCATTTTAAGACCGGCTTCCTCTGGTTCTCATTTAAATTGTTAAAGTTTTCTATTATTTGTAACGAACACCAACAATAGTGTTTGCTCCGTTTTATTTTTTTTAACTGGCTGTTGTTGCTGTTGATCGTTGGAACGCTTTCTAATTCCAAATGTAATTGACTCCAAATCTAGTTGTTCAAAAATGTTTATCCTGAGATAGACATAATAAATCTTCGGTTTGCTGATTTAGTAGATTATTTTTGTTTTTCCTTTTTGATTTTAACCGGTTTACCGGTGTCTCTTGGCTTGCAGGTATTTGACTTAAGGTATTAGGTATATGTGTTGATGTTAAAGCCGCCAAAAACGTTGAATCTATTTCAAATTGCTGTCCTTTAGGGATATCAGTTTCTTCGTTACCCGTTATACCCGTTTCCCGTAAACAATATTTCGTCTGTAGAATTTATTGAAATTACTGATTCCATATTGTCGTCGTCTCTGTAAGTTATTTTGTACAACTAATAAACTTATTAAAAATGTTTGACTATTTATAGCTATATTTTTTTTTTGGTTTCTGTTTATTGTAGTGGCCATTTAATTTTAAATTTTTAACTGACTTTAACTGACAGAAAATTTGAATCTAGTCAGTTGGCTTATAAGAAAAAGATTGTTGTAAAAGAATTGTGTTCCTATAAAACATTTAATAGCAAAAGATCTTTTTACCCTCTCTACTATTTTATTTTCCTACGCCTATTATCAGGTGCGCTACGAGAAAAGTCGTTACAATGTATATTAATCAGCATGTAATTACCACCACTATTTTATTTTCCTATGTTTACCATCAGGTAAATTATGAGAAAATCCATATTTTTAAAAACTTAAATAATTTATCTACGAAAATATTTAAATGAACAGTATTTAGTAAAATTTTAATAGTTTGTGTAGAGTTCACAGCGAAAAAACAAGTACAATTTTGTTAAAAGTTTATTGTGATGAAATAAATAATATTTTTAACTAATTAAAAGAAAATTGACATTAAAAAGAAAAATATTCATAAACTTTGTGTTAAAAATTTAAAACTTTAAAATTAAAAATTTAAAAATGTCAAAAAAATGTTTATTAGAACGTTTCGCGAAAGAAAGGGGAAGTGTTTCAAGAGGTGTTTTGCGTTATCACCTAATAAGAGAATTAAATACGCTCGCTAAGCGATTCAATTTACGCGCGAAAACATATGAATTTAAAATCAATGATGTTTACAACAACGTAGATCTTACGATTTGGATAAAAAATGCAATTGAAGATATACTTTCAATCTTAACACAGAATCTTCTTCCCACGGATAAGATCGGCATAACATTTTGTGGTGAAGGATTTGAAAGGGGTCCCGGATGGATTAATTATAAAAATGCAAGTGAAATAAATCTTTTTGATGTCTGGGAAATGATCAGCAAAGTATTTCAAAGCAATTCCAATGGCTTAAATACGGAAACACTTTGTTTAAGTGTAACATCTATACTACTTCCGGTTGGACGAGGAAATTCAAGAGGAAAGAAATTCAACACATATGACGAAGTATCTTTGAATCATTTGGCATCGGCATCAGTAAATCAAGAAATATCTATGTGCAAGTTAAAAAATGTGTCAGTTAAAAGAGTCATGTGTCAGTTTAAAGACTTTTAGAGGAAATAAAACACACACATGTAGAGAACGTTATTGTAAAACATGTGCCAAGTATGTTTCTGTAGAACACCAATGTTTCATGCAACCAGATAAAAGAAACATTGAAAAATTATTAAAAAATACAACAACTTTATACATATTTTATGATTTGGAAAGTCGGCAAGAAAAAATCATAAAAGAAAATTCATTTGGTAACATCAAGCAGCACGTCTAATTTGTGTGTTTTTTCAACTAGGTGTGATAAATGTATAAATAATTTCCACCTAGTATATTGTGATAAATGTTGTCAAAGAAATTTTTTACAAAGAGATGCAAATAAAATAGAAGAAGACAATGTAATTTCTCCGTTTCTCATCCACGTTTTACATGTGAGAAAAACATTTAACAGAGTAATTGTTATTGCTCATAATGGACAGGTGTATGATCATCAGTTTATATTAAACCATATTTTACAAAATACCTGTCTAGAGCCCAAACTTATAATGCGTGGATCTAAAATTGACTCTAGATAATATCAATTTTATGGATTCATTAAATTATTTTCCCATGGCTTTATCAAAACTCCCGAAAGCGTTTGATTTAGCTGAAGAATTTAAAAAGCGATATTTTCCACATATTTTTAACACATCAGAAAATAAAAATTATATCGGACCACTTCCTTCAATCGAATATTATAGTCCCGATACAATGAAAACAGAATAACGCTGTGATTTTTTAAAATGGTATAACATAAATAAGGAAAAAGAATTTAACATGCAGCGTGATATTGTTGAATATTGCATTGACGATGTAAAAATTTGAACTGCACCATGCCTAAAATTTCGCAACATGTTTGTAAATGAATGTGGAGTTGAACCATTTTTGGATGCAGTGACGATAGCATCAGCATGTAATTTGGTATATCGTATAAGTTTATATCGTATAGTATAAGCTTCTTGCCCCAAATACAATTTCACTGATTCCCAAAAATGGTTACAGAAATACAGACAATCAATCGGTAGAAGTGATTATGTGGTTAATTTTTGAAGAAGAAAAACGATGTATTAATATAAAACACGCAGCAAAAGGAAAAGAAGCTGTAATAGCAGGAGTTAAAGTGGACGGCTTTTGTGCTAAAACAAATAAAATATTTGCCTTCAGCATAATCGAGACGAGCCATTATATGACAGGACACATTAAATGAACGCTGCACAAGAACAGTTTTTAAATCTCAACGATTAAGAAGTATGGGGTATGTATTAATTTTTTAATAATTTTTAAATAATTTTTCAAATATTTTTAACATATTTTTAATATTTGATTTTGTTTTTTTCTAAAGGTACAAAGTAATTGAAATGTGGTCTTGTGAATTCCAGAGACAACTCACGGCTAAGGATCAAAAATATTTAAACTCCCACCCCTTGATTCACCATATCAAATTAAGTCCACGAGATGCCTTTTACGATGGTCGAACGGGCAACACCTACAACTATTATAAATGTAAAGAACAAGAAAAAATAAAATACATAGATGTTTGTTCTTTATACCCATGGGTGTGTAAATATGGAAAATTTCCTGTTGGTCACCGGAAAATTTTTATTGGACATGAAATTTGTTCCTCCCTAAACTTAAAAGAAACAAATGGATTAATTAAATGCAAAATACTACCACAAGAAGAGCTTTTGCACCCTGTGTTACCGATAAAGCAGAATAACAAAGTAATGTTTTCGCTATGTCAAAGTTGTAGCGAAATAAAGAACCAAGAAACATTCTGTGCACACACAGATGAAGAAAGGTCTTTGATCGGTACACGGGTTATCGATGAGGTAGTAAAAGGTCTTGAAAAGAGATATAAATTAATTTTAATACGTGAAATATGGGACTATGAAGTTTCTCAATATAAAAGAGACTCAAATAATAAAAGATTATTCTCAGATATGATGAATAAATTCTTAAAAATGAAGCAGCAAGCTTCAGGGTGGCCTGAAAGGTGTGTTATAGAAGAAGACAAAAAGAAATATATTGTAAGTATTAATGAAAATGAAGGCATTGAATTGGAATATTCCAAAATTATTAGTAACCCTGATTTGAGATCTTTGTCCAAACTAATGTTAAATTCATTTTGGGGAAAATTCGGTCAACGTGAAAATTAGCAAAAGACGCAGATAATCCACAACCCAGCAGATTTATATGAGATGTTAACCAACTCTTCCGTAGAAATTTCAAACATACTGCCAATAAATGAAGAACACCTAATTGTTGCTTGGCAGTATAGAGATGAAGTGGATAACATTCTATCTAAGAGTGAATGTTTCAATTGCTGCTTACACCACTGCTCAGGCTCGTCTTAAATTGTACAGCTATTTAGAGGCGTTGGATAATCGAGTATTATACAATGATACTGATTCGGTTATTTATATAAGTAAAGAAGGCGAATATGATCCATCAACTGGGGAGTTCATTGGCGATATGACGGACGAACTTGATTCTTATGGGGTTAACAGTTATATAACAGAATTTTTAAGTGGGGGTCCAAACAATTATTCATACAAATTATACTGCACAAAAGATAACAATGAAAAAACCATATGCAAGGTAAAAGGAATTTGTTTGAATTACTCATCAAGTCAAAAACTTAATTTTGAAAAAATTAAAGAAGCAGTATTAAACTTTGAAAATTTTGAAAATATTGAAATTTTATCAAACAATATTAGACGAACGAAGGAGGAAATGATGTTATGACGCTACCACAAGTTAAAAAATATAGACCGAGAGCAGAGAAACGACGATGTTTAGAAGATCAAAGTTCATTTCCGTATGGGTACAAAAGAAGAAAAAATTAGTAAAAATGTTTTTATAAATAAAGAAAAAACATAATTTAAAAATATACACATTCTGTTTTTATTTTAAAACTTTTTAATTTATCTAGATATTTTTATTTTAAATTATATCTTTTTTATTTATCCAGGAATTATATTTTTCATTAAACCCTAACCATTTAACAAAAACTTTGTTTCCTTGCTTTTTTAGAACTTTTTCTACTAGGTAAGCGTGAGAATATTTTACAGGTGTTAGTTCTGCTTCATAAAATCCACCAGAAATTAAGGTGTTTGTATGATCCATCAAATTGTATGTTACAGGATAAGTGTTGTTTATTTTTTCTATTTTCAAAATTTCAGTTGACCAATTGGGGTGATATCCTTTTTCAAAGACACCTTTGTTTTTACTTATTCTGACATAATCTCCAACTTTATATTATTCTTTTTGAAAAATTTTAGGTTGTATATAACTTGTTTTTAATATAAGTTTTTCATTTTTCTTTGAGACATTTTCAGGTGCTAATTTTATTGTTTTATGAGTCTAGAATTATACCTTTTCAACAAAGTATTTAGAATAGAAATCCATTTATAGTTGCCTTGCAAACTGAATTTTATCTGGTCTGTGTATTTCAGCTACAGTTTGTTCTCTTGACATTTTTGATTTTTATACCATGTGATCAAATCGTCCAGTTCTGCTTCATATTTTTCTACGTAATAGCATTCACAGGTGTCTGGACCGGAAGTTGAATTATCATAAGCCCAAGGACATGAACTAAAGTGTATGCCCCAAATTGAATTAAACTTTTCTTTGTCCTTAAATTTTCCTAAATATTCTTGTAAATAAAAAATCCGTTGCTTATGCTCATCTAGTAATATAGAAGAATAAGTTTTAAGGAAGTCTTCCACCACCTTCATTGTAAGAATGAGTATAAACTTATAAATTTCTTCGTTTTTATACAATTTTTAAATCGGGGGATTTAAATTATGCAAATTAAACCCGTACATAATATACAAATTACACACATTACAAGAATAATCTGTAAAGAAGTCTTCCACAGTCATTGTAAGAATGAAAATAAAATTATATATTTCATGGCTTTTATTTTTTTTGTTTAAAAATTACTAATTTCAATAATCAATAAAATTTAGCTAATAAGGGAAGTGGATAGTGTTTTACAGTTTATTCCTTTTACGCTGAAAAATATTATGTTAAATAAATGAAACAATATTGTAGATATATAAATAAATAAAATTTTTATTATGTTTTATGTTTGTGTGTTTGTTTGTGATAATTTCAAAATTTTTTCCTTTAACATAATAGGTATTTCAAAAAATAATCTTGAATAATTACATTGAACATTATAATAACCCTGTGGTATATATATTTCATCTTTTAATGTTAGTTGTTGTTTTTGTCGACATGTATTTATGTATTTTGTTACATATGCTTTTACGAAATCTTCAGACTTTTTATTGTATGTTATAACTAAGAAATTCACTGATATTATAGAATTTGTTTGCTTCCTCCTCATTCAAAATAAAAAATGTTTGACCTGCGTAATAAGGTTTAACGTTTAAATAAATTTTTTTATGCTGTTGTTTTGCAGGAAATATTTTTAAAAACCGAGTTAATACTACATTCCATTCATCATAGTTGTAATTATAAAAGGGTGTTTGGTTATTACGAATACAATGAAATGAAGTTCTTGTTTCACAAGACTCTGGATCAAAACCAAGTGAGACTGCTAATGTATGGTCCTTATTCAAAAAATATGTATAAGATAACAGCAAGGTTTTATTAGTATTATATTCTTCCATTGTTATAAATAAACTGAATATTTACAAGTACCGATTTTAATATTTATACTTCTTAGCAACACATGACTGTACATATTTATTTTCTCCAAATATACGCTTAAATTCATTTACTATGCACATATCATTTTCTATGTTGTTTTTAATATTGTCAACATTGTTAAATAAATTGAAAAAATTATTCATGCTTTTACCAGAACATCGATAGTATATGTAAACTCAACAATACTGATCACAAAAATCCGAAATATCACTTTGCAAACGTATTTCATTAAATACAATACAAAGTTATTTAAATAAATTAAGAATTTGTTTTTCACGTGGGGGTCGTTCATAAGAATCAAAATATTCTATACATCCGTCTTTTGGTATAAAAACTGCCAGCCAATGCTCGCCAGGATCTTTAGTCATATGTGTATTAACTATGAAAAAAGATGGTCGTTTAATCACTTTTGGTATACGATCCAGCGCCCAAACTCCATTAAATAATTTCTTTGTACTATTATTACATTTCAAATTTGCTCCATCTCTAAGGAATTCATGTTGTTGCGTTGAAAACACAATAATTTCTTAATGCTTTATGGATTTTTTATGTTTGTATATACTTTATTTATAGATTTGTATAAACATTACGATTTTTATCTATTTGAATATTTTCGGCGAACTCTCCATACAAAATAGCTGTTAAGGTAGAGGGGAGCGGTTTTGATAATTTAGCTTCAGTTTTTACAGTTCCTTGGTTAAGTAAACCCTGGCACACTTCATTACCCGATGAATCTGGTGTTAAATCAAATACCAGCATAAAGAAACCATTATTAAACATTGTTTTTGTTATTTGATGTCCTTTATCGTTGTAATGTATCCCGGTGCCAGTAAAACGTGTATTATAAGTAGTTTCTATTGCTAAATTGGGAACTTGTACACCGTTAACAGATAATGCAAATTGATTAATATCAAAGTGTTTAAAATTAAAGGGATTTTTAGATCGTTTCCCCAAATATCCAGAATTTTCACGCTTTTTTAGTTTGTATTTTATTTGTGTTTTGTCTAATTTTCTTATAATCAGGGTCGTTTTCAACTTTAGCTATTGCCACAACTAATACTCGAGGTAAACACAAATTATCTTTGTTGCTTATACTTATAATACCTCTACTCTTTACAGATGCTTCGTCATATGTGTTGAATTTCTTTCCTCTTGAATTTCCTCGTCCAACTGGAAGCCGTATAGATGTTACACTTAAACAAAATGTTTTCGTGTTTAAGCCATTGTAATTGCTTTGAAATACTTTGCTGATCATTTCCCAGACATCAAAAAGATTTATTTCACTTGCATTTTTATAATTAATCCATCCGGGACCCCTTTCAAATCCTTCACCACAAAATGTTATGCCGATCTTATCCGTGGGAAGAAGATTCTGTGTTAAGCGTGAAAGTATATCTTAAATTGCATTTTTTATCCAAATCGTAGGCTCTACGTTGTTGGGAACATCATTGATTTTAAATTCATATGTTTTCGCGCGTAAATTGAATCGCTTAGCGAGCGTATTTAATTCTCTTATTAGGTGATAATGCAAAACACCTCTTGAAACACTTCCCCTTTCTTTCGCGAAACGTTCTAATAAACATTTTTTTGACATTTTTAAATTTTTAATTTTAAAGTTTTAAATTTTTAACACAAAGTTTATGAATATTTTTCTTTTTAATGTCAATTTTCTTTTAATTAGTTAAAAATATTATTTATTTCATCACAATAAACTTTTAACACAATTGTACTTGTTTTTTCGCTGTGAACTCTACACAAACTATTAAATTTTACTAAATACTGGTCATTTAAATATTTTCGTAGATAAATTATTTAAGTTTTTAAAAATATGGATTTTCTCATAATTTACCTGATGGTAAACATAGGAAAATAAAATAGTGGTGGTAATTACATGCTAATTAATATACATTGTAACGACTTTTCTCATAGCGCACCTGATAATAAGCGTGGGAAAATAAAATAGTATAGAGGGTAAAAAGATCTTTTGCTGTTAAATGTTTTATAGGAACACAATTCTTTCACAACAATCTTTTTCTTATAAGCCAACTGACTAGATTCAAATTTTCTGTCAGTTAAAGTCAGTTAAAAATTTAAAATTAAATGGCCACTACAATAAACAGAAAACAAAAAAAAAATATATATAGCTATAAATAGTCAAACATTTTTAATAAGTTTATTAGTTGTACAAAATAACTTACAGAGACGACGACAATATGGAATCAGTAATTTCAATAAATTCTACAGACGAAATATTGTTTACGTGATATAACGTAGAAACAGATATCCCTAATGGACAGTAATTTGAAATAAATTCAACGCTTTTGCCGGCTTTAACATCAACACATATACCTAATACCTTAAGTCAAATACCTGCAAGCCAAGAAACACCGGTAAACCGGTTAAAATCAAAAAGGAAAAACAAAAATAATCTACTAAATCAACCAACCGAAGATTTATTATATCTATCTCAGGATAAACATTTTTGAACAACTAGATTTGGAATCAATTACATCTGGAATTAGAAAGCGTTCCAACGATCAACAACAACAACAGCCAGTTAAAAAAAATAAAACGGAGCAAACACTATTGTTGGTGTTCGTTACAAATAATAGAAAACTTTAACAATTTAAATGAGAACCAGAGGAAGCCGGTTTTAAAATGGAGTGACTTGAAACCAGATGTCAAATATAAAATTGAAAGCACAAGATCACTGAAAACTCCATTTGGTGTCAAATGGATATTTGAACTAAAAAATTTTATATTTTTCACGTCAGAAAAATATAAAAAATTCTTTGACGAGCAGCAAAATATAGACGAAATCAACAAAGGAATATACAGTTTTTCCTTTAAAAACAACGAAATAAATTTATTAATGTAAAACATTTATTAAAATTTATTAATAAAAATTTTTATTTTACAAAAAAAAATTATCCTTTTTTATTTAGAATTACCTCAAAAGCAAAAAATATCCCTTTTTTTATTTAGAATTTTATATAGCGATGTCATATCATGGGTAAGATCTATTATATTTGGTTTAATAAGATATTTTTCGTTAGATGTAGATTTCAAAAACGTATCAAAAATATAGGTTTCATAATTTCTAAAATTTTTACAACTCAACACCGAGAACACATATATAAAACAAGATTTCTATAAAATAAATAAATATATGTTAAAAATTTTTATTTTACAAAAACTTATCCTTTTTCATTTAGAATTGATACAAGACTAAAAAAAAAAAAAAAAAAAACCTCTCCAGCATAATTACCATTTCTTATATTTATAGGTACATACTACTTACTACCTGTTCGTAATCAAGGTCAAGTTCAATATTTACTTTACCCCTTTATTTTATATCAAATATTTTGCACATATTATTAGTATGCTTTTCTTTTTTTAATTTTCCATTCCAAAAAAAAGTAATATCCTTTTTCATTTTTTAAAAAAGTATTTTGCGCATAATATGTATCTATCTACATTTTTTCGTTCTGTTTTACTGTTTTGCTTCAGCAAGCTCAAAATTGAGTCAAGTTCAATATTAGATTTGATTTTTTCTTCACCCTTACACAAAAAAAAATAATATCCTTTTCATTTAAAAGAAAAAAAAGTATGTTGCGCATAATAATATATAATATATATTATATAATATATCTTCACAACTTTATTTTATCGTTTCTCGCTTCAGTAATTTTAAGTTTAAGGTCAACTTTAAAATCTAGTAAATATATTATCTACCATACATTCCTTTTTTATTTTGCAAAAAATATTTATAAAGTTTATTTTTATAAAAAAAATACACACATATTTTGTACTTACCTATTTTTATACTTACCTTTATTTAATATTATTTTTCCCCCTTAATTTTTTATAAAAAACATTATGTACCCTCTATTTAATCCCTAAAAAAATTTTCCTTAAAAACAAAATATCACTCAAACGGAACCCCTATTGTACTATTCTCAATATAATATTTTTATAACTAACAATATCTTTTTTTAAATTCAATCATAACTCACAAATAGAAAAATTTCAAACAATCCTTCATTTATAAACTCAAATTAACATATAACTTACAATCAACGCTATAGCGTAATTGTTAAAGAGTTCACATTTGTAAAATTTATATTCAAATAGTACCCCGGTTGAAATCCCCTTGTATTCTATATTTCTTTTATTCTATTTCCAATTTATCCCTTACTTAAAACAATAATCATCATTCCTCCTTGTCATAATTAACCCCCTCTATTATATTCCTTAAATCACGCATACGTGACACCCTACACACAATTTATTATACAACCCTCACCAAAACAAAAATTAAATCACTTCACCTACATATCTACATCTGACAGTCGTCTACTCACTCCCCTACACAAATTACTTAAATTCTTAAGTCATCTATCAAGTCAAATACCTCTTCCATAACAACTTACACCCCTAATATTTATATACTCTCTCTCTCTCTCTGTCTCTCCTTATTCAATATTCAAAACCCCCTCTCTTTACCTATTAAATTTTCTCGTTACTAATAACTTATTACTTAACCCTTTCCTAATTAATATTCACCCCTTCTCTCTATACATTAACACACACACACATACACTAATATCTCACCCCCCCTACACTAATATTTCAAAATCACTCAAGCGTGACACCCCTACTCTTTATTCTCACCCCCCTTCACATAAATTCCTTTAAATCTCTCAACCAAAATGACCTACTAACACAATGACGAATCACTTGCGCATCTTTATTCATACTATTGCTATGTCTTTCTCGCACGGAATTCCCATGCCATATCGCCCCAATACCTACTGACACTATTATTATTACTATTTTTCTAACAGTGACTATAGCCGTTACAACAGTTACAACATGTAGTAGTATATACATGACTACATGAGGTAATTATTGAAGTCAACCCCCGCTGTCACTGTAGCGGCTATTGTTATTGGTATTAGTATTCTTATTAATATTATTATTATTTTACTACAGAGTTAGGGTCATCAGTGGATTACAACGTGCAGCAGTATATAACACCTTACTTGCATGATATAACCAAAGATAGCTTCATCGTAGCAGCTATTATAATTATTACTATTATTATTATTATAATTATTGTAATTATTACTATTACTATTATTGTTATTACTAGCAGACTACTCGGCGTTGCCCGGAGTATTTTATAGGCTTTATGAAATAATAATTATTAACTTTTGCTTTTGCGTTAATATAATTTAATTAATACAGTCACGTATTACTATACATTTTCAGATGCTGGTAGTTAATATTCTATTTTTTATTACATTTAGTTAAATTGAATAAACAGAGCGAAGAACTAGAGACAATTCGTCTACAAAAAATCTTTAAAGGAATCTATAATCTATTGAGTACACAATTACGGCGAAGTGAGTTTTCACAATATATTCGTTAATAACGAAACATAAAATCGCATTTCAATTATAAAAGACCATAATGTAATACATTTTTTTTCGTAAGTAATGTCACTTCATGTTTTTGTGAATTATCCTTTTACGGACATTTTGAAAAATTTGGCATTAGGCCCGCTCTGTCAATCCGTGTTTTTACAAAACTTATATACTGTTTAATAAAGAGCAATGAAATATAAACTATGCATAGGTCTCTTAAAAGAATAATGTTGTAGAACAACTTTTTTATGTACACTCACCGTTAGAGATTCTACAGTACCGAGAGCTCTTCAAATTTTGAAAAAACTTCTTTTTAAATGAATACATCTCAGATTCTGTTTAACATATTTTTTTTATTATAAAAACTACATGATTGTATTTTGCCTTTATAAATCAACAAGATTTTTTTTACGTTTACTTTCTAATTATGTTTTCAAATTGATTGGCTAAAAATATGTGTAAAAATTGTGTATGGATAAGAATATAAGACTTTCAGTTCTTTAAATATGTATTTACTAATTTTCGATTAAATGCTGTATAGAAATGTGAATATGTTTTCTAATTTAATTGATTATGTTTTTAGTATTTTTAAATATACGGATATATTATACATACTATATGTACCTATTTTAATGATATTTTATGAAATATGTTATACACATGCATCTTATATGTAGACCACATGTAAAGACCACATGTAAGTAATGCATTTCTGAATGACGACATGATGATTGTCTAATGTAGGAGATTGTTTCTGTTTTTTAACAACGGCCGAAAATGTTATGTTGTTAAGACTTAAACACAGTATTCTTAAGATACTTAATAAGATTATTTTAAGTACTGTTCTATATTAGTCGTTTGCAATGAAAGATTTTTATGGAATATTAAAAACAGTATAGATAAAAGTAAAGAGTGTTGGAAATATCTTTTTAATAATATTAATAATAATAATACAAAAAATTATGCAGAATACTTTGAATAGATGCTCGTTTGTAAATGGGTTAACAAATGTTAACAAACATTTTGTCACAGGCTTTATTTAGAACCATAAATTCATCCTGCTAAATTAGACACAAATTAGAATTTTTTTTGACTGTCTATCGTGCCAAAATGTGTTAACGTATCACGATATTATTTACATTTTTATTGAATGAGTTTGTGTGCCAAAGTGCAATACTTGTGCAAATTTTGAATTGGTCAAATCGTTTAAGCACAACAACCAAAAAATGAGAAACTTCATGGCCAGAAGCCTGATGCTGAAACGGGTTAATGTCTCATAACTAAATCAACTCAGAAAGCTTTTGTGATAAAGACCTACACTTTTGTAAATTTCTAACTCAATTGGTCAAACCGTTTTAGCGCGACAATAAAGTAAATTGCAAAACTTTACTGACCTCTGGTACCGAAACGGGTTAATGGATCATAACCAAATTAACCTAATGAGCTTTTCTGCTAAAGCGCAAGAATTTTGTGAATTTTCAAATCAATTGATTAAACCGTTTAAGCAGGACAACAGAAAAATTTAATGAACTTCGTGCGACACTCGTGTCAAAACGGAACTTCATAAAAATTTGTCACAGGCTTTTTTTAGACCATAGAACCACCATACAAAATTGGACATAAATCAAAAATAAAAAATTGTTTGGAAACCCTCCGGGCCAAATCCGGGTATCATATTTCATCCAAGGTTCTTCGGTACCCGTACAAATTTTTTGTCGATGAGCCCTATTAGACCTGGTGTTCATCGACTACAGGAAAGCATTTGATTGTACCTATAACTAGAAAAGCCATATGGAAAGCACTTAGAAATCTAAAGGTCCCGGAAAAATTAATAGAAATAATACAGAACATGTATGAAGAGATACAACTCTGAGTGGTAAAACCAGCGAAACATTCATCACCAACATAGGAGTAAAACAGGGTTGCCCACTGTCACCAATCCTCTCCATAGTAGTGCTAGATGACATCATGAAAGAGATCAGTTTCAAAATAAATGAAATAACATCTGCCTGCTATCGCATATAATAAATAACATGCAAGCTAAAATAGACCAACTAGTAACATTAGCTCGAAGTGTGGGCCTTGAAATAAATATCGAGAAGACGAAAGCTATGGCCATTAACATCAACAACCCACGTCACCCCGTGATAAACAACACACCACTCGAATATGTAGATAACTTTCACTACTTAGGCTGCATTATAAATAACATCGGCAACATAAACGCCGACATTGAAAACAGAATAAAAAAGGACAAGGCAATGTTCGACCGCTTGCAGCCAATATGGAAAAATACACAAATGTCCAGGGTTACAAAATCGAGAATATTCAGAACCTGCGGAAAGACCATCTTAACACATGGAAGTGAAACCTGGTTAGTTACGAACAATAACACACAGAAACTACAGGTTTTCATTAATAAGTGTCTAAGAATTATATGCAGAGTATACTGGCCAAATACAATAAGTAACAATGACCTATGGAAGCTTGCCAAAGTAGAACCGATTGGGCAATAGATGAAAAGAAAAAAGTGGAGATGGATAGGGCACACAGTTAGAAAGCCGCAAGAACGCAAGGGAAGTCCTAGACTGGAACCTACAAGGAACCTGAAGACGAGGTCGCCCCAATAACACCAGGAGGTGAACGATATTAGAGGAACTAACCGCAAATAGAAAAACATGGGAGGAAGCAAAAATAACTGCTCCGAATAGAGTCAGAAGGAGATGCGTAGTAGATATCCTATGCTCCCATAAGGAAAAAAAATATAAAAAAAAAACAAAAACAATATTCTTTTATTAAATTTTATATGTTGTTAATGTTAAAAAAACTTTAATCACAAAAACTTATAATTAAAAAACTATTCGTTTATGATTCAAAAAAAAAAAATGTATTTTTGATAAATATATGTTTTTTTTTTTGTTTAAAATAAATTAATGGAAGAATTAACTTTGCTTAAGATTTGATGTCAAATATTAATTTATTTATATTATTTTTCTTATTAAGTTATCTGAAAAATTATTACAAATAAAGACTAATTTCTTTTTCTAGCTTTCCCTTTGTCTTTTTTTTTTGGTTTGTTTTGATAAAAATTTCTCCGATATTTAATAATTAATACGAGTATATGATTAAAGTTTAAATCAGTTTTAATATTAAAAATTGAATATATTTGCGCATATTCTTTTCTGTTATACATTTGTGAGGTTTTTTTTCATAAAGAACTTCGCATTTATAATTCATAATTTAGGTTTATATATTTTGTACATATGTACACATATAATTTTATAAAATTTTTTTTTTTTGATATTATTTAAAAAAAATTTTTTTTTTAAATTGTTGCGGGAATAATATAGATTTTTAGCTAAAAAAAAGTCATAATTTTAAATATGCTAATTAATAATTAAATAACCGATCCAAAAACATGGACTGAAATTAAAAAAAAAAATGAGAAAGAGTTGCCTTTGTCAACTCTTAGATACCCGTACGAACCGTTAGTATATCCACAGCCTGTCACTCTGCTTACAATATTATTTATTTAATATTTTAGTTTTTTTAAAATAATTTGGGTGAATTTTATAATTTCTAGAACTATGGGTTTTACATATATTCAAACTATATGTTTATACATTCTTCAAAAGCAGATTCCAACCTTCCACATAACGATTATCAATCCAAAACTTTTTCAAATATTCTATAGTACCATTTAATACTAAACGGTAAATGTATATTAAATTACAAAATAGTAAATATAATTTTAAATATTCATGTTTATTACAAATATCAAATATCGTATATCAAATATCGTTTAAATCTATCGTCTATTATTTTTCTTGGTATTACGAAGTATACGAAGTACGATATGTGATAAACTTAAATCTAACGAAAAATCTTTTTTAAGTATGACAATAAAATAACATGAAAAACATTCGGAAATTTCAAAAGTTAATTTTATTTCAAATTTATTTAAAAGGTTTAGACAGTTTTGTTTTTAAAAAAAATTATAAAATGCTATCTGCTGAGTTTTTTTTTTTTATTTTTCAAATAATTTTACGTTTCTTTACTTTTTCTTTAAATACTTACATTTTTCTAATAAAAAAATTTTTAAATTATTACCTATCGTAAGTAAATTCCTAATTGATAAAAAAACACAAAGAAAACGATACGTTTTGACATCTGTAATAGTAAATTTTAAAAAACTCATACAAAGTTAAAAACTTTTTTGATAAACGCTAAAGCTTTCCTTTTAAATACGTTAAACAACATACGTAATAGATATGAGAATTTTTATTGTTAAATATCGTATATCGGAAAAATTTTGACAATTGTAATAAACATGATTATCTTATATTAATGCGCACATAGTATATTTATATTGTTATAAGTATATCGCCATAAATTGCAATATTTCCATTTGCTTTTGTTTTTGTTCCAAATTGTTCCGTTTTCCATTTGTTCCAAAAATTCTTCAAGCAACCGTTATGTTGTTTATTTATTTACATTTTTTTAACGCATTATATCCTCAACAATTTCAAATTATCGAGTAAAACAAAATGCAAAAAATTAGTTAAAGAAATTTGTTAGAAAATTTGAAAAAATCATTTCAAAAATATTTTCAAAAATTTAACTTCTGTGAAAATTTCAACTTGAACCGTTTGGAAGATATAAGCGTTAAAGAATTTTGCAATAATTCAGTTTCGCATAACGGTAAATTAAGACACCGTATAGCACAAATATATATTTATTATATACATGTTTGTAAAGCTCATAATAGCACTTATCGTTTGGAATTTTCAGGTTGAAGATATACCTTATAGAGCTTGTGTTATAACAATTTAAATATAGAGATTTTTCGAACTTTGGAGGGCTTCAGCTCCTTAACAGGTGGGGCTACAGAAAAATTACTGTATACATAAAATTAAATATGTATACAATCAAAATAATAATTAAAAATACATAAAATTAAAAATAAAAATTAATAACAATTAAAAATACATAAAATTAAACTATTTCAAAAAAATTGTGGAGATCTAAAAGTTAGTTGTTCGGGAGCTACCCGAAGTTTTGGTCTGAACTCAACCAAAAAAAAAATAGAGAATCTACAAAATGTTCCCAGAATATTTTGTGTAAATTTCAAGATCCTAGCTTTCTTAGTTTTTGAGTTAGCGTGCTGACGGACGGACGGACGGACGGACATGGCTTAATCGACTCAGAATTTGATTATGATCCGATCCATATTTTTGAAGGTATATCTAGCTCACTTATTTCGAGGTGTTAGAAACGGAGGAGTAATTTTATTGTACCCGATACTTATCGTACGGGTATAAAAACTTAAAAATTAATTCATAAAAAAAAATCAGTAAAAAATAATAGAAACTGTAAACAAATACAAAAGAAACAAGATTAATATTAAATCTGCTAACAAAAATTTTACCGTTTTAATTTTATGTCATCAACAAATGAATAATATGCATTGGCATAGATATAAGTACATACATATGTATGTATAAAAATTTTTAGAGATATAAAAAAAAAACAAAAAAATATTGTTCATATAAATTCATATGGTATATACGTATGAAATTTGGACTTAGAAAAAAAATTAAATAAAAGTTAAAGTTAGTCGGATCAAAAAATGTTCTATGGAAAAGTTGTTCCTCTTTACTTGTGTAACAACTTTTTCTTAATAATTTTTCTCACAAAATTTTTCTGTTAGGAAATATTCGTAAAAAACTTAAAAAGTACACTAGTAAACTACCACTTGCGGTTGTCCGATTTGCTCCAAAAGCTTATCAATCCGAGATATTTACGTCAAAACCTTAAATATGAAATTTCAAAAAATTCCGCTCAGTCGTTTAAGCTGTAAACGTGCCCACAGACATACCCACACACGCACCCACACACACACACAGACGGACATCGTGCTGAAAATTTTTTTACAGCCTTCTCCACACCGGAGTAGTGCATTTTTCCGAAAATCTCGGGTACAAATTTTCAGTATGAAAACAATACCTACCTTATACATTAATGTATGCGGTCGGTAAAAATTCTTTCCTCAAATTAAAGCTGCTGTCTTCCTCCACGATGGTTGTTCCGGAACTGCCCTCTTCTTTTTCTTTCTTTTTTCTCAACGAAAAACCACATGTACCATATTTTTTCTATTTTTCACCATAACATGAATATTTAGAAGGATTTAAAAAATTTTAATTAGAATTTTATCCTGCGATGATACAAAGGATTCAGGAAATGATTAATAAAAATATAGATAAGTTAAACAAAGATAAGGAACCATCTGTTTAACATAGAGAAAATGAAAATGTTTTTAGGAAGAAATATAGAAGAAATAAATTAACCGGTTTAGTTTTAGAAAATTAGATTTAGTAAACATAAAGTAAAGAAAAACGAGGAAGAATACAGTTGCATTTGTCAACTCTTAGATACCCGTACGAACCGTTAGTATGTTCACAGCTAACACAGCTAACAACTAACCCTGCTTACAATATTATTTTTTTAATATTTTAGTATTTTAAAATAATTTGGGTGAATTTTATAATTTCTAAAACTATGGGTTGTACACATATTCAAACTATATGTTTATATGTACATTCTTCAAAAGCAGATTCTAACCTTCCACATAACGATTATCAATCCAAAACTTTTTCAAATATAGTACCATTTAATACTAAGCGGTATATGTATATTAAATTTACTTTGTACAAAATAATAAATATAATTTTAAATAGTATATTATATTATATTTAAATATTCCATTGACAGAATAATTTCTTATAAGTACAATAAAATACATATATGTATGTAAATACGGAGCTATATAATATACATCTATACTCTTATCATTCATTCATCAGTGACATATACGATATGTAAATAACCATGATATTATATAAGTATGTATGTATAACAATATCATATAAATAAAAATTCTTCAAGCAAACGTTATGTTGTTTATTTCTTTACATTTTTTTGTACTACGCATTATATCCTCAACAAATTCAAATTATCGAGTAAAACAAAATGGAAAAAATTCGTTAAAGAAATTTGTTAGAAAATTTGAAAAAATCAAGTAACACTTTCGTCAATTATAAAGTAACCCTATATTATTAAAAAAAAGTTGTTAACAGAAATAAAAGTATAATGTTGAAGCTTTAATTTTTGTGTATTACTTCAAAAAAATTTTAACAGGTGTTTAAGTTACAGGTGTTTAAAAATAGGAAATTTTCAGTTTTTGACCCCTTACAGCTCCTAAACGGGGGGTGATACAAAAAAAATTTCTGAAATGACTAATACTTATTTTCAAAGATCTAACTTCTGTCAAAATTTCCAACTTAAACCGTTTAAAAGATAGAAGGGTTAAAGGATTTTGCAAAATTTTAGTTTTGCATACGGTAAATTAAGAAACCGTATGCCACAAATATATATTTATTGTATATATACTTTTAAAGCTAATAAAAGTAGTAATCGTTTGGCGTTTTCAAAATGAAGATGTACCTTATACAACTTGTGCTATAACAATTTAAATACAGAGCTTTTTGAATCTTTGGGGAGCTGTAACTCCGAAACGGGTGGGGCTACAAAAAAAAGTTATTAAAAATAAAATTAATATTTTTGTGAGATCTATCAGTAGTTAAAATTTCATAGCTCTATTTAAAAAAAAATGTAGGGATCTAAAAGTTAGGTGTTCGAGAGCTACCCTAAGTTTTGGTCCAAACTCAACCAAAAAAAATAGGGAACCTGCAAATTATTCCCAGAATATTTTGTGTAAATTTCAAGATTCTAACTTTCTTAGTTTTTAAATTAGCGTGCTGACGGACGGACGAACGGACGGACGGACGGGCATGGCTCAAAAGTCTTAGAATTTTTTTCTGATCCGATCCATACCTTTGAAGGTATATCTAGCTCGCTTATTTCGAGGTGTTACAAACGGAGGAGTAATTTTATTATACCCGATCCTATCGTACGGGTATAATAATAATATTACTATTAGAACACAAACTAATAAAAAATTACATAAAATACATATTAAAAGAAAAGGTAAATTTCAGGATAATACTGGCAACAACACAGAAAATCAAAATACAAGATTTGAATAACAATCCAGGTATATTAACAATGAAAATTTAAATTAAAGACTTTATACACGTATTATAGAAAAAAACCTGACCTCATTAAAGCTTAAAGTTCTTTAATCAAAGTTATAACAAGAAATATGGATGACAATGATCTCCAATCAAATGAAAAAACAATAAAAAAAGTAATAGATTCCCAAATTGTAATTAATAATGAAATGATTGTACGATTTGAAAATATAACTAAACTTATAAATGTACAACAAAAAAATATTGTAAATTTTTTAAATCAAATTATTTCGAAATTGAAGTAAATAGCTAAAAGATAACAATCCTATTTTTTGCATTCACAATTTTTAATCATGTAAATTATAATATTGACTTGTTATCAGATCATTTACAAGGTATATCGGAAACCATAAATTTAATGTAATATCAAAGAATATTTTGCAAAACTAAACGTAATATCAATGAATATTTTAAATCCTATTGAACTAAATTTTATTTTGAATTTATTAAAAGAACAAAATGCCAATTCAATTTCTAAACGACATGTGTATTTTGCAATTTAAAGCGTATTATAATGATACAAACATTATCTTTAATATAGAAGTTCCAATATTAGAAAACGGAAGCTTCTCAACGTTCCATTTAATGCCGATACCAATTAATAAAACACCGTATATTAAAAGTAATTCTTATGCAATAATTAACCAAAAAAGAAAAATAAAAGTTTTTAAAGAATTATGTCCTATAATAGAAAATCTATTTTATTCTAAAGATAATAATGTTAGAATTTCAGAAGAAGACGAAAGGTGCATAGGAAATATAATTCATAATAAATTGAGTACATGTGTAAGGCTTAATCAAACGGAAACAACAAAAATTTATCAACCAGAGAAGAATTACTTACTGTAATGGTAAATATGTCATGATAAATTATGTCATGGTAAATATGTCATGTTAAAATCTGTCATGGCAAATATGCAATGAAAAGTGAGCTTGTGATTAAATTTATAAGAACTGTCAAATTTCAATGTTGAAGAATTAAATTATCCAGAGGTGCAGGAAAATACTTCCAAAGAAACTCCTGTTGCTAAGTTCTTCTTACCGGCCCGTCAACTAGGAGGGGAGGAGTTACATATCCAGCAAGACACATAAGCATTGCTCATATATATTTTCTGATCAAATTCTAAATTTTGATAAAGTAAAATTAAAAATCTATGTACAAATAACATTGATTCGAGTAGGGGAGAAGATCTGTCTTTGCACTGCAATACATGTAAAAAGTGGATTCATTTAAAATGTTTCAAAATTAATAAAAACAAGTAAATGTAATAGTAAGTCGATGCAACCGACTTATTAATACATCTACACCCTACATCTGAATAATATGAATTAAATTAAAAATCCATAAGTTTTTTGGCAGCTGCTTGAACTGCTTCCCTTTTATGTCTTATTCAACTCGAATAAGACAGAAACATAACGTAACGTGAAAGGAAACAGAAACGTAAAAGAGGCATCATCTTGGGACATGCTTGACACCCTTGTAGAAAATTTGAAGTTTCTATCCTTATCAATTTCGAAGATATGCTTGTTAGTCCTTGGCAGGCGTGTGTCAGGTACCCGAATTGCCACTCCAATTAATCAAATCCATCTTCGGGACATAAAGCAAACATGCCAGAACACCATTGTAGTAAATTTAAATGTTCTACTTTTTTTGGTTTTGGAGATATGCTCGTTTATTCTTATGCTCGTCCGGAAGTTTACAAAATACAAACCCATGGTTCAGATTCTCTCAAATGTCAGTTTTCAATTTTACAGCAAAGGAAACATATAGAACACCCTTGTACTAAAAATAAAGGTTGTACCTTTGCTGGTTATGGTGATATACTCGTCTACCCTGGGGCTCGTTCGGAAGCTTCCAAGATCCAAACCCATGGACCAAATCCTCCTAAATTTCAGAAACATAAATAAAACACGAAAGCACACCATTGTACCAAATTCAAAGAATCTATCTTTGTTGGTTTTGGAGATAATCCCGTTTGCTCTGGGGATCGTTCGCAAGCTTCCAAAATTCGACCTCATAAACTAAATTCTTCTTAATTTCAAGACATAAAGAAAACATGAAAGAACACCAGTGCACCAAATTTAAAGGTTCTCCCTTCGTTGGTGTTGGAGATATACTGGTTTGTTCTGAGGCTCCTTCGGAAGCTTCCATAATCCAAACCCATGGACCAAATCCTTTAAAATTTCAGAAACATAAATCAAACATGAAAGTACACCATTGTGCCAAATTTAAAGGTTCTATTTTTGTTAATTTTGAAGATATGCGTGTTCGATTTTGAGAGTTGTATGGGAGGTACTCGAACCCATGCTCCGATTTCGCCCATTTGCAATTCCCGCCTTTCTGTAGTCACTATTAACTTACAGTATAAATTTCATCAAGATAGCAACATTTTCTTTTTGAGTTATAGTGCGTACTGACGGACGGACGGACATCGCTAAATCGACTTAGGAGGTGATCCTGATTCAGAATATATATACATGTCCATATCTAACTCGCTTCCTTTTGGTGTTTACAAACACCATACCAAAGTTAATATACTCTATACTTTAGGTGTAGGGTATAAAAATTATAATACTTTAAAAGACAAGAAAACAGCTCCATTTCATTGTCATATTTGTTTGCATTATTTCCATAAAAAATTAAATACGGAACGTAACCTCAAAGTCGCAGAAACTAATATTAATATTCAGTACGATACAATTATTTCCAAACTAGATAAGTTAGCTGATGAATTTCAGGAATTGAGAGATTCTGTTAGTTTTATAAACGCTAAATATGATGAAATAAATAATAAATTAGTGGAAGCTTCAGAAGAAAACAAGATTATAAAAAAAAAACAAAAGGCTTAATAACGAAATCGTTAATATGCGTAAATTGGTTTATAAAATTCAAAGTGATACTATTGGTAGGCAAATCATAGTTAAGAGTGATTCTAATAATCTTAAAACTCATGAGGAAACGGTATCAAACATTATTGAAGCTGCTAAAGCCATGGAAATTGGAATCAATTACGGAATAACTTTAACACAATTCACAACTAACAATTGAATTCACAACTAATCAGAAAAAAATTACTTTTATGTCAAATAAAAAGAAACTGCAAAACTTACCAACTTTTAAGCATATATCATTTTTGATAATAGCTTATCTCTCCAGCTATTCAATTATTCCAAAAAATTAAAAGTTATAGGGTACTCAACTATATTTACCTTTAATGGCAAGGTTCTTGGGAAAATAAATGACAATTCAAAACCAATCAATATTTTTTATATGAAGTAATATAATGAACTAGCAGAGTACCCGGCGTTGCCCGGAGTATTTTATTGGCTTTATGAAATAAAAATTATTAACTTTTGTTTCTGCGTTAATATAATTTAATTAATATAATTAACTTATTAGTATACATTTGCAGTTGCTGGTAGTTAATTTTCTATTTTTTATTAGATTTAGTTTAATTGAATAAACAGAGCGAAGAATTAGAGACAAATCGTCTACAAAAAATCTTTAAAAGAATCTATAATCTATTGAGTACACAATTACGGCGAAGTGAGTTTTCACAATATATTCGTTAATAACGAAACATAAAATCGCATTTCAATTATAAAAGACCATAATATAATTTATTTCGTAAGTAATGTCACTTCATTTTTTTGTGAATTATACTTTTAAGCACATTTTAAAAAAATTGTTATTAGGTTCGCTCTGTCCCTCCGTCTGTTTACAAAACTTATATACTGTTTAATAAAAAGCAATGAAATATTAACTATGCATAGGTCTCTTAAAAGAGTAATGTTATAGAACAACTTTTTTATGTACCCTCACCGTTGGAGATCCTACAGCACCGACAGCTCTTCAAATTTTGAAAAAACGTATTTTTAAATGCATACATCTTAGGTTCTGTTTAACATATTTTCAATATAAAAAATACATGATTGTTTTTTACCTTTATAAATCACAAGAATTTTTTTACGTTTACTTTTTCTAATTATATTTTCAAATTGATTGGTTAAAAATATGTGTAAAAATTGTATATGGATAAGGATGTAAGGTTTCTGTTCTTTAAATATTTATGTACTCATTTTTAATTAAATACTGTACAGAAAGGTGAATATGTTTTCTAATTGAATTGATTAAGTTTATAGTATTTTTAAACATAGTACGTACATTATACTTATAGTATGTGCATATTTCAATGATATTTTATAGGAAATACGTTATACACATAACACATGCATCTTATAAAGATAGACCACATGTAAGTAATGCATTTCTGAATGATGACATGATGATTGTTGTATGTAGGAGATTGTTTTTTTTTTAACAACGGCTAAAAATGTTATGTGTTAAGACTTAAACACACTATTCTTAAGATACTTAATAAGGTTTTAATTACTATTATATATTAGAAATTTGTATTGAAAGATTTTTATGGAATATTACAAACAGTATAGGTAAAAGTAAAGAGCGTTGGAAATATCTTTTTAATAATAATAACTATACAAAAAATTAGGTAGAATATTTTTAATAGGTGCTCGTGTGAAAATGGGTTAACAAAGGTTAACAAACGTTTACAAACATTTTGTTATTGTATTTGGAACCATAAATTCGTCCTGCCAAATTAGAAACAAATTGGAAACCAAAATTTTTTTTGAAGTTCTATCGTGCGGAACGTGTTAATGTATTACGACAAAATTTATTGAATGAGTTTGTGTGCCAAAGTGCAATACTTGTGCAAATTTTCAATTGGTCAAATCGTTTAAGCATAAGAACAAAAATCAGAAACTTCTTGGCCTGAAGCCTGATGGGTTAATGTATCGTAACCAAATAAACTCAGAAAGCTTTTGTTATAAAGACCTACACTTTTGTAAATTTTCAACTCAATTGTTCAAATCGTTTAAGTGCGACAACAAAGAAATAAAAAAATTTCATTGAGCCCTGGTGGCGAAACGGGTTAATAGATCGTAACCAAATCGCTTCAGTGAGCTCCTGTGGTAAAGAACTACACTTTTGTAAATTTTCAACTCAATTGGTAAAACCGTTTAAACGCGACAACAAAGAAATTAAAAAACTTCATTGGGCGCTGGTGGCAAAACAGCTTGAGCGATCGTAACTAAATCAACTGAATGATGTTCTGGGGTGAAGAGCTACACTTTTGCAAATTTTCAACTCAATTTGTAAAACCGTTTAAGCGGGACAGCAAAGATATTGCAACATTTCATTGAGCCCTGGTGCCGAAACGGGATAATGAATCGTAACCAAATCAGCTCAGGGAGCTCCTGTGGTAAAGAGCTACACTTTGATAATTTTTTAACTCAATTGGTCAAACCGTTTAAGCAGGACAGCAGAAAAATATAATGAACTTCGTTCGGCTCTCCTGCCGAAACTGGTCAACGGAACTTCATAAAAAATTGTTACAGCCTTTTTTTTGGACAATAAAACCACCATACAAAATTGGACATAAATCGTTAACAAAATTTTGTTTGGAAGCCCGCCGGGCCTAATCCGGGTAACATATTGTATCCAAATAAGAACATTTGTACAAATTTTCAACTCAATCGATCAAACCGTTTAGGCAGGACAACTAATTATTATTATTATTATTATTATTATTGTTATTATTATTATTATTATTATTATTTTTATTATTATTATTATTGTTATTATTATTATTATTATTATTATTATTATTATTATTGTTATTATTACTACTACTATTATTATTATTATTATTGTTATTATTACCATTATTATTATTATTAATATTATTGTTGATATTATTTTTATTATTACTACTATTAATTATACTACATATATTTTATGTATGACCTGACCGGTGTTTGATCCCAAGACCCTTCTATTGAAAGTTTGGTGACTTAACCACTGGGCCATGAATCAGATAATTTGTATGTAAGGTTTCGGTGGAGCACTTATTTTCATTATTTTTATTATTTTTATTTATTTTTTTTATTCCTCCTTCATATTTCTTGCAATTACGTTTATGTTATTTTTCGGTATCATTTCCTTTAATCTAGTAGAGTCAACTTGTATTCTCGATAGAGCATCGGCATTAGTATTCATCTTACCTTGTTTAAATAATATTTCAAAATCGTAATCCATCAAACCAACACGTATCCTTGTTAGTTTGGATGAAGGGTTCTTATGCGTAAATAAGCTCACTAATGGTCTATAGTCAGTATAAACTATGAAGTTTTTACCAAAAAGATATGGCCTAAAATAGTTTATACCCGAATGTATTGCCAAAAGTTATTTTTCAATTATTGGCTTATTCAGTTCATGCTTATTCAAAGATTTACTAGCATAAGCTATTGGTTTATCAGTTCCTTTCTTATTGTGCCTTGTGATAGCACTGCTCCAAGCGCTTCGTTTGGTGCACCTGTTGTAAGCATAAATGGTTCATCAAAATTTAGATAACTTAGTATTTCACTTCACTCCAACCAAATATTTGTTTTTTCTTTAAAAGTTGGAGTGGCAGCATGTAAAACGTGACGTTAAAAAATAAACGAAACAAAATTTGTGCGCAACAAACATTTTTTGGTAGCACGGAAAACGTCACGTTAAAAATTGATATTCGAAAATTCGAAAATTATTTTGACAACCGAAGTGACGTATCAAAAATTTCAAAAACACCAAAAATAATAATAAACAAAAAAATAAGTATATAGACTATAGAGGTAAATCGAAATAAATTTTAAAATATTTCAGGTAAGTTTATTATAAATAAATAATGTTTGTTTTTGAGTCATCAGATGAAAGTTCTTCTGACGATGAAAGAAAAACCCAAAGCACTGTTCCTTTTAATAGTTCAGGGCAGGAATCCCACCAATGTTACAAATTTATTGAATGTCGGTACTTAGAGTATTTCACTTGGCTTTTTCTTTTATTGTTAAGTAATTGAAATCAAATAGAAAATGTTAAATGTTGGATATTATCTATGTATTAATATTGGACATTATAACAGGAATTAAAGTAAATAAAAAATAAAAAAATATTTTCAATCAAATAAATTATTTTTTTTTGTTAACTTTTTAATGTGTGTACCTAGGTAAAACGTATTGAATGTTAAAATATATTAACATTTAATGTATAGTTAAAAGTCTTGAAAGACACTATGAACAACGGATCTCTGTAGAATTGTTATGGGAGGAAATTTAAATTGAAACACATTTTTAATTTAAAAAGAAAATTTTATTTTTAGAGTTATAATTAATATATTGATATAAAAAAACAATTAAATTTAGCAAGTTAACTAAGCAACGATAACAAAACTATAACTTTCAAAAATCAACGTCACATTAAAAAAAACGAACGTGACGTTCCCTGCATGCTATCGAAAAACGTATCGTTTCCATTTTTGACAGAAAATTAACGTCACGTTACTTGTATGCTACCAAAATGGTTGTTACGTTTTTTTAACGAACGTAACAAAATTTCATGCTGCCACTCCTGATTCAATGGTCTGGCTGTTTCTGCAAAATCTTTTATGAATCTTATATAATAGTTGCAGAATGCTACGAATCTTCTTACTTCATCAGCATCTTTGGGTGTTGGGTGATTTTTTATAGTTTGATATTTGTCAGGATCTGTTTTTATACCTTCAGAAGTTATATGGTGTCCTAAATATACGACTTCTGATTTTAAAAAATTACATTTCGATGGATTAAGTTTTAAATTATATTCTTCTAAACGTTCTAATACTTTGATTAATTTTTTATTATGATCTATTAGATTTGATCCAAATAATATAATAAATGCTACTTCTTGTAAATCGCTTAAAGCTAGAGATAGCATACGTTCAAAACTATTGGTTGAAATTTTTAATCCAAAAGGTAATCTTTTAAATTGGTAATGTCCTTTATTTGTAGAAAATGCCATCATATGTCTTGATTTCGGATGTAACGGAATTTGATGGAATGAGCTTGTCATATCCAACGTTGAAAAATATTTAGATTTTCCTAGTTGCTCCAACACGTCATCTAACCTTGTTAATGGAAACTTGTCATCTACGATTTTTTTGTTTAAAGATCTAAAATCCACGACTAAGCTCCATTTCTGTTCTCCATCTTTAGTTTTCTTGAGAACAATCAGTACTTACAGAAAGATCAGTACTTACATCTCAGAACAAGTAGTACTGTGACTTGTTTTTCAATTTCTTCTAGCTGGACATTTGGTGTTCTATAATTTTTAATGTATACTGGTGACTTGTCTATTGTTGAAATCCGTTGTTCATAAAAATTATTAACTGTTAGTGTTTCATTTTCCAGATGAAATATATTTTGAAATTTTTCGCAAATGTCTAAGATTGTTGTTTTTGCTTTTGTGTCTAAGTTATCTATATTTATTTCTTTTTTAAGTTTTTCAAACCTTGTTTTTGAGAAATTTTTGTTCTTGAATGATGATATCTGACAATTTTTTAGTTTATAATTTCAATTTATGTTATTTTTATGTTTACAGGTGTGTCTTATTATGATTATTATTATGATTGTAATTATTGTTGTTGGGATTATTATTACTGTAATTGTTTGACCTGAAATACAAGATATTATTTGGTCTAACTTCAGTATCCATTTCTGATGCTAGCTGTATAGCTTCAGTGAAATTTGTTGGTCTAGCTGCTAGTATTACTGATCTGAATCTATCATTTAAACCATTTTTAAATGTATTTAAACCCAATTGGTCATTCAGTTTTATAATAATGCCTCTATGTGGTTCTCCTTGTTCAGTAATCTGCAATTCATCTAACTGCGCTATCAGAGTTTCAATTTGTATGGCAAATTCATTAATACCTTTATTACTTTGAGTAATATTCGTCAATTCTGTTTGAATCTTAGCTGAATTTTTGTTTGACTTAAAATTTGTTGATATTGCTTTTTTAAATTTTGCTAATGTAGTTATCTCCTCTTCTGTTATTAGCCTATTTTTGACTTTATCCGCTAGTTTTGTGGCTAATATAAATTTAATTAGTTTCGTTTTTTCAGCTGCATCCTTTAACGTTTCAGGAAAAAAATCGATTAGTCCTAAGAAATTCGATACATCTTTAACGTTTCCTTCAAATTGTGGGATCCCTTTGATTGCTGTTGTGAGCTCAAAATTTGCCATTGTGTCGTCTTTTTTTTTTAACTCTTAATAATTTTCTTATTTGTGTAGTTATTTCTCTTAATTTTAAACTCAATTCAAGTTGTAATTCTCCACTTGGGTTTTGATTACAGTATTCCCAAACTGTTTCGATATGTTTAATTTTTCTTCAATATATTGTTGAGAATAGGTTCTACTTGGATTTTTCTTTAGATTCTTTAACAAATTTTTTTAGTTTGTTTAAGTTCATTCAAATTGGTAACAGAATTTAAAAAAAATTATTATTTATTTTTTTTTTTTAATTATTTATATTTAGAGTTAACATTTAATATATTGAGTTTAATTTACTTTATTTTATTGTATTTAATATTTAGTTAGTTTAATTTAATTTTATAGTATTTAATATTTAGTTAGTTGAATTTACATATACATTTTTTTTTTATAGTTTTATATAATGTTTTATACATTTTTAAATACTAGTTTTATCAATTAAAAGTAAAATTGTAAAAAATAAAGTGATAAAAAGAAAATTTGTTTTAATATTATTATCTCCTCAGCACCTGGTTGTGAACTCAGTTGATATGATGTTCACTGCACTATATTCCAGGTAAGTGCAGGGTCGCCATGTAATTATTTTGATGTTATATATGTATGTTTTAATGTATTTCCCTAACTAATTGTATGTATGCGGTTAACGTGCTGTTATTAGTCTTTCCTAATGGCACACATACAATTTGCCGTATATATATCCAGCGCAGTAACACCTTATCAATATGGCAAACTAAATTGCCGTTTCCTTATTTTAAGACTAAGGCAAACCTTTTAATAAAAGTTAAATAAAACAAGCAAAGCTAATTGCTCGGATAAAATAAATATAAAATAATAAAATAAAGCAAGCAAAGTTATTGCTCAGGAAAACTATTCGGATTTGAATCCAAAATAATTCTGATTTTTATTTTCAAAAGTCTTACTATTTATACTATTTTAATTTACATTTTCTTAATACTAAAATTATCAAAGTCAATATATTTTAACAATTTATTGCTTTGTTACACAGAAATTATTTGGAACAAAAATGCAATATAATATATTGACCTAATACCTTTCTACAATACAATTTCCATATGTGATAATTAACCAAAATATTACCAAAACAAAAATATAATCGCATACAAAAATGAAGCATTCACAAATCATAAAGTTTAAAAATCTAAACGAAAGATGTAATTTGATCTTCTTCTTTATTGAATATATTCTACGTAAATAAATGTACTTGATTTAATTTAAAATTATTTTGGTAATGTTGAATCTACAGTTATGGAAATTATTTTGTGAGCAAGTCAAGATATACTACAATGGTTCTAACTAAAAGCGCGCCGGAGCTATGAAGATAGAAAAATCTTGCAAATTTTTTTGTTTACATAACGGTAAATTTAAATAGTAAATTGCAAAACATTGCATAATTTTGATATTGTATTGTTAAAACTACTACGCATAATCTGATATATACACATCTAAAAATAGGATTTTTTTGCGATTTTGAGGAGCTGTATCTCCTGAACCCTATACAACTAAAATAAAACGTTAACTCACATAAAAATATATTACTGGAGGATAAATTTTTAAGTATTGCCGAAGAGAAATGTGTACAGTTTCCTAAGTTATAGGTATTTAAAAATAGCAAATATTCAATTTTTGAGCTCTCATAACTCTTAAACTGAAAATGGCACAAGCAATATAACTCTAAAAGTTTTTTCTTGCCTCAAACTTTCAAGGCCTTATCTGAAAGTATGCCGGAGTTATAAAGGAAGAAAAATCATGCAACCTTTTATTTTCACATAACCTTAAATTTAAATACTAAGTTTAAAAAGTTTTATAATTTTTATATTAATTTGTAAAGGTGAAAAAAGTTCTGTTGAATGGCATTTTGAAATTGAAAAAATGTTAAGCAGAATTTAGATATACACATTCAAATATTGGGATTTTGCCAGTTGGTTATAAGAAGGAATCTGAGGTTGTAAGATTCATATAATGTTGTCCAATTAACTAAACTTTTTTAACTAAATTTTTCTTGTAATTAACTTAGAATCATCATTAAAATGTACCTTAACATGCAGTTTTTTCTTTGTATCTAAATTGCTAAATAAACTATCAAGGCTCCATACATCGAAAAGTATCGAGAAATCTTATGACAAAATTAGCAGCTTGCTGTATTAGAAAAATATTCTCTTAGCAAGAGAAATATATTTTCCTTCATTTAATGGTACAGCACCGTAAATATAATGAGAGCATCGCAACCATAGCCTGAAAAATTATGAACAAATACGGGAAAAAATTTAGATTTTCTAGAATGTAAGTTGCATTAAATTATATTAATGTAAAAATATATTAAATTATTAAATATATGTGAGGTACTGCATTGGGGGGTATTTCAGATTGGATTCAAAAGCAGGTTTATACGCTATTTCCAGAATTTTTATATATTATATATATGTATATGCGGGATTCTTAATTAGAAGAGATTTTGACGCTTTTTCAAGAATATGTATAAATAAATTTATTATAGAAATCTTTGCACCGTTCAAAACCCCGCACGACACTGGAATATTAAGAAATTACAGTTCGAAGTAAGAAAGGGCCTTATTTTTTTTACATAATATGTTCTTTATTTACTGTACACCTTGAATATTTATTTTTGAAATCATCAAATTTCGGCGCCGACTTCAAGAATCATCAAAATTTCATGACTTCAAAAATAAATTATTTTAGTTCAAGATTTTATTTTGAAGATTTTTTTTGTTCAAGATTTTTTTTCAAGATTTTTTTTTCATGATTTTTTTTGTTCAAGTTTTTTTTTCAAGATATCGGGGGCCCATTAAAATTTTTTCCATTATTGTTCCTATATTTATTTTTATTAAACATATTTAAATTATTTTGTCTGGTATTATTATTAAAATTACTACTAAAGTTTTTAATCCTGTTAAAATATGTTTTATTTTAATAATATTATATAAGCGCTAATTTCACTTACTTAGAATATAATTTACTTCAATATAACTTTTACTTTAAATTACTTTTAATTCTTCTTATTTAATTTGCTATGTAATCAAATTTTTGTTAAGTAATAATTTTATTTATTTAATTAATGCAATATTAACGATTTTTATAACTTTTTTTGTCAAATTCTCATTCAAATTAAAAATATTAAAATATTCTTTATAGATCATCAAATGTTATATTTGTTTTATTTATTATTTTATCAGACTAATCATTGGTTCTTCGAGCCTAAAAAAAAAAAAAAGAGTTCTTCTTTAAAACTCAATAATTTATTGTAAAAACAGTGTTTACAATACTATCTCTAGAACTAGGGTCTATAGAGATATATAAATAAAAAGGTTGCGCTATAGAAAGTGTCTATAGTGAAATTTTAGGTTTATTAGAAACATAAGCAGAAAACATAAGCTATGCAAAAACTGTTTAATGCTAGGACATTTTACAATAAACTGTAAATATTAATTTACGTGAAAGATATGCAACAAGCGTCATCATACAAGCTTACATAGATATATATCTACCAATAACCAACCAAGGATAGCAAAGGAACATCTAGAGACGTTCAAATATCAGCACACTACTCTTCTAATTCGTTATATAGCAAAAAACTATAGCAACAGCACTCATTTAAATACAAAGAAAAGACGACTCTTACATTGAACTGAAAGCACTAATTGATCCGTGTTCTCAAGCAACTTTAATAACAAAAAATAATACACAACAGTTGCAGCTGAAAAAACATGAAACGTCTGCATCTATATCAGGTGTAGGTACATTAAAATGTAGTATATCTCAACACATGATAGAAATCAAGATACGTTCAAAACTTAAACCAAATACTTAAATATAACAAAATTCGTTTGTATTACCTAATTTAACGAGTTATCTTTCATTAGAAAATATTACAGCCTATCAGTTCTGGGAACACATTAACGGCCTAACATTTGCAGATCCTTACTTTTACTAATCTAAACCGAAAGATATTATACTCTGAGCAAGGGTTTATGGGCAGATTATTTTAAACCATGTAATTAAGGCAACAAGAGGTACTTAAATCGCTTAGAAAATAGAGTTGGGATACATCCTGATAACAGAAATCATGCGAGAACAATCTACAAATTTCATAAAGTGTCATTTTAGTGAAAATAATAAAATATCGCAAAAAAACTGTCAAAATTTTGGAAAAGTGAAGAGCTTAGCCTAGGAAAGGTGTCTTCAACTAAAGAAATTGAATGTGAGAAATTCTATCAGACAATACATCGTCGTGCGGAAGATGGAAGTTATAGGGTTCGATTACCACTCAAGAAACAACCAAATAGATCAGATTTTAATGGTTCCAAAGAATTGGCCATGGCAAGATTATATCATGTAGAACGCAAATTTAAATATGATTCTTACTCGAAAAGATGTATAAAGATTTCATGAATGAATATAGCAACCTCGGTTATATGATACTAGAGTTGTCGGCGCCTCTGCTGAACGAAGCACTACAAAAAGCTTAAATGATTTTATGATGACTGGACCTAATTAACAACAAAACTTAGTAGAAATCTTATTAAGATGGCGCAAATATAAAACTGTTTTCACAGCTGATATTCAGAAAATAGAGCTAAGAGAATCTGCAAACAGTATCAATTTTGATGATGGTGAATCAATAAAAGCATTAGGACTTCGCTGTGAACCGACTTCCGACTTATTAAAATTCAATATTAACATTAAACCAGATAGAGAAATTATTACTAAACGATGGATATTGTCTGAAGCTCCACTAATCTTTGATCCAATAAGATTACTTTCTCCTATAACCATTAAAATAAAATTATTGTTTGAAGAAATATGGCTAGAACACTCGGATTGGGATGATGCAGTTTCTGATAAAGTATTAAAGGAATGGCAAAAGATTAAAACAGAATTACCATCAATTGAAAAACTTGAACTTTCACGTTGGATTGATTTTGAAAATTCGGTAGAAACTTGTGAATTACATGGATTTTCAGATGCCTCGGAAAAGGCATACAATGCAGTCGTATACCTACGAATATTGAAAGCAGATGGTCAAATTACAGTAAATCTTGTTACAGCAAAAAACAATGTAGCACCGGTAAGATCACAATTATCATTGCCAAGATTGGAGTTATATGGCGCATTATTATTAGCCACATCAGTGGCGGATTTAAGAATGGCCTTATTAGGCCTTAAGCCTTATTAATTATCCCTTCAAATTTAATATTTTCTAACACGTCGTGTTCAATGTGCATAATTGAAACGCCATTCAATTTGGCGTCTGTCATTTGTGAACCGAGATAAGTTTTAATTCTTTTTAAAAAAGAAAATTACCTTTTAGCAGAATAATTTGTTACTGCTAGTGACAGATAAATGCTAAAGAGGATTTCCACATTTCGAAACACTTTATTATATTTTTTTTGACATAAAAAAGTGTTAAAATTCAAAGGCAAACAATCGTTTTTTATTGATTTTTTAATGTTTATTTAAAATTTTTCAGGTTTAAAAAAATATAACAGGTGACACCTTTCAAAATTTTTATATAAACACTGAATTTGTTGACATCATTGTAATATTTTTTGAAAAGTGGAGTAGCTCTACTTCCATTGCAGTAAAGGGAGAACACTGACGTTTATGCATACAAAACGATGAATATGACATACAATCTTTTTCTATATATTATTAATTTTTACATATTTAATCCAAGAGAATTAAAAAAATTAATGTATTTTTGAAAATTTAAAGTTTCTTTATCTAGTACATGCAAAGTTTTTTCCCTAGCATAGTTTGCCTATTCGTACATCCAGGACTGAGCCGGATTGATGAAAGAAGTCAAACGCAATTTAGATATTGACAATATAATGTAATGTAAACAATCCATTTATTGACATGCTAGTATCAAAATATTCATCATTAACAAAGCTACAAAGAATTCTTGCTTATTGCAAACGTTTTATATGCAATTTCTTAACTGGAAAACTTAAACTTAAGAAGGAAGATCGTAATAAGCAAAATTTAACAACTATCTAAATAAAAACGGCAACGATTACACAAATACAATACTTTAAAGATGAAATCGAATGTCTTTTAAATCATCGTCCAATGCAGAAAAATAGCAACTTATTAAACCATGAAAAAAAGCTTCTTCGTGTCGAAGGAAGGATTACACAAATTAAAACTAGCTACAACCGAAAACATCCATTTATCTTACCATACAAATCCATCTTAACCGATCTTATCAAAGACCCTGGAATATATAAGGAAAAATTATTGGATTTTAAACGGCTGAAAGAAAGTCAAAAGGCAAATTCATCGTGGTACAGTTTCTCATCGATTTAAAACATCAACGACAATACTACTAATGGGAAATTTACCGAAAAGCAGATTAACAATAGCAAGATCCTTCACTAGTTGCGGTGTTGATTATGCTGGACCATTTACCTTAAGATCATCAGTAGAGCATGGTACAACAATTTTTAAAGGATATATTGCATTATTTATTTGTCAAAGAGCCCCTGTTTCAAATCTTTATACCAACAACGGAACTAATTTCACAGGAGCTAATAAAATACTAACTAATATTTGTAACACAACCCTATATCAAAATGAAATATCTGACACATTATGTAATGTAGGAGCTCAATGCCACTTCATACCGCCAAATTCATCGCATTTCGGAGGACTTTGGGAAGCAGGAGTAAAATCAACCAAATATCATTTAAAACGAATTATAAAAGAACATATGAAGAATTAAATACATTGATGACAAAAACAAAGGCGCCCACTCTGTCCGTTAAATAATGACCCAAAGAGCTTAGAAGTACTAACTACTGGACATTTTTTAATTGGCGAACCACTCCTTTCAGTTCCAGAAGAAGATGTCTCAGATAACAAAATAAACTGTTTGAAAAAATGACCGCTATTTGATCATATCCACCTTCTGGAAAAGATGGTCTAAAGAGTACATTTCCAGCTTACAATACAGACCAAAGTGGACGCAACAGCAACCTAATCTCCAAAAAAGCAATATTGTTATCATAAAAGTAGACAATCTTTCAGAAACTAGAAGGGCCCTGGAAAAAGTTATTGAAACAACAGGGGATAAAAACAGAGAATTCAGTGTTTAAGCGAGGAATTACAAAGGTTTCATTTTTACCAATCGTTGATAACGAAGAAGAAGCTATTAGAACATAGGAAAAGGAAAAAAATGCAACGGTTCAAACTTCATCAAAATCATTAATGGATTATAGTTCAAGATCTCTTCAAGATCAGCGAGCAAGAAAAAGGGAAAGAAGGGAAGAGCATTCAAGATATCTTCAAAATAAACATATTCCAGCCAAAAAGAAACATATGAGCCATAATAAAACTAGTTATTTCAGTTCGATGGGGTTAACAAAATACTTAGTTTTTTATTTGATTAGCATCAGCAGATATAAAATACTGTTAACTCTTATAATGACGTATCATTCAATAATAAACAAGGAATTTACTTCGAAAGGTTGTTGATGTAGCAGTGAGTGGATTTCATTGGTTCATTTTAATTTAGCTCCATATTATCTTCAAATAGAAAGCACTAAAATCTCAATAAACTACCTGTAAGATGTTTTTGACAAATATGAAAGCGATGTGGAATTCGAAGAATATTGTATTCCCATTATATCTTAATTACGTCATCAATATTTAAAACTAGCTACAACCGAAAACATCCATTTATGTTACCATACAAATCCATCTTAACCGATCTTATCAAAGACCCTGCAATATATAAGGCAAAAATTATTGGGTTTTAAACGGCTGAAAGGAAGTCAAAAGGCAAATTCATCGTGGTACAGTTTCTCATCGATTTAAAACATCAACGACAATACTACTAATGGTTCTACACTCAATTTAATGATTCTATTCTACATTTAATGATTCTATAATGATTTTATTCGTCTGATTCTACACTCAATTTAATGAAAGGAGAACAGAAGCAGAATTCTCAACAATTTTTAAACATTAAAAAGCAATTGCCAGTGTTATCAGACGAAATAAATAGAACTAAACAGCATCAAAATATTTTTGGAAAATTCAATTCAGATGTTTTGTTAATAACATTAGATTTAAATAGTATATTCAACAAGCTATTATAGGAGGTAATTCAGATATTCATTATGGTAAAATCAGCCTATTATTATTAACACCCACACAACTTTCTTCTCAACTTAAAATCATTCCAGATCATATCGCTAGAAATTTGAGGATTCCTGGAGATCAACATGAAAATCATATTCTTACATTATATTCATTAATACAGGAAAAAACTCGAGTAACTACTAATAACATACTCTTTGAAATTAAAATACCACTATTTGATGGAAATTTTTTAAAATGTATCGATTAATACCAATTCTTATCAATAATTCTAAACAGTTTATGTACATTGAAACTTCAAATAAATACATACTTGTAAATACATATCATGATCTGAACACACCTATGGAAACTGCTGATTTTACATTTTGCCGACATTGGAAATCAGATAATCTTATTTAATTTACCACTATACGGATGGCGATCTAATGTAAGTAAATGTGAAATTGAACTACTTGATATGAAAAACAATTTATCGTCGTTTTGTAAAATAAAAAGTTATGAACTGGTTACAAAATGGATCAGAATGGGTACTGTAAATAACTGGATATACCTTTTACCTAAAAGAACTACATTTGACCTTTCATGTGGCAATAATTTGCAGCAACTAACACTTCAGGGAAATGGTATAATTCAGCCTCAACCAAATACTTTTTGAAAAAATCAAGCATGTTTCTATCAGCCGATAGCATATTCATCGGAAATATAAGTTCATCATTTTTATTAGAAACAAATATTCGAAGAAATATTTCGCATTTTACATTTAATCAAACATATAATAACTCTAACTTGCTGCCGATGATGCAAAATTAAATTACTTTCAAACTTTCACTTTCAAATTTGACGAAAAGTAGTTTTCACCGCATTCATTATTATACAGTTGCATATTTACTCTTAATATAGTAATTATCTTAGGAATATTTTATTGTTGAATGTTGTCGCAAATGTCGCAGCATAAATTTACAAAAGGAGAACGTATCATAACTAAAGGTGATAACAGTAAAACCAGAAAATTCGAATCCAACAAATCACCCGTTTGGATATTAAACTTTGTGGCGGCAACATGTTTATGCAATAAAATATGTTTAATTTTAATAATATTATATAAGCGCTAATTTCACTTACTTAGAATATAATTTACTTCAATAAAACTTTTACTTTAAATTACTTTTAATTCTTCTTATTAATTTTGCTGTGTAATCAAATTTTTGTTAAGTAATAATTTCATTTATTTAATTAATGCAATATTAACAATTTTTATAACTGTTTTCTTTGTACTACTGATCCCTTATATTACTAGAGATCTTCTAAAACTTTCTTCTAAATTTTCTGCCTGTTTGGCAAAATCTTGTAGTGAAACTTTATCGGCTTTTAGAGCTTGCATCCTACTTTTTATTATTTTTTAATTTTCTGTCTTTATTTTTGTTCCTGAAAGTCTCTATTATTTTAGTAAAAGTGTCCTCTTCTGTTATAAATTCTCTAGCTTTTTCTTTTAATATTGATAATACAATCGATTTTAAAAGAGACTTTAAAGTAGTTGGTCTTGCCATTTCTTCCAATAAATTTACTGAATCTATAAAGAATTGCAAACTTAATTTGTTACCAATATAGTTCTTGTTAATAGTACAGGATGGGATTTCAGGATTAGTCAAAGCCATTGTATCTATTATTGAGTCATCATTATTGGATTCGAATTTTACATTTTCGGATTCCGAATTTTTGTTATCTGATATATCAATTATCGAGAAAACATTATTTGGTATTATTGTTCTACAATCTAATATTTTATAAAACTCTTTTCAGTCTATGCCTAACAAAACAAAAATGTTCTATCACATTTTTCTTATTCTCAACTGTTTCACATAATATTTGTATTGCTTGAATTAAATTGTTTTAACATTTAGTAATTCTAAAGTTATTTTTACTTAATGTTATTGGATTTTTAGACCTATTTTTTTTCAATATAGTCTTTGTAGCTTTCAAGAAATTCATGCCTCGCTACTATTAAGGTCTTATACATAAGTATTTCATGCCAAAATATAGATGGAAATATTTTTTAGAAATGTGTATCATATATTTTTAGAGGTTCAAGTCATAATAACTAATTTTTTTAGATAATTTCTTTAATATTCAATAATATCTATCGTGACATTCATTTACTTAAAAGCCTTAATACATTACATACATACATACAATAATAATTTAATTATAAATTAAATTTGTTTCAGAAAAAAAAAATATATAATATATAAGTTTAATATAGTTTTATATAATTTCAAAATACAAGTTTAATATTTTTATAGTTATAATATTTATATAGTTGCATTATTGGGTCCGTATCGAAATCCCATTTTTCCAAATCCCGTAAATCAAAATCTCGCCAAATTAAAATCCCGCCATATCAAAATAACTGGCGCCCGAGCAGGGACCATCGATTGTTGAACAGGTTAATAGTGTAGTGTTATCTGAAAGGAAAAAGAAACTTAAAAGTAAAAATTTAAATTGAAAAAAAAATAAAAATTTAATAAAAAATAAAATCAAAAAAAAAACTATAAAAAGAAAAAAACTAAACAGAAAATAACATTTGAACTTATAAATTAAATATTTCCAAATAAAATTAAATTAAAATTGTGAAAATCAAATTAACAAAAAGTGAAAAAAACATTATTATCTAAAAAGAACAAAAAAATAAAAAGAAAGAAGTCACAGGAAATTAATTAAAATCAACTAACGAAAAAATCTTTTTTCGGAAGAATAACAACTGCAATAAATATTGCCTTTCAAAGCGCGCAGCAAGTAGCCCGTGAAATAGTTTTCACGAACGAATTTTATTTACCATAAGGACTAGGAAACGAGGCCCCCTAGTAGCGTATAGCGATATAGCAAAAAGGAGCTACCACACAAAGACGATAACCAAAACCTTGGAAGTGTTGGCAGCAGCCGCCTCGTTCGGTAAATATAAAGACTGCAAATGGTTCTTGAAATGAAACTACAGTTTGCCATGATCATGTAAGTCAGTTATTTCCTTTTACCTATAAAGATATTAAAGAAATTTAAAAAAAAAATATAATAAAAAAATTTTAAAATCGCTAAAAATAAATTTAACCACAATTTATCAATAAAATCTTTCGACCTTTTTCATAAATTTAACCACAATTTATGACCAAATCAATTTAGAGAATTTTGCAAATTTAACCACAATTTGCAAATTTATTGATATTGATCGAAAAAAAAAAAAATAAATAAGAGAAATATCCCGTCCGTAGGGATCCATCCGTAGGAAGAATGTCATAAGATTTTAAAAATAACTATTGCAAAAAAAATTATAATATGAAATTATTATTTTGAAAAATAAATTATTAAATAAAAGGCCAATATTAGAAATTGAAGAATAAACTATTAAAAAAAAAAAAAAGAAGAAAAATTAAATAATATTGTAAAAATTTTTTTCTTTTTTGAATTTTAATTTTTTTTAAATTAAATAATATTGTAAAACATTATGGTACATTTAACATTTATTTTACATTTTAATTAAAGTCGATAATTTTTAATTTTACATTTATTTTTGATTTACTAAAATTATTAAATATTTTTATAATTAATAACATAGTTTACTATATTATTGTGCTGGAAGATTGATTTCGAAAATCAATAAAATTAGTGATTTATAGAATTGACCCCATTTCATACTGGTAAAATCTTTATTAACTTACAATATCTTGGATAATTGGTTTTATTTCTTTTTCTAAAAAATTGTTTTTATTATAATTTTTTTCGCTTTTATTGCTTTCGAATATTTCCTGTTCTCAGAACTTAATCAAAATGGCTAGAGAAACGCGAACTCCTTTTGTAATGTCATCTACTCCAGAAAACTTAAACCCACATTTAAGCCCAATATTATAACATGAAAGGGCTGAAAATTTTAGCGAAACCATTAGGGAAATGATTCAGTATGAAGCAAGGACACTGGTGCGAGAAGCAAGGAAACTGGTGCGAGGATGCGAGAAGAAGAAAGAAAGGAAGAACCCGAGCCGGAAATCTATATTGACCCAAACGACAACCTCCAAGGTATAGATAAAATTCCTTATGAAGTGAAGGAAATCGAAACGTTATCAGGGGAAGTGGGAAAGTATGCTTCCTGGAAGAACAATGTTGAAGTGGATCGCAGGAAGTCCAGACCACGTAGAGTTTGTAATGATAAAAAGAAAAATGAACCATCTTTTAGAAAATAACAATAAGCAATTTATAATAAATAAGAGTTTCATTGATAGGATTAATAATATAAGTCAAATTACCAATCAAGTTTAAAATAACATTAAGTTAGGCTATGAATTGAAAGATCAACTGATACAAAAATTACAGTATAAGTTAAAATTTATTAAGGAAGAGATAGTTAATTTAAAATATGCCGTACATTGGGCTAAATTAGGTATTATCAATTCAATATTGCTCTCTAACTCAGAAATAGAAATAATAACGTCAATTTTTGACATAGAAAATTTTCCATATTCAGATGCTGAAGAAGCATTAAACTTTTCCAACGTAAAAGTGGTAACAAACGGTACTTGCTTGATCTATGTCGTCGAAATTCCTTTATCAAAACCTACTGTATTTAAAAGAATCATAACTAAATCTGTAATATTTAATAACACAATAATTAAATTCGATTATACAGATATTATTTAGCGATAAAGAATTGTACGCGATTAATAAAACTTGTAAACAAATAAATTCAATAAGTATATATAATAAAGATGAAATTATAGATCCCAAAATTCATAGAAGGAAGAGTATCAACATGCAACGTGACAAATGCTCATCATGTGCCGACTGCTGAGAACAGAATTAGTTACTGACTGAATAATATTACTCAACCATTAAAGAGCATCCAAGGAACATATCTACTTAAATTTCAAAATTCAACAATAGAAATTAATGACACAATTTACACATCAAAAGAAATCATAATAGTCAGAATACTACCAGCAATTTTACAACCAAAATTTATTAAAAAAGAATTACAACGGCATTTATCTTTAGAATTTTTCGAATATCTTCATTTCAATAATACAAATGCTATTAAATTATTAAAAGAGCAGAATCTAATATCTCGAATATTGAGAACATTTGGTGTTATACCAGGGATAACATCTATGGGGATCTTGTGCGCGTTAATCATCATCAGTTACAGGAAAAGAAGCGGCAAGGTAGTAATGACGAATGTTCGAATCAAGAAGAGTATTCTACCAGGAACAACTACAGATAACGAGCAAGAAACATAAGCTACAGAACAGGGTATTACGAAATCTATGAAAGATGAAAACCAACCATATCCAACAAAATCAACACAAATCCAGATCCAAACAGTTCCCAGAAAAAATTTATATATTTCACCCTTCTAGATCGAATGAGGATATCCGACTTTTAAGGAGCTAAGAGTTAACAACAGTTACCATTTTCGATCAAATTATAAATTAATAATTTTTTTTTATTTCGCAATTTTTCGATTTAATTCATTAACCTGTCAAATGAACTATCAAATTACTCTGAGAAACAAATTCAAAATTATTTCCCAACATTCAAATTCACACGTCAACATAAATGCAGTTCAAAATTATTTCCCAATATTCAAACTCACGCGTGTTCAACATGTGTCCAGGTCAGCATAAAATGCAGGTACAAAGATTCAAGTAATGTAAAAAATTTAATTTTTAAAATTAATTAGTTTTTAACTATCAAATAGAAAGGTAATAATTGTATCAATTGTATCAAAAAGGAAAATTTTTGTTATTATTTCGCAATATAAAATTTTGGAAGAAATTAAATCTTTGATTTTAAATAAAGATGTGAAAAGGTAAAAATCAGGTAAACTGTAGAAGAAAATAACTTATATAATAATTTAAAATATGTCACTTATCTTTTTTATTCGACCTGCTGCACTCGAACTTGGTATCTCCGTTTGATGTTTTTCCTGATGTGCTAATAAACTATGTTAACTGCTTCCAACACCTTTACTGCTGTGATAATTATCAGCATTACCCTGAGATTCTCGTTGTTGTCTTGTAGGATTTCAATAATGACATAGTTGTTGACGTCGCCATTACTGTATATTTTTGATTTTGATCCACCCATTATTTTAATCACTTTTAATCTTTTTTTTATATATTTTTGTTTTTATTTTGTTAAATGTTCTTGTTTTTATTATCATTTTTATTTTTCATTTTTTTTTTTGAAAGTAAAGTTTTTTTTTATATTTGTAAGTTTTTGATTTATATTTAATTCATACTGGCTATTTTGTAATTCATCTTCTGTTTTTATTTTCATTTAGATTGATACCCCTTAATTTTTGTTTAATGTAGCATAACAATTTATATTTTTCTTCTTTCACGAAGATTTCTATGTTTCTTTTTTTTTCCTTTTAAAAGAATCACCCATCCAGGATTAGTGGGACGAGTTTGTATTCTTTCATATTTCTTTTCTATATATATATTATTTAGTTTTTACAAAATGAAAAATTTTTTTTTTGTTTGAAGTTAAATTTTTTTTAAACAAAAATTTTCATTTATTTTTCATTTTTATTTACACAATTTTAGGTTTAAAGTTAAAGTTTGTATTGAACCCGAAAACTGTTACGGTCGCCATGTAAGATTTAATTAATAAAGGCTTTACTTTTGTATCTTAACGGTTTAATTTAACTATTTATAGCTTATTACTAACGCTACTGATACTATTACAATAATTACTTTAATACAATACTAATATTTAGTAGAATAACATTATTTGGTAGTCGATATCAATTACATTCTTATCGCCAATTGATATAATTAATAAAGCATAGCATAATTATTTCATTCCTTGGGTTGGCAATACTATCAGAAAGTATCAAATATGATTAATTATGATTACTCAATGCATTGCATACATGCTTGGGTTATCAACATTATCAGAAAGTATCACATATGATTACTCAATGCATTGCATACAAAGTATTAATATATAGCATTGTAGCATATCAAGTTTATATTTATCAGGTTGGTTTAGTAAAGAATGGTAATTTAGTAAAGAATGCAAATTCAATGAAAGTTGACGACCTATATAATTCTTATCTTTGTATTTAAATTTTCTAAAAAATAAATTCTACAGGAATTTTAAATATTAAATTAGGTAATCGTGTTAGTGCTGAAGATGATCTCGTTGATCGAAATGCATTCATAAATATTGCATTTTTATTTGTTTTTTAATTGAAAACTTTGTAATAAAAATATTTTGAAACAGTAGAATTAATAAGGTGTTTTTTTTTCTAAATTAAACTTTTTATAATTTAAAGGATTCTACGTGGATTAATATAATTTTTTGAACTTAATAAGGGCAATTCATTATGCTATACATTAATTATGTCTTTTATATTACACACTCCTTAATGTTCGTAGCTGATGAACAATCAGTATTAGAAGCGCATGTTGATATTGATTTCAAAATATTCTCACAATCTGCATATATCATAAATGGTAAATTCATTTTTAATTGATAATTTGTGTATTTTAAAATATTGTTATCTTCATCCGTTAGTTTGCTAACAAATTTACCACATTCGCCTTTATAAATTTCTCAATTTTCAATATTAATTAAATGCTGCAAATAACTATTACAAATAAATATCTGGCTTTTATGCATTGTCAACGAGCTTCGCAGTTTTTTTTCCTCACTCCTCTTGGGAGCATAGGACTTCCACTTGACACCTCCATTTATCAGAGGCTTCTAGTGTTCTTGCAAATCTTTTTCTACGGTCCTAAGCAGAGGATTGCCCTTACTGTAGGAAATATGTTATTTTATCTTATCTCTGACATTAAACCGTTTTTTCATCATGTATATATTCCTATACTATCCTTATCCATGGTGGTTTTTGACAGCTCTATATTGAATTCATCTTTGTGTCTGTAGAGGAACAACATCAATATTTTTTCCGTCAGATATCGTCGTGGTTTTTCAAAACCCTGTCAGTTAGGATACGGCGTATATGACACATATGACATCTCTATTTGACGTGCACATGTTGATATAGGTTAGTATTTAGTATATAATATTTTGTTATTAGTTTATAAAGTATTTCAGGAACATGATATATAGGCTTTTTTAATAGTTAATTTATTTATAGTTAATAATTATTATTTTTCATTTTTAGATATTATGGTATAGAGGTATTTTTAGATATTGTGGTATATAGTATTTTTAGATATTATGGTATATATTTATATATTTTTTTTATTATTATAATTATCTACCCGGCTGGGAATCCAACCGGAGACCTCTCATTCCATTACGAGTGAGAAGCGGTGTAAAAAAATAATCTGAATCTGGATAAATTATTTATATAAATAAAATGATAATTATCGTTTTCTTTTGCTAGCAATAAATTTAGATGATGCCGCTTTTCTTTTTTTATCAAATAATATGGATCAGATACATAGGTCTTACTAATTTTTATTAGAAAGAATATATAACCAACACAATATTGTAAATGATATATACATTTATATTGTAAATGATATATATATATATATATATATATTGTAAATGATATAGCAGCTAAAACCACTGCTAAATGTTTGTATTTTTTGTCCCGTTGTAAAAAATACTTCTCTTCAACAGATCTGTCTAATATCTATAAAGCTTACATTAGACCTAAGATAGCGTATAATTGCCACGTTTGGGCTGGCGCATCCCAAACTTCCTTGAGTTACCTCGATAAAATTCAAAATTGCGCCTTACGCCTAATTGGCGATCCTGTCAACCAAATATCACAACCTCCTCTTAACGCTCGTCGAAATATTGGAGCAATTTCTCTATTTCATATATATCTTGTAAGTAGTTAGAATATAGCGGTTCCGCCTGGAGGAGCTGTGTTTATGCAATATTGTTGAAATTTGGCCTGTATCTATACTATATTGCTGGAAAATCTTCAATATGTATTTGTGGACTACAATGTGAAGGAGCTTTTAGTACAAAGTTTTGTTTACGTACAAAGTCGATAGTTTTTAATTACAAAGTCGATAGTTTTTAAGTACAAAGTCGATGGTTTTTGTATTTACATGAAACAGCTTTTAATATTATTTTAAAGTTTGGTTTGAATACAGAATTATTGTTAAAAAAATTGTGTAATATCTGTATCTACTGCAGTCAAATTTTTTGTTCAAAAAATAAAAGTATAAAGTATAGTCCGGCCCTGTACTAAATTTAAGTTCGAAATTAAATTATATATCTACATATATAAATGGAAAATGTTCAGTTAATATTATTTTATAGAAAATTAAGAAATTATCATATGATCATTGTATATTATATATTATATACGAACACATTTTTTTTTTGTTAGTCGTTAACCGATGCTCAAGGTTATAAGAAAATTAACGAAAAGATTTAAAAATTTGGATAATTAGAAAAAATAAGAAAAATAAATGTGTTAAAAAAAATTGAGAAAAAAATTAAAATATAAGCGTTTTATTGAATTCAAAGAAAAAATCATCAAAAAAAGAAGCCTACACTACTAAACCTGATCCAAAGTTTAAGCTTGTTTAAGTTTAGTTTGAATACAAAATTATTGTTAAAACAATTTTCTTGAATAACAAACTTAGTACCTACTAAACTTAAAATTTATATAAAAATTAAGTGATAGTTGAAATAAAAAAAATCAAAAGGAAAAAAAGCTGTTTTAATTTTAAACTTGTATTAGAGTTTATTTGAAAAATAAAAAAAGTAAAAGAAACCCACTTTTTATTATTGTTTTGTTCAAGTTTGTAATCTTATGATAAATTGTTATTTAAAAGTGGTTTTAAAAAATTTTTATATGGTTAATATTATAACATGACCTTCCATACCTAGAAAAATGTGAGTAAAATAAAAACAAAACAAAAGAATATTTATGCAAAAGATTTTAATGTGCGCTTGCATGATTAATAATTTAATAATATTTTGCTTATTAATCTGAAATATCTGAAAAATTAAAAATAGTTTTACTTACATATAATAAAAAATTAAGCAACGTTAAATTTTTAAAACCTTTATTTTTTAAATACTTATACAACTAATTCCTATTAAGTTTATATATATTAATTTAATTTATAATGAGCCCATGCAAGCGTATGAATTTTATCGCCTAATATATTATATCTCTTATTATCTAACGAACTTAAAGCTATTTTATTTAAATTTTGTGTATAAATTACATGTAAGGACGATCTAAAATTGTTCATATTATGCCTAAAGAGAATTTTATTATTTAATACGTAGTCTTTACAATGATTCAAGTTCTAAATTAAATGTTTATTTATTTATTATTATTTTATTACAAGTTTAATTTTTATTTTTATTACAAACTTTATTTAGATTATAATATTCCCTTTTTTTGTCTTTGCTTTTATTGATTAGAACCTCAGTTTTTAATCAATGTTATTGGCCAAAGAATCCTGATAATATTATGAACATTTTCTTAACTTGTTCCACGGTTTATATACTTTTATTCTACTGTTGTCAGCAATTATTTTCGTGTGAAAATAATTTTATATAAAAAAATTGAGTTAGAAAAATATTTTAGTTAAAAAGGTAAAAAAAATGTTTAAGTTAGAATATTTACTGTTGTCAGCAAATATTTTCGCGAGATTTTAGTTAAGAATATATTTAAGTTAAAATAAAAAATCGCGTTGTGATTTTTTATTTGTAGAGAAAAAAAAAACCTTATATAAAAAAAAATTTAGATTTTGACTTTTCGTGGGAATATGATCCCCCCATCGTTAAGATCGACATTCTCCTGGATGGTTTTCGGATCTATATTAGTTTCTTTAATTTTTTTGATCTTTCTTATTTTATTTTTTAAAACATATAAAATTATAACTATTATTATTATAACAAATGGTAACATTAAGAAGTGTAATAATTCATTTAGTTTGTTCTTATATTTAATTTCTTGTATTTCTTTTATATTTTCAATTTGCTTAAGGCTTACATCTTTTCAATTTATTTTCAAGCTTACATCGTTTATATTTAGTTAATTTGGAATAGTAATATGATATATCTCATTTTTTTCATTGTTTGAGAATGCAAAATTTTTTATTTTTATTGTACAATTATAAAATTTAACTAAATTGTTTTGAGATAGCTTATGTTTAGAATGATCACAATTATTTATTAAAGTGTCATTTTCAGAATTTTTTATTAAGGCTAAATTAGGAAGTATTTCAATTATTTGAAAATCTTTATTTATAGTTTTTTCACAATATTTATAATTTTCATTTACGAGACTATTAGTACAATTGTCTGAAAGCTTTAACTTCTTCAAATAAGTTTCATTATTATCTACAAAATATTGGTTATTGTATTCTATTATGTTGGAATTTTCGATTGAAATTTCTTCGAATTTTTTATTTGGAAGTGATATTATTTTGAATTTGATGGCGGTTTGTGGCGTAACATTAGGAATAGATATAACAAAAATTAGTTTATTGTCGAATTTTAGTAAAGAGCTTTTAATTTCCTTATATTTGAAAACGTTAATATTGTAATAGTCTATTTCGTCGTTTGTTAAAATTGACTGACTCATAATGCCGTGTTTAGCGAACATTATGTTTTGTTGGATTTTTTCTAATTCTGAGTTTAGCAGATTTATGTCTGTTAGTAAGGACAGAAAATGTAAATTTTTTATACTCGATCTTGTAATATCTGTGGTTTGGTTTAAAGTTTTTAAAACTAAACATTCGTTTTCTTTTATTCGGTTGTTTAAAATTTCTATATTCTTCTGTAGGTTGGTGTTTATTTTTATTTGTTTGTTTAAATTTGTTATACTGTCGTGATTGTTATAGTCGATATAGCTTAGGTGTTTGTTAATTGTTCCATGAACTCTTTCGATTGCTGAATTCCCGGTATGAGAGCGAGGTGAAGTGAAACGTACTTCGAAGCCTTTTTCTCTCATGAAATTTTTTATATTTATACTATTAAATTCATTATCGAATACGATCTTTCGTGGTTTTGCAAAGATGGAAAATCGATTTTTTACCGAGTGGATTATGGTGATTGCGTTACGGTCATTTAACCTTTGTATCATTAGGTGTTTTGTAAATTTGTCAACTAAGGTGAGATAGACTTCTTTGTAACAAAAGAAGAGATCTCCGTGCAAAATTTCGTTTGGCATAGAGGGGGTTTCAGTAATTTCGAATTTATATTTATTGGGTTTCCTATCATATTTGGCCATGTTACATGAGTCACAATTATTTATATATTTATGTATGAACTCTTTTAATTTAGGGAAGAAGTAGATATTTCTAATTTCGTTGTAGTTCTCAATAATACCCCGGTGGTTAGTTTTCTCGTCGGTTTCTTGAATTACTTTAAGTGCATCTTCTTCGGTGTCTAGATCGATTGCTTTATTTGCACATTTAATGAATTTAATTTTATTATTATTTGAAAACAAACTAATAAGTCTTTTTTGAAGTATATTATATCAGGAGTATTCTAGTTCTGAGAAAATTCCCGTTGTTCCTTTTTTTATGTATCTCCGTAACACATCGTTTAGATATCCTTCATTATTAAGGTCGCTATCAGATATATAAATTTTTCTAAAGGTTTTATATTTAATAGTAAATTGATTTTCTTTTTCTTTCACTAAGTGAATTTGACAGAGATATTTATTGATAATGTTTTCTGATAATGGAAAATGGTCATATCGGACTAATAGGAGCTATTTTATGGTTTTTTGTTTGAAAGGGTATTTTGAATTTCTTGTTTAATTTCCATTCTAAAGTATTAATTTCGCAAGTTTCTTTATTGATCCTACTAAGAAAGTCGGCCGCTTTGTTCTCTTTGCCTTTTAAATATTCTATGTTAAAGTTGTATTCGTTTAGTTTGATCTTCCATCGTTGTAGTTTGGAATTAGGTTCTTTTAGAGAACTAAGCCAAGCTAGAGGACGATGGTCGGGTTTGATAGTAAATTTAGTTCCGTATAAGTAAGGTCTATAATACTTGGTCGCCCAAATAATGGCCAAGAGTTCCTCCTCTATAGTGGAATATTTGGTCTCGTGGTCATTCAAAGTTCTGCTTGCGTAAGAGATGGGGTGACCATCTTGTTGCAGGACGGCGCCAATAGCGTGGTTTGAAGCGTCTGTTACTAACATAAATTTTTTTTGAAAATCGGGATAACGAAGTATAGGGTGACTAGTTATTAGTTCTTTTAATTTTTGGAATGATTCTACATATAATGAGTCTTTTAAATTAATTTTATTACCCTTTTTTAAGTATTTGGTCATTGGTTGAGCAACTTTCGCGTATTCCTTTATAAATTTTCTATAATATCCTGTTATCCCCAGGAAGCTTTTTATTTGTCTTGTTGTTTTGGGTAGTTTAATAGTTTTTATTACGTCGATTTTTGTGTTATTTGGTTTGATACCCTCGGGTGTCAAGATATGACCAAGGTATTCGGTTGACTTTGAAAAAAACTTACACTTATCGACTTGTATTTTCAGGTTGTGTTCCCTTAATTTTTTAAAAATTTCTAGTATTGCTTCTATATGTTCTTGTATAGAAGTAGAAAATATTAAGATATCGTCCAGATAGACGACACAAGTTCTGTTAATACAATCTCTGAGAACGTAATTTCTCATTCTCTGAAACGTGGCAGGGGCATTTTTAAGCCCAAAAGGCATTCTCTTGAGCTCAAAATGGCCCTGCGGGGTTGAAAATGCTGTCTTAGCCCTATCTTTTGGATCTACCAATATTTGGTGGAAGCCCTTGGCTAAGTCAAGTATGGAGAAGTACTGTGCTTTGCTGAGTTTGTTGAAGAGAGATTCTATATTGGGGATGGGGAACTTATCGTCAATGGTGATGTTGTTAAGGTTACGATAATCTATAACAACTCGCCATTTTTACTTTCCTGTATTGTCTAACTTTTTTGGTACTACTCAGATTGGACTATTGTAAGGACTGTTAGATGGTTGGATTATATCTTGTGATAGCATTTCTCTGACTTGTTTATTAACCTCATTCTCGTGAATTTTAGGAAACCTGTAAAGTTTGCTGTATATAGGCTGAGATTCTTTGGTTATTATTTGGTGTTTAACTTGGTTAACACACGTTAATTTATCCCCTTCTTTGTAAAAGAGATCTTGGTTTCTATATATAATTTGTTTTAAAAATTTGAGTTCTTCTGGATTTAAATCAATAACCAATCACTTTGTGTAAATTGCAATGCTCTATGAATCTTTTTTAAGATTAAACCATTTTTCAGACACTGTTTAAGATTTCTGTAATGAATAATGTTTAACACAATGTAGAGTTTATAAGCTAATATCAAAATATTAAAAATCTTTTATAAAGTTTGTTTTATTTAATGAACTTAATCTTAAATTTGATTAAAAAGTTAGTATAAAAAAATTAAAATTGATTTAAATATAGAATAGGATAGAATTATTATTAAGAAAAATTGAATTGATTATTTTTTTCTTTAACTAATGGGTGTTCAAAATTGAGGTATCATTTTAATATTAATAAAAAAATACTTTTTTTTTTAAATTTTAAATATATTTTCATTTTAATTTATTACAAATAGGTTCCGGTTAATAATGAAAAATTATGTCGGCCAAGTGGTCCCCTCTACTACTTCGGCAGGCTTCCAATCTTTTACCAAAATTCTGAATCACGTTGTTCAATAAACTGTTCTCAATGGTTGAAATCTGCTCGATAATGTTGTTTTTAAGCTCTTGAATTGTTGTGGGATTATTGCTGTACACTTTCGATTTCACAAAACCCCGCAAAAAAAAATTAAACGGTGTCAAATCGCACGATCTTGGTGGCCACATCAGTCCTCCTCTGCGAGAAATAATGCGATCTTCGAACTTTTCCTTCAAAAGATCCATTGTTTCTCTTGCTGTGTGGCAAGTGGCACCGTCTTGTTGAAACCACATATTCTCTACGTCCAAATCATCAATTTTCCGCCACAAAAAGCTTCGGATCATCTCCCTGTAGCGATTTCCATTGACCGTAATCGCATTTCCATTTGCGTTTTCAAAAAAATATGGTCCGAAGATTCCTCCTGATCACAAACCACACCAAACCTGTAACTTTTTGTGGATGTACTGGTTGCTCTAAGATAACCCTTGGATTCTCTTCACCCCAAATGCGGCAATTCTGTTCATTGACGTAGCCATTGAGCTGGAAATGAACTTCGTCGGTGAAGATTATTTTGTTAAAAAAATTCTCATTTTCTTCTTGTTTTTCGATTGCCCAAGAAACAAATTGCCGACGTAATGCATGGTCAGTTAGTTTTAATTCTTGCGTCAACTGGATCTTATAAGCCTTTAAATGGAGATCACGATGCAAAATGTTGAATTATGTGGATGGTTTGATGTTTAATTGCTGCGAACGATGACGAATGGAAATTTTTGGATCTTCTTCAACACTTCTGCTCCATTCTCGGTTGAACGACCACTACGTTGATAAATGTTGCCTCTGTTATCAAGAATAGATCCAGTTTCTAGAAAGTTATCAACCATCAGCTTGATGGGAAGATTTGTTAGAGCATTTTCTCTACCAAATTTTGTTCGAAATTTCCTAATTATATTTTGAAAACTTTTACCATTTTCAAAAAATGTTGTAATAACAAAAACACGTTGTTCCTTCGTGTAACGTTCCATATTAACTAACCGGAATGTATTTAGAAACCTAAATAAACCTCGTATAAAAATTCCAGGTAGAAAAAAAATGGCGGCAAAATCAAAATTATACCTCAATTTTGAACACCCATATAAGCAAAAGAAAATTCTTTGCCTGCTAAGTAGGTATTTTAAATTAGGGTGAAGATATAAAAAGTTTTTTAAGTTTAAACTTAATTTTATATAGAATGTAAATTTGATTTTTATGTTTTTACTTTAATGAATGTTTTGAGTTAAATGGTTGAAATTTAATAAATTATTATGTGCTTCGAGAAGTTTTATACTTAAATTAAAATTGATAAATAATCAAATAAATTTGAAATTTATCTATCAGTTGTTTTTTGTCTTTTTTTTTGCTATATCTGAATATTTAACAAAACATGTTTTTGCTGAAAGACTTTTAATGTTATGGGTATTACATATCTATATTTTTACTATCAATTAAAATCGAGAGAAAAAAAAATAATATTTTATAAATTTAAATAATATATATAATAAATTAAAAAAAACTGATTAATGCAAATTTTTTATAAATCTAAAATTCTGTGTTAAAACTTTTATAGGTGTGTTCAAAAGCAGAATGACTGCAATCAAATTAGTTCAACAATGTAATATGTAAATAGTCAAATATTTTTTTTGCTCTCTTAATTAATGAATTATAAATTTTAGTTTCAAAATATTTCTAGTTAAATTATTGAAAAAAAGCGTTAATAATTCGTAAATTTTTTTACGTTAATGATACGTAAATTTATTTTGTCTTTTAGTTTTCTTGTTGAAATATGTACTTATGTAAGTAAAATTGGTGAGGTAAACACCAGAGAATATAAGAATTTCATATAAACCTAAGAAGAAATGCAATTAAAAAAAAAATCTGTAATATTAAAATATAGAGATGTAATATGTGCATTGTGCATCATACATTTATGTACATAAATCTAATTTTATAAGTAAGTAAGTTGTAGATATGTGTATGTAGATATATCATTTCTCAAACCTCTTTATAGTACAACATATAAATTTTGTATTTATTTTTAAAACAATTCTTTTAAAAACAAGTAATTTTAATGCCGTTATAAACAAAAGTGTTTTTTATAAATTTAAAAGGTTACCTAATTATCTTATTAAATTATTTATCTTATTCTTATATTAAAAATAATCTTTATTAAACTGCAATTGACTGCAATAGAGACTGCGATATTGGCAACCTTTTTTGTTATCATATATTTTTATTGTGTTATTTTTAAATAGTGAAAAAAAAAAAATTTTTAAAAGATATTATTTATAAATTCGCCTGATTTTGACGATTAAAACTCTAAAATCCCTCATATTCTATTTTATACATACTCAGGAAAAAGCGGTAATCCTGCTTTTGAATCCAACAATTTAGAGTTGGATTCAAAAGCAGGATTACCGCTTTTTATTTTTATACATATATCCTAATTATTTTTTTTATACATATATTTCAAAAACAATGAACTTAAAATAGTGGGGGCTGCCGCCCCCAAGCCCCCGTTAAACAAATTATTGAAACCATGATTTTGTGACCAACTCTAAAATCTCCCCTAATTCAGAATATCGCAGATACATATATACTTTTTTTGTTTCAAATACAACAATTTTTCACTCAATTTAAACTTTTTTTCATCCTAATTCAACATTTTTCCAAAAACATTAAAAACCTTTTAATTGAAATTAAACCATTTTTTTTAATTAAACCTAGTTTTTTCAGTCAGTTGGATACAAAAAAGTTTAAATTGAATAACAAATTGTTGTATTTGATTGTAAAAAAGTATATATAAATATTCTGTAAAAGGCGTATAACACTGATTTTGAATCCAATTCTAAAATCCATCAGAATTATATTTTTCCTTACATATTTAAATAAAATAAATTTTCAAAATTGTGGGTGCTGCCACCTCCAAATTCTGCCTAAACAAATTATTACAACCCTGATATTGCATCCAACTTTAAAATCCATCCTAATTGCATTTTGTTTTAACATATTTCAACAAGAACACAAAAAGGCAAAATAAATGTATGAGAAATGAAGTATGGAAATATATTTTTTATTAAAATTCTTGTTTTAATTTCGCGCGTGTGTCCTCTGGTGGGACTATTTGCCAAACCATACCATACTTATTATATAACGTTAAAAAGGATGTGAAGATACCTTTCTAACGGTATAATAATAAATATAGGGTGTCTTTGAAAATTTCACATCATATTGGTTTTTTTGAAAGTTTGATTTTTTTTTTTCTTTATTAAAATTTCCACTTGAAACTGCAATATCTCAAAAACGGTAACGCTCATTAAGATGAAACAAGATGTAAATTAAAGATAGTATTATTCTCAACAATATTGTAAAATGGTTTCTGAATACTATCGTAAACGAAAAATATAACGGTTTAAGTGAATTACTGCAAAATGTTAGAAAATTTTTAAAATAATCGATTTGACCTTTAAATGACCTTGTCGCGAAAACTCATGTTCTATGAAATATAGGTGACGCCACTACCGTTATCTAAAATTACAAAATAATTGGACAATGTACCTAAAGTAAAGTACACCCTACAAAAAAATGGCAAAATATTTCTTGTATTGTATATTTAGTTTTTAACATTTTAATTTATTATACCCTACACCTAAAGTATAAGGTATATTAACTTTGGTATGGTGTTTGTAACCACCAAAAGGAAGCGAGTTAGGTATAGACATGTATATATATTCTGAATCAGGATCACCGCCGGAGTCGATTTAGCGATGTCCGTCCGTCCGTCCGTCCGTCCGTCCGTCCGTACGCACGATAACTCAAAAAATAATGATGCTATCTTGATGAAATTTATATAGTAGGTTACTAATTACGAAAGAAAGGCTAAGTTCGAATCTGGACAAAATCCGTCCATGGGTTCGGATTCTGGAAGCTTCCGAATGATTCCGGCTTTTGGAGATAATCTCCGCAAACGAGATTATCTCCAAAAGCAACAAAGATAGAACCTTAAAATTTTGTACAATGATGTTTCTTCCCGTTCGATTTATGTCTCTGAAATTTAAGAGGATTTGGTCCATGGGTTTGGGTTTTGGAAGCTTCCGAACGAGCACCAGAGCAAATGAGATTATCTCCAAAACCAATAAAGATAGAACCTTTAAATTTTGTACAATGATGTTCTTTCCCGTTCGATTTATGTCTCTGAAATTTAAGAGAATTTGGTCCATGGGTTTTGGATTTGGAAGCTTCCGAACGAGCCCCAGAGCAAATGAGATTATCTCCAAAACCAATAAAGATATAACCTTTACTTTTGGCAGAATGGTGTTCTTTCATGTATGATTTAGGCCTCTGAAAATTAGGAGAATTTGGTCCATGGGTTTGGATTTGGAAGCTTCCGAACGAGCACCAGAGCAAATGAGATTATCTCCAAAACCAACAAAGATATAACCTTTAAATTTGGCAGGGTGGTGTTCTTTCATGTTTTATTTAAGTCTCTGAAATGTGAGAAGATTTGGTCCATGGGTTCGGGTTTTGGAAACTTCCGAACGAGCCCCAGAGCAAACGAGATTATCTCCAAAACCAATAAAGATAGAACCTTTAAATTTTTTATAATGATGTTTCTTCCAGTTTGATTTATGTCTCTAAAATTTAAGAGGATGTGGTCCATGGGTTTGGATTTTGGAAGCTTCCGAACGAGCCCCAGAGCAAATGAGATTATCTCCAAAAACAACAAATATATATAACCTTTAAATTTGGCCGAATGGTGTTTTTTCATGTTTGATTTAAGTCTCTGAAATTTGAGAGGATTTGGCCATGGGTTTAAATTTGAAAGAATTTGAACCGTGGATTCGAATTTTGGAAGCTTCCCAACGAGCCGCAGAGCAAATGAGATTATATCCAATACGAACAAAGGTAGAACCTTTGAATTTGGTACAATGGTGTTCTTTCGTGTTTGATTTATGTCTCTGAAATTTAAGAGGATTTGGTCCATGGGTTTGGTTTTGGAAGCTTCCGAACGAGCACCAGAGCAAATGAGATTATCTCCAAAACCAACAAAGATATAACCTTTAAATTTGGCAGGGTGGTGTTCTTTCATGTTTTATTTAAGTCTCTGAAATGTGAGAAGATTTGGTCCATGGGTTCGGGTTTTGGAAACTTCCGAAAGAGCCCCAGAGCAAACGAGATTATCTCCAAAACCAATAAAGATAGAACCTTTAAATTTTTTATAATGATGTTTCTTCCAGTTTGATTTATGTCTCTAAAATTTAAGAGAATGTGGTCCATGGGTTTGGATTTTGGAAGCTTCCGAACGAGCCCCAGAGCAAATGAGATTATCTCCAAAAACAACAAATATATAACCTTTACTTTTGGCATAATGGTGTTCTTTCATGTATGATTTAGGCCTCTGAAATTTGAGAGGATTTGGTCCATGGGTTCAAATCTTGGAAGCTTCCGGACGAGCCCCAGAGCAAACGAGTATATCTCCACAACCAACAAAGATAGAACTTTTATTTTTAGTACAAAGGTGTTCTGTTATGTTTCCTTTTCTGTAAAATTGGAAACTGACATTTGAAAGAATTTGAACCATGGGTTCGTATTTTGGAAACTTCCGGACGAGCACAAGAGCAACGAGCATATCTCCAAAACCAACAAAAGTAGAACCTTTAAATTTAATAGAATGGTGTTCTGGCAAGTTTTCTTTATGTTCCTGAGATGGATTCGATGAATTGGAGTGGCAATTCGGGTAGCTGACACAAACATCCCAAGGACTACCAATCTCCGAAAATAATTAAGATAGAAACTTAAAATTTTATACAAGGGTGTCAAGCATATCCCAAGCGGATGTCTCTTTTACGTTTTTGAAATTCGAGTTGAATAAGACAGAAAAGGGAAGAAGTTCAAGCAGCTGCCAAAAACACTTATGGATTGTTAATTTAATTCGAATTATTCAGGTGTAGGGTATTAATAAGTCGGTTGCATCGACTTACTGTTACATTTACTTGTTTTAAATTCAGGCTTTTCCGAAAAAGTTTAATTGCATTAGGCATAGAAAGTAATGAAAAATACCACAATATCGATGCTCTAACAAAAAGCAAAATTTACGAAGTAACACAATGGAGATTTTTGGAAACTTAAAGAGGTGACACATTAGGTCTTGTGAGGTGGAAGATCCACTTAATAACGAAAGAACTATATTTTTTTTATGCCGAACCGATTTTCTAAAAATGTAATTAAGGCTCTATACAATATCCAAGTATCCCCCCTTTTTTTGGTCAAATCAGAGATATAAATAAAAGGTATAGCTATGGTTAGTTTATTTTAATATATAGTAAATAACAAAATTAAATTAAAAGCTGGAGGCATTAAACGCATAACTTAAATTTTGAAAATATTGTCTCCAGCTTTTATATTAATTTCACGAGCTTTATGGCACGTATATAAATGCTATGTTGAGATAAACTTTTTTAAGGAAACTTCCATCGTAACAATATAATTTAGAAAATTACAGAAAAATTCGCAATTAAAAATTTATTTTCTACGTTTTAGTTCAAAAAAAGCTGTTGTTTATACCCTACACATTAAGTATAGGGTATATTAACTTTGGTATGGTGTTTGTAACCACCAAAAGGAAGCGAGTTAGGTATAGACATGTATATATATTCTGAATCAGGATCACCGCCGGAGTCGATTTAGCGATGTCCGTCCGTCCGTCCGTCCGTACGCACGATAACTCAAAAAATAATGATGCTATCTTGATGAAATTTATACTGTAGGTTAACAATGACTAAGGTAAGACGGGGATTGTAAATGGGCGAAATCGGACCATGCGTTCGAGTACCTCCCATACAACTTCCAAAACCTAATACGCATATTTTCGAAATTAATAAAGATAGAAACTTAAAATTTTGTACGAGGGTGTGTTTTTCTGAATCCCTGATATCCCCAACATTTGAGATGAAGTGGAGTGGTTGTTCGGGTACCTCCCATACAACTCCCAAAACCGAACATGCTTATCTTCGAAATTAATAAAGATAGGAACTTCAAATTTGATAGCAGGGTGCTGTTTCCTAAATCCCTGATTTGTCTAAAATTTGAGAGGAATTGGAGTGGTCGTTCGGGTACCTCCCATACAACTCCCAAAACCGAACAAGCATATCTTCGAAATTAATAAAGACAGAAACTTCAAATTTGGTACTAGGGTGTTGTTTCCTGAATCCCTGATTTGTCCAAAATTTGAGATGAATTGGTGGAGCTGTTCGGGTACCTCCCATACAACTCCCAAAACCGAACATGCATATCTTCGAAATTAATAAAGATAGGAACTTCAAATTTGATACGAGGGTGCTGTTTCCTAAATCCCTGATTTGCCTAAAATTTGAGATGAATTGGAGTGGTCGTTCGGGTACCTCCCATACAACTCCCAAAACCGAACAAGCATATCTTCGAAATTAATAAAGACAGAAACTTCAAATTTGGTACAAGGGTGTTGTTTCCTGAATCCCCGATTTGTCCAAAATTTAAGATGAATTAGAATGGTTGTTCGGGTATCTGCCACACAACTCCTAAGACCAAACAAGCATATCTTCGAAATTAATAAATATATAAACTTGAAATTTGATATAAGAATGTTCTACCCTGTTGATGTCTCTAAAATTTGAGATGAATTGGGGTGGTGGTCCGCGTGCCTTCACACACTTCCCAAGACCTAACAATCATATTTTCGAATTTAATAAAGATAGAAACCTGAAATTTTGTACAAAGGTTGTAACAGCATTTATTTTTTTTAGCTTGTATTAAATACCTAACTAAAATAACTTATGGATTTTTAATTTAATTTGAATGTTTTAGGTGTAGGGTATAAATAAGTCGGTTGCATCGACTTACTGTTATTTTTACTTGTTTTATTATTATTTTATTTTTTTAATATTAATTCATCACGAGGAAGCTTGATCATTTTTACATACGGTAGATTAATTTTGTTGTACTTATTTTCGCATTTTAAAAAAAAAAGTTTTGTTTATTTTTTTTTTGTTTTGAAAAGCGAACTTAATCAGGTTTACAATTTGTATTTCATGATCAAAGCTTTAATGTATAATATAGTTACAATATAATTTGAATCAAAGCTTTTAATTAAAGTGCAAACATATTCATAAAAATAAATTTAGATTCTGTTTGAAAATTCATTTTTTATGTATTTATATCAAACTTTTTTAATTTCTCAGAAAAACGTTAAATTAAGTTGGAGAAAAAATTTTTAATTGAAAATTTTATTAGGCTAACTTACGCTTTTCACACTCCGGTTGAGAGGAAATAAAAAAAGGTTTTTAATAGAAATAGCAAACTCTTTTTCATCTGAATTTATTAGATTAGCATTAGGTTTGAAAATGTATTTGATTAAAGCTTGTAATAATAAATCTATTAAAAAAGCAGAAAATCTAAAAAGATATGTGTTTTGTAAATGTTTTAAGTGTTGATCATTACAGAAATGCATTCTATAGTAATTTTGTTATATTTAGGAATATGTATGAATGTTTTTAGATCTAAATTGCATACTATTTATACAAAAAGTTTGAACAAAATAGATTTAAGCCCAAACAATGATAAACAATAATAATTATCTATTAATATTAAAATATACGCTTGGGGTCATAATATAACTCCATTTTATATTAAGCATATTACATGGGTATTATGTAATTTTATTGTAATAATTTAGTTTTTACCGCGATAATAATAAAATTTATATGTCGGATCTGGTTTTATTTTCATACATAATTGTAATTTGAAAATGTTTGCCTATTTTCAGAAGAATTTTAGTCTTTTTATTTCAAACTTTATATTACATAACGAAAAAGATCATGAGAAAACTGATAATTTTTTCATTTCATATACTGACTTTCGCATTTTTAAAGCTAAGTTTCATGACATTAAAATATAAATTTATTTTTTTATTTCCTTTAAAAACTTTTAACTTAATAACTTAATCTTTTAAATTTCAAATTAAAACATAACTGATTTCAATATAAAAGTTTTCATTTTTCCAATAATAATTCTGTCTTTAAACAAAATTTTAAAAACTTTTCATATGTTCATCCTAAACTAAAATATTTAGCACTTTTAATTATATATACATATATATATAAAGCTGTTCCTAACAAATGCGTGAAACCACTTCGTATCAAAAAGATGAAGCACTTCTACATGTGCTAGAGACTAGCTGCAAAAGGCATTTGATAGAGTTTGGTGTGAAACCATCAAGAAAAATCTGAAACATCTTTCTGGTTCCAAAGGAGCCCTTTTAGTCCTTGATATGTTGTATGGGGATTTCAATATTTATCACCTGCAATCGTCATATGGGGTATCATTGGAAAGGTCTTGGCGAGCTCCTCAACTTTAGTTTGGGGACCAGCTTTCTAGGACGCCCTTCTTGGTCCCTAAGATCGTTTATAAGTCCTTAATATAAGAGTAAACTGTATATTATTATGTGTGGTATCATTAAAAAGGTCTTGGTGAGCTTAACAACTTTTGTTTGGGGACTCTGGTTTCTGCAGGTCCCGCTTGGGTTTAGAAAGCTTTTATAAGCCATTGATATGAAATCAGTTGTATATGATCATGTGGGGTATCATTGAAAAGATCATGGCGAGCTCTTCAACGTTAGTTTGGGGACCAGCTTGGGTTCAGAAAGCTTTTATAAGCCTTTGATATAAAATCAGCTGTATATGATTATGTGGGGTATCATTGAAAAGATCTTGGCGAGCTATTCAACTTTAGTTTGGGGACCATTGTTCTAGCACACCCTGCTTGGTTCCTGAAACTGTTTATAAGTCCTTAATATAAAAGACAACATTATATTATAATGTGGGGTATTATTAAAAAAATCTTGATCAGCTCTACAATTTTTGTTTGTGAACCATAGTTCGAGACCGTCCTGTTGGACGATGAGAGCGTTTATGATCCCTTATTATAAAAATAAGTGATACAATACTTTTTCAACATGCTTTTTCATCATGCGATGTAATCATCTGTTTGACGCTTGCAATGCAAGCACACATTACTAGTTTAATTATAAAGCTTCTCAAAGATAATTAGTCTTTTTTTTTAAATAATAACACATAATTTAGTAATCAAACCAAAAAGCTTATAAGCATTAATTTAGTATAGTAAATAATGTAACATTTAAAAATTTTTTTTTATTTTTACTCATTTTTTTTATTTTAACTAGTATTTGAATTTGAATAGGTACTGATATTTGAATATTTTTAATAATTAATTAAAATAAGTATTATAAAACTTTTTTAGTATTTTTAAATTAGGTTTTAAACTCTACATTGTTTCAAACATCATTTCTTAAAAACATATAGTTTTTGTTTAAGAAAGAAAAAAATTATCAAGCCAATTTTTCTTAATAATAATTCTATCCTATTCTATATTTAAATCAATTTTAATTTTTTTATACTAACTTTTTAATCAAATTTAAGATTAAGTTCATTAAATAAAACAAACTTTATAAAAGATTTTTAATATTTTTATATTAGCATATAAACTCTACATTGTTTTAAACATTACAGAAATCATTACAGAAATCTTAAACAGTGTCTGAAAAATTTTTTAGTCTTAAAAAAGATTCATAGACCATTGCAATTTACACAAAGTGATTGGTTAAAAAGGTATATTGACTTAAATTAAAGTATATTGACTAAGTTTCATAGAACAAACGCAAAAAAGTCATTGTCTTTCACTTCCGAATTAGCTGCGGTTAAACTTTCTAAAACTCGTGGGTAATATAATAAAACAGCATACCCTGTTTTTACGATTATTCAGCAATCAAAAGTCCTACTGTAAGATTTTCATTATAAATATATGAAACCAGAATTTCAAGAAAATCTCTTGCTAAATTATATAGATACAGACAGTTTCATTTATACAATTTTGACAGAAGATTTTTATGGAGATATAAAAGCAGATTTATCTGAGTTTTTGGATACATTATCAAAAAGATAACACATGTGGTTTTCCTATTATGAATAAAAAAGTTTTAGGATTATTTAAAGATAAAGAAAGAAATGAGTGGCAAAATTATTTCTGAACTTATTGGTCTTCGATCTAAAATGTATTTTATACGAATATCTAAAAATAAACGAATTACAAAAGCGAAAGGAGTTAAAAAGTACATTGTTAATGATTGAACTTTAGAAAACTATAAAAATTCTTATAAAAACTATAAAAAAAAAAAAAAAATATTTATAGAAATATGAATGTTTTTAGATCTAAATTACATTGTAAATATATACAAAACCTCAACAAAGTAGCTTTAAGTGTTTTAGATAATAAAAGATATATTTTATTAAATAACTGTAATACATACGCTTGGAGGCACAATGCCATTCCTAAAGAAGTTTAAATATAAAAGTTTCTAAGCAATAATTTTGTATAATATATAATGTAAAATTTAAATTTTTTTATTGCGCTCATGTTCTAATAGTTACACATTTAAATTATATCATGTTTATAAATACATTACTTAATTCTAATTCATCTTCATCACCAGGAGTAAATTTTGCCTTAATCACCAAAAATTCAAGATTAATTTTAAAGCTTTAACGATTTAATAAAGATCTTGTGCTTTATCTTTTGCTTTGCGATTTAAGAAAGGTTTTTTGAGAATTGCTACAAAGTGCTCTTTAATTTTTTTAAAAATACTATCGGATCAATATCGATTAGCTGCGATTATCAATTAAAAAAGTGTGAAGTCTATTTTCAAACGTTTTTTATTTAACACTTACGTAAGGTTGCAATTTTTGAGCCGCATTGGGTTTATGCAAATTTGACCTCAAATGATAACTCCAATTTCTCGTCAAAATATCACATTTCGGGAAGTATTTATGCTTCTTCATATGAATATGATAAATTATAATATTTACAAATTTTTTTTTTACAAATATTGCAATTAAATTCTTGCTTTATTTTTTTAAATTCTATTTTTTTTTTTACCAACCGCATATATGAAGTAGCGGTTGGTTCTGTGGTGGATACAACTGATTTTTTTCTTTATTTCAATTAAAAATTGTTCGTACATTCAAATAGAATGCAATTAGAGGGTTTATGAGCAAGCCGAAAGTGTCTTAAATTTAATACTACCTATACTCCATTATTAATTTTTTATTTATTTCTGGTGTTATGTGTGTGAATATCTATATTCCAATCGAGAGTGAAGTTATGCTTAATCATATTGTTTATAACTTTGAATGTTAGTAGGTAGAGCTCTCTATTAGCGACAAAATCGACTTGGATATTCAGTGGAATGTAGTTGATTAGTTGGAAGTGTAGTAATAATTCTGAATTGTTTTTATTGCCTTCTTGTAATGAACATTTAGTTTATCCAAATGAATTTTTGAAGCCTTATTCCATTTCGGGCTGATATATATAATATTATAGTGTATGTATGTATATATCAAGTATAAGTAATATTTAGAGTTAGTGGTTTTCAAAAGATCTTCTTAGTCTCTTTAATATAAAGATGTAAGGAGAGATTTTTTTACAAACAAAATCGAATCACATGGATCATCCATCTAAGGTTATTAACAGTAACTGACCTCTTTAGACATTATCTAATTTCACTTTTTGTGATTGACCTATTAAATTATACATGTTTTAATAATAATGATATTCTTGGAAAAGGCGTAGGTTTTTAAGCTTAAGCAGTAATATATCAGAATCTATGCAGTAGAACGCTTTTTGTTGATCAATAAAAAGACACGCACTGAATTTCCCATTTCCCATTCTTTCTGAACCTTCAAATAAATACATACTTGTAAATACATATCATGATCTGAACACACCTATGGAAACTGCTGATTTTACATTTTGCCGACATTGGAAATCAGATAATCTTATTTAATTTACCACTATACGGATTGCGATCCAATGTAAGTAAATGTGAAATTGAACTACTTGATATGAAAAACAATTTATCGTCGTTTTGTAAAATAAAAAGTTATGAACTGGTTACAAAATGGATCAGAATGGGTACTGTAAATAACTGGATATACCTTTTACCTAAAAGAACTACATTTGACCTTTCATGTGGCAATAATTTGCAGCAACTAACACTTCAGGGAAATGGTATAATTCAGCCTCAACCAAATACTTTTTGAAAAAATCAAGCATGTTTCTATCAGCCGATAGGATATTCACCGGAAATATAAGTTCATCATTTTTATTAGAAACAAATATTCGAAGAAATATTTCGCATTTTACATTTAATCAAACATATAATAACTCTAACTTGCTGCCGATGATGCAAAATTAAATTACTTTCAAACTTTCACTTTCAAATTTGACGAAAAGTAGTTTTCACCGCATTCATTATTATACAGTTGCATATTTACTCTTAATATAGTAATTATCTTAGGAATATTATATTGTTGAATGTTGTCGCAAATGTCGCAGCATAAATTTACAAAAGGAGAACGTATCATAACTAAAGGTGATAACAGTAAAACCAGAAAATTCGAATCCAACAAATCACCCGTTTGGATATTAAACTTTGTGGCGGCAACATGTTTATGCAATAAAATATGTTTAATTTTAATAATATTATATAAGCGCTAATTTCACTTACTTAGAATATAATTTACTTCAATATAACTTTTACTTTAAATTACTTTTAATTCTTCTTATTAATTTTGCTGTGTAATCAAATTTTTGTTAAGTAATAATTTCATTTATTTAATTAATGCAATATTAACAATTTTTATAACTGTTTTCTTTGTACTACTGATCCCTTATATTACTAGAGATCTTCTAAAACTTTCTTCTAAATTTTCTGCCTGTTTGGTAAAATCTTGTAGTGAAACTTTATCGGCTTTTAGAGCTTGCATCCTACTTTTTATTATTTTTTAATTTTCTGTCTTTATTTTTGTTCCTGAAAGTCTCTATTATTTTAGTAAAAGTGTCCTCTTCTGTTATAAATTCTCTAGCTTTTTCTTTTAATATTGATAATACAATCGATTTTAAAAGAGACTTTAAAGTAGTTGGTCTTGCCATTTCTTCCAATAAATTTACTGAATCTATAAAGAATTGCAAACTTAATTTGTTACCATTATAGTTCTTGTTAATAGTACAGGATGGGATTTCAGGATTAGTCAAAGCCATTGTATCTATTATTGAGTCATCATTATTGGATTCGAATTTTACATTTTCGGATTCCCAATTTTTGTTATCTGATATATCAATTATCGAGAAAACATTATTTGGTATTATTGTTCTACAATCTAATATTTTATAAAACTCTTTTCAGTCTATGCCTAACAAAACAAAAATGTTCTATCACATTTTTCTTATTCTCAACTCTTTCACACAATATTTGTATTGCTTGAATTAAATTGTTTTAACATTTAGTAATTCTAAAGTTATTTTTACTTAATGTTATTGGATTTTTAGACCTATTTTTTTTCAATATAGTCTTTGTAGCTTTCAAGAAATTCATGCCTCGCTACTATTAAAGTCTTATACATAAGTATTTGATGCCAAAATAAAGATGGAAATATTTTTTAGAAATGTGTATCATATATTTTTAGAGGTTCAAGTCATAATAACTAATTTTTTTAGATAATTTCTTTAATATTCAATAATATCTATCGTGACATTCATTTACTTAAAAGCCTTAATACATTACATACATACATACAATAATACATACAATAATAATTTAATAATAAATTAAATTTGTTTCAGAAAAAAAAAATATATAATATATAAGTTTAATATAGTTTTATATAATTTCAAAATACAAGTTTAATATTTTTATAGTTATAATATTTATACAGTTGCATTATTGGGTCCGTATCGAAATCCCATTTTTCCAAATCCCGTAAATCAAAATCTCGCCAAATTAAAATCCCGCCATATCAAAATAACTGGCGCCCGAGCAGGGACCATCGACTGTTGAACAGATTAATAGTGTAGTGTTATCTGAAAGGAAAAAGAAACTTAAAAGTAAAAATTTAAATTGAAAAAAAAAAAAAAATTTAATAAAAAATAAAATCAAAAAAATAACTATAAAAAGAAAAAAAACTAAACAGAAAATAACATTTGAACTTATAAATTAAATATTTCCAAATAAAATTAAATTAAAATTGTGAAAATCAAATTAACAAAAAGTGAAAAAAACATTATTATCTAAAAAGAACAAAAAAATAAAAAGAAAGAAGTCACAGGAAATTAATTGAAATCAACTTACGAAAAAATCTTTTTTCGGAAGAATAACAACTGCAATAAATATTGCCTTTCAAAGCGCGCAGCAAGTAGCCCGTGAAATAGTTTTCACGAACGAATTTTATTTACCATAAGGACTAGAAAACGAGGCCCCCTAGTAGCGTATAGCGATATAGCAAAAAGGAGCTACCACACAAAGACGATAACCAAAACCTTGGAAGTGTTGGCAGCAGCCGCCTCGTTCGGTAAATATAAAGACTGCAAATGGTTCTTGAAATGAAACTACAGTTTGCCATGATCATGTAAGTCAGTTATTTCCTTATACCTATAAAGATATTAAAGAAATTTAAAAAAAAAATATAATAAAAAAATTTTAAAATCGCTAAAAATAAATTTAACCACAATTTATCAATAAAATCTTTCGACCTTTTTCATAAATTTAACCACAATTTATGACCAAATCAATTTAGAGAATTTTGCAAATTTAACCACAATTTGCAAATTTATTGATATTGATCGACAAAAAAAAAAATAAATAAGAGAAATATCCCCATCCGTAGGGAAAATTGTCATAAGATTTTAAAAATAACTATTGCAAAAAAAATTATAATATGAAATTATTATTTTGAAAAATAAATTATTAAATAAAAGGCCAATATTAGAAATTGAAGAATAAACTATTAAAAAAAAAAAAAAGAAGAAAAATTAAATAATATTGTAAAAATTTTTTTCTTTTTTGAATTTTAATTTTTTTTAAATTAAATAATATTGTAAAACATTATGGTACATTTAACATTTATTTTACATTTTAATTAAAGTCGATAATTTTTAATTTTACATTTATTTTTGATTTACTAAAATTATTAAATATTTTTATAATTAATAACATAGTTTACTATATTATTGTGCTGGAAGATTGATTTCGAAAATCAATAAAATTAGTGATTTATAGAATTGACCCCATTTCATACTGGTAAAATCTTTATTAACTTACAATATCTTGGATAATTGGTTTTATTTCTTTTTCTAAAAAATTGTTTTTATTATAATTTTTTTCGCTTTTATTTCTTTCGAATATTTCCTGTTCTCAGAACTTAATCAAAATGGCTAGAGAAACGCGAACTCCTTTTGTAATGTCATCTACTCCAGAAAACTTAAACCCACATTTAAGCCCAATATTATAACATGAAAGGGCTGAAAATTTTAGCGAAACCATTAGGGAAATGATTCAGTATGAAGCAAGGAAACTGGTGCGAGAAGCAAGGAAACTGGTGCGAGGATGCGAGAAGAAGAAAGAAAGGAAGAACCCGAGCCGGAAATCTATATTGACCCAAACGACAACCTCCAAGGTATAGATAAAATTCCTTATGAAGTGAAGGAAATCGAAACGTTATCAGGGGAAGTGGGAAAGTATGCTTCCTGGAAGAACAATGTTGAAGTGGATCGCAGGAAGTCCAGACCACGTAGAGTTTGTAATGATAAAAAGAAAAATGAACCATCTTTTAGAAAATAACAATAAGCAATTTATAATAAATAAGAGTTTCATTGATAGGATTAATAATATAAGTCAAATTACCAATCAAGTTTAAAATAACATTAAGTTAGGCTATGAATTGAAAGATCAACTCATACAAAAATTACAATATAAGTTAAAATTTATTAAGGAAGAGATAGTTAATTTAAAATATGCCGTACATTGGGCTAAATTAGGTATTATCAATTCAATATTGCTCTCTAACTCAGAAATAGAAATAATAACGTCAATTTTTGACATAGAAAATTTTCCATATTCAGATGCTGAAGAAGCATTAAACTTTTCCAACGTAAAAGTGGTAACAAACGGTACTTGCTTGATCTATGTCGTCGAAATTCCTTTATCAAAACCTACTGTATTTAAAAGAATCATAACTAAATCTGTAATATTTAATAACACAATAATTAAATTCGATTATACAGATATTATTTAGCGATAAAGAATTGTACGCGATTAATAAAACTTGTAAACATATAAATTCAATAAGTATATATAATAAAGATGAAATTATAGATCCCAAAATTCATAGAAGGAAGAGTATCAACATGCAACGTGACAAATGCTCATCATGTGCCGACTGCTGAGAACAGAATTAGTTACTGACTGAATAATATTACTCAACCATCAAAGAGCATCCAAGGAACATATCTACTTAAATTTCAAAATTCAACAATAGAAATTAATAACACAATTTACACATCCAACCATATCCAACAAAATCAACACAAATCCAGATCCAAACAGTTCCCAGGAAAAATTTATATATTTCACCCTTCTAGATCGAATGAGGATATCCGACTTTTAAGGAGCTAAGAGTTAACAACAGTTACCATTTTCGATCAAATTATAAATTAATAATTTTTTTTTATTTCGCAATTTTTCGATTTAATTCATTAACCTGTCAAATGAACTATCAAATTACTCTGAGAAACAAATTCAAAATTATTTCCCAACATTCAAATTCACACGTCAACATAAATGCAGTTCAAAATTATTTCCCAATATTCAAACTCACGCGTGTTCAACATGTGTCCAGGTCAGCATAAAATGCAGGTACAAAGATTCAAGTAATGTAAAAAATTTAATTTTTAAAATTAATTAGTTTTTAACTATCAAATAGAAAGGTAATAATTGTATCAAAGGTATTATTGTATCAATTGTATCAAAAAGGAAAATTTTTGTTATTATTTCGCAATATAAAATTTTGGAAGAAATTAAATCTTTGATTTTAAATAAAGATGTGAAAAGGTAAAAATCAGGTAAACTGTAGAAAAAAATAACTTATATAATAATTTAAAATATGTCACTTATCTTTTTTATTCGACCTGCTGCACTCGAACTTGGTATCTCCGTTTGATGTTTTTCCTGATGTGCTAATAAACTATGTTAACTGCTTCCAACACCTTTACTGCTGTGATAATTATCAGCATTACCCTGAGATTCTCGTTGTTGTCTTGTAGGATTTCAATAATGACATAGTTGTTGACGTCGCCATTACTGTATATTTTTGATTTTGATCCACCCATTATTTTAATCACTTTTAATCTTTTTTTTATATATTTTTGTTTTTATTTTGTTAAATGTTCTTGTTTTTATTATCATTTTTTTTTTAAATTTATATTCCATTTTTTTTTATAGTTAATTAATTCATAGTTTTAAGAGTTTTATTTACATGTTTTTTTTTTTTGAAAGTAAAGTTTTTTTTTATATTTGTAAGTTTTTGATTTATATTTAATTCATACTGGCTATTTTGTAATTCATCTTCTGTTTTTATTTTCATTTAGATTGATACCCCTTATTTTTTGTTTAATGTAGCATAACAATTTACATTTTTCTTCTTTCACGAAGGTTTCTATGTTTCTTTTTTTTTCCTTTTAAAAGAATCACCCATCCAGGATTAGTGGGACGAGTTTGTATTCTTTCATATTTCTTTTCTATATATATATTATTTAGTTTTTACAAAATGAAAAATTTTTTTTTTTGTTTGAAGTTAAATTTTTTTTAAACAAAAATTTTCATTTATTTTTCATTTTTATTTACACAATTTTAGGTTTAAAGTTAAAGTTTGTATTGAACCCGAAAACTGTTACGGTCGCCATGTAAGATTTAATTAATAAAGGCTTTACTTTTGTATCTTAACTGTTTAATTTAACTATTTATAGCTTATTACTAACGCTACTGATACTATTACAATAATTACTTTAATACAATACTAATATTTAGTAGAATAACATTATTTGGTAGTCGATATCAATTACATTCTTATCGCCAATTGATATAATTAATAAAGCATAGCATAATTATTGCATTCCTTGGGTTAGCAATACTATCAGAAAGTATCAAATATGATTAATTATGATTACTCAATGCATTGCATACATGCTTGGGTTATCAACATTATCAGAAAGTATCACATATGATTACTCAATGCATTGCATACAAAGTATTAATATATAGCATTGTAGCATATCAAGTTTATATTTATCAGGTTGGTTTAGTAAAGAATGGTAATTTAGTAAAGAATGCAAATTCAATGAAAGTTGACGACCTATATAATTCTTATCTTTGTATTTAAATTTCCTAAAAAATAAATTCTACAGGAATTTTAAATATTAAATTAGGTAATCGTGTTAGTGCTGAAGATGATCTCGTTGATCGAAATGCATTCATAAATATTGCATTTTTATTTGTTTTTTAATTGAAAACTTTGTAATAAAAATATTTTGAAACAGTAGAATTAATAAGGTGTTTTTTTTTCTAAATTAAACTTTTTATAATTTAAAGGATTCTACGTGGATTAATATAATTTTTTGAACTTAATAAGGGCAATTCATTATGCTATACATTAATTATGTCTTTTATATTACACACTCCTTAATGTTCGTAGCTGATGAACAATCAGTATTCGAAGCGCATGTTGATATTGATTTCAAAATATTCTCACAATCTGCATATATCATAAATGGTAAATTCATTTTTAATTGATAATTTGTGTATTTTAAAATATTGTTATCTTCATCCGTTAGTTTGCTAACAAATTTACCACATTCGCCTTTATAAATTTCTCAATTTTCAATATTAATTAAATGCTGCAAATAACTATTACAAATAAATATCTGGCTTTTATGCATTGTCAACGAGCTTCGCAGTTTTTTTTCCTCACTCCTCTTGGGAGCATAGGACTTCCACTTGACACCTCCATTTTTCAGAGGCTTCTAGTGTTCTTGCAAATCTTTTTCTACGGTCCTAAGCAGGGGATTGCCCTTACTGTAGGAAATATGTTATTTTATCTTATCTCTGACATTAAACCGTTTTTTCATCATGTATATATTCCTATACTATCCTTATCCATGGTGTTTTTTGACAGCTCTATATTGAATTCATCTTTGTGTCTGTAGGGGAACAACATCAATGTTTTTTCCGTCAGATATCGTCGTGGTTTTTCAAAACCCTGTCAGTTAGGATACGGCGTATATGACACATATGACATCTCTATTTGACACATGCACATGTTGATATAGATTAGTATTTAGTATATAATATTTTGTTATTAGTTTATAAAGTATTTCAGGAACATGATATATAGGCTTTTTTAATAGTTAATTTATTTATAGTTAATAATTATTATTTTTCATTTTTAGATATTATGGTATAGAGGTATTTTTAGATATTGTGGTATATGGTATTTTTAGATATTATGGTATATATATATTTTTTTTTTATTATTATAATTATCTACCCGGCTGGGAATCCAACCCGAGACCTCTCATTCCATTACGAGTGAGAAGCGGTGTAAAAAAATAATCTGAATCTGGATAAATTATTTATATAAATAAAATGATAATTATCGTTTTCTTTTGCTAGCAATAAATTTAGATGATGCCGCTTTTCTTTTTTTATCAAATAATATGGATCAGATACATATGTCTTACTAATTTTTATTGGAAAGAATATATAACCAACACAATATTGTAAATGATATATACATTTATATTGTAAATGATATATATATATATATATTGTAAATGATATAGCAGCTAAAACCACTGCTAAATGTTTGTATTTTTTGTCCCGTTGTAAAAAATACTTCTCTTTAACAGATCTGTCTAATATCTATAAAGCTTACATTAGACCTAAGATAGCGTATAATTGCCACATTTGGGCTGGCGCATCCCAAACTTCCTTGAGTTACCTCGATAAAATTCAAAATTGCGCCTTACGCCTAATTGGCGATCCTGTCAACCAAATATCACAACCTCCTCTTAACGCTCGTCGAAATATTGGAGCAATTTCTCTATTTCATATATATCTTGTAAGTAGTTAGAATATAGCGGTTCCGCCTGGAGGAGCTGTGTTTATGCAATATTGTTGAAATTTGGCCTGTATCTATACTATATTGCTGGAAAATCTTCAATATGTATTTGTGGACTACTAATTACAAAGTCGATGGTTTTTAAGTACAAAGTCGATGGTTTTTGTATTTACATGAAACAGCTTTTAATATTATTTTAAAGTTTGGTTTGAATACAGAATTATTGTTAAAAAAATTGTGTAATATCTGTATCTACTGCAGTCAAATTTTTTGTTGAAAAAATAAAAGTATAAAGTATAGTCCGGCCCTGTACTAAATTTAAGTTCGAAATTAAATTATATATCTACATATATAAATGTAAAATGTTCAGTTAATTTTTATTTTATAGAAAATTAAGAAATTATCATATGATCATTGTATATTATATATTATATAAGAACACATTTTTTTTTTGTTAGTTGTTAACCGATGCTCAAGGTTATAAGAAAATTAACGAAAAGATTTAAAAATTTGGATAATTAGAAAAAATAAGAAAAATAAATGTGTTAAAAAAAATTGAGAAAAAAATTAAAATATAAGCGTTTTATTGAATTCAAAGAAAAAATCATCAAAAAAAGAAAAAGAAGCCTACACTACTAAACCTGATCCAAAGTTTAAGCTTGTTTAAGTTTAGTTTGAATACAAAATTATTGTTAAAACAATTTTCTTGAATAACAAACTTAGTACCTACTAAACTTAAAATTTATATAAAAATTAAGTGATAGTTGAAATAAAAAAAATCAAAAGGAAAAAAATGTTGTTTTAATTTTAAACTTGTATTAGAGTTTATTTGAAAAATAAAAAAAGTAAAAGAAAACCACTTTTTATTATTGTTTTGTTCAAGTTTGTAATCTTATGATAAATTGTAATTTAAAAGTGGTTTTAAAAAATTTTTATATGGTTAATATTATAACATGACCTTCCATACCTAGAAAAATGTGAGTGAAATAAAAACAAAACAAAAGAATATTTATGCAAAAGATTTTAATGTGCGCTTGCATGATTAATAATTTAATAATATTTTGTTTATTAATCTGAAATATCTGAAAAATTAAAAATAGTTTTACTTACATATAATAAAAAATTAAGCACCGTTAAATTTTTAAAACATTTATTTTTTAAATACTTATACAACTAATTCCTATTAAGTTTATATATATTAATTTAATTTATAATGAGCCCATGCAAGCGTATGAATTTTATCGCCTAATATATTATATCTCTTATTATCTAACGAACTTAAAGCTATTTTATTTAAATTTTGTGTATAAATTACATGTAAGGACGATCTAAAATTGTTCATATTATGCCTAAAGAGAATTTTATTATTTAATACGTAGTCTTTACAATGATTCAAGTTCTAAATTAAATGTTTATTTATTTATTATTATTTTATTACAAGTTTAATTTTTATTTTTATTACAAACTTTATTTAGATTATAATATTCCCTTTTTTTGTCTTTGCTTTTATTGATTAGAACCTCAGTTTTTAATCAATGTTATTGGCCAAAGAATCCTGATAATATTATGAACATTTTCTTAACTTGTTTCACGGTTTATATACTTTTATTCTACTGTTGTCAGCAATTATTTTCGCGAGATTTTAGTTAAGAATATATTTAAGTTAAAATAAAAAATCGCGTTGTGATTTTTTATTTGTAGAGAAAAAAAAAACCTTATATAAAAAAAGAAATTTAGATTTTGACTTTTCGTGGGAATATGATCCCCCCATCGTTAAGATCAACATTCTCCTGGATGGTTTTCGGATCTATATTAGTTTCTTTTATTTTTTTGATCTTTCTTATTTTATTTTTTAAAACATATAAAATTATAACTATTATTATTATAACAAATGGTAACATTAAGAAGTGTAATAATTCATTTAGTTTGTTCTTATATTTAATTTCTTGTATTTCTTTTATATTTTCAATTTGCTTAAGGCTTACATCTTTTCAATTTATTTTCAAGCTTACATCGTTTATATTTAGATAATTTGGAATAGTAATATGATATATCTCATTTTTTTCATTGTTTGAGAATGCAAAATTTTTTATTTTTATTGTACAATTATAAAATTTAGCTAAATTGTTTTGAGATAGCTTATGTTTAGAATGATCACAATTATTTATTAAAGTGTCATTTTCAGAATTTTTTATTAAGGCTAAATTAGGAAGTATTTCAATTATTTGAAAATCTTTATTTATAGTTTTTTCACAATATTTATAATTTTCATTTACGAGACTATTAGTACAATTGTCTGAAAGCTTTAACTTCTTCAAATAAGTTTCATTATTATCTACAAAATATTGGTTATTGTATTCTATTATGTTGGAATTTTCGATTGAAATTTCTTCGAATTTTTTATTTGGAAGTGATATTATTTTGAATTTGATGGCGGTTTGTGGCGTAACATTAGGAATAGATATAACAAAAATTAGTTTATTGTCGAATTTTAGTAAAGAGCTTTTAATTTCCTTATATTTGAAAACGTCAATATTGTAATCGTCTATTTCGTCGTTTGTTAAAATTGACTAACTCATAATGCCGTGTTTAGCGAACATTATGCTTTGTTGGATTTTTTCTAATTCTGAGTTTAGCAGATTTATGTCTGTTAGTAAGGACAGAAAATGTAAATTTTTTATACTCGATCTTGTAATATCTGTGGTTTGGTTTAAAGTTTTTAAAACTAAACATTCGTTTTCTTTTATTCGGTTGTTTAAAATTTCTATATTCTTCTGTAGGTTGGTGTTTATTTTTATTTGTTTGTTTAAGTTTGTTATACTGTCGTGATTGTTATAGTCGATATAGCTTAGGTGTTTGTTAATTGTTCCATGAACTCTTTCGATTACTGAATTCCCGGTATGAGAGCGAGGTGAAGTGAAACGTACTTCGAAGCCTTCTTCTCTCATGAAATTTTTTATATTTATACTATTAAATTCATTATCGAATACGATCTTTCGTGGTTTTGCAAAGATGGAAAATCGATTTTTTACCGAGTGGATTATGGTGATTGCGTTACGGTCATTTAACCTTTGTATCATTAGGTGTTTTGTAAATTTGTCAACTAAGGTGAGATAGACTTCTTTGTAGCAACAGAAGAGATCTCCGTGCAAAATTTCGTTTGGCATAGAGGGGGTTTCAGTAATTTCGAATTTATATTTATTGGGTTTCCTATCATATTTGGCCATGTTACATGAGTCACAATTATTTATATATTTATGTATGAACTCTTTTAATTTAGGGAAGAAGTAGATATTGATAATTTTGTTGTAGTTCTCAAAAATACCCCGGTGGTTAGCTTTCTCGTGTGTTTCTTGAATTACTTTAAGTGTTTCTTCGGTTGCTTTATTTGAACATTTAACGAATTTAATTTTATTATTATTTGAAAACAAACTAATAAGTCTTTTTTGAAGTATATTATATCGGGAATATTCTAGTTCTGAGAAAATTCCCGTTGTTCCTTTTTTTATGTATTATGTATCTACATCGTTTAGATATCCTTCATTATTAAGGTCGCTATCAGATATATAAATTTTTCTAAAGGTTTTATATTTAATAGTAAATTGATTTTCTTTTTCTTTCACTAAGTGAATTTGACAGAGATAATGTTTTCTGATAATGGAAAATGGTCGCCTAGATTTTCGACGCCACTGTGAATTGTTGCCATTTCAGAATCATTTCTTTCTAGGATGTTTATTTCTTTTTCGCGTGGTTTTACGCGAGCGAATTTTTTCATCCTTTCTATGGTTTCGGGTTCATTCCATATCGGAGTAATAGGAGCTATTTTATGGTTTTTTGTTTGAAAGGGTATTTTGAATTTCTTGTTTAATTTCCATTTTAAAGTATTAATTTCGCAAGTTTCTTTATTGATCCTACTAAGAAAGTCGGCCGCTTTGTTCTCTTTGCCTTTTAAATATTCTATGTTAAAGTTGTATTCGTTTAGTTTGATCTTCCATCGTTGTAGTTTGGAATTAGGTTCTTTTAGAGAACTAAGCCAAGCTAGAGGACGATGGTCGGGTTTGATAGTAAATTTAGTTCCGTATAAGTAAGGTCTATAATACTTGGTCGCCCAAATAATGGCCAAGAGTTCCTCCTCTATAGTGGAATATTTGGTCTCGTGGTCATTCAAAGTTCTGCTTGCGTAAGAGATGGGGTGACCATCTTGTTGCAGGACGGCGCCAATAGCGTGGTTTGAAGCGTCTGTTACTAACATAAATTTTTTTTGAAAATCGGGATAACGAAGTATAGGGTGACTAGTTATTAGTTCTTTTAATTTTTGGAATGATTCTACATATAATGAGTCTTTTAAATTAATTTTATTACCCTTTTTTAAGTATTTGGTCATTGGTTGAGCAACTTTCGCGTATTCCTTTATAAATTTTCTATAATATCCTGTTATCCCCAGGAAGCTTTTTATTTGTCTTGTTGTTTTGGGTAGTTTAATAGTTTTTATTACGTCGATTTTTGTGTTATTTGGTTTGATACCCTCGGGTGTCAAGATATGACCAAGGTATTCGGTTGACTTTGAAAAAAACTTACACTTATCGACTTGTATTTTCAGGTTGTGTTCCCTTAATTTTTTAAAAATTTCTAGTATTGCTTCTATATGTTCTTGTATAGAAGTAGAAAATATTAAGATATCGTCCAGATAGACGACACAAGTTCTGTTAATACAATCTCTAAGAACGTAATTTATCATTCTCTGAAACGTGGCAGAGGCATTTTTAAGCCCAAAAGGCATTCTCTTGAACTCAAAATGGCCCTGCGGGGTTGAAAATGCTGTCTTAGCCCTATGTTTTGGATCTACCAATATTTGGTGGAAGCCCTTGGCTAAGTCAAGTATGGAGAAGTACTGTGCTTTGCTGAGTTTGTTGAAGAGAGATTCTATATTGGGGATGGGGAACTTATCGTCAATGGTGATGTTGTTAAGGTTACGATAATCTATAACAACTCGCCATTTTCACTTTCCTGTATTGTCTAACGTTTTTGGTACTACTCAGATTGGACTATTGTAAGGACTGTTAGATGGTTGGATTATATCTTGTGATAGCATTTCTCTGACTTGTTTATTAACTTCATTCTCGTGAATTTTGGGAAACCTGTAAAGTTTGCTGTATATAGACTGAGATTCTTTGGTTATTATTTGGTGTTTGACTTGGTTAACACACGTTAATTTATCCCCTTCTTTGTAAAAGAGATCTTGGTTTCTATATATAATTTGTTTTAAAAATTTGAGTTCTTCTGGATTTAAATCAGGATTTTTTAGTTTTTCTAATAATTCCATATTGTTAAGTTGTAAAACTTCTAAATTATGTGTTTCTGAATATGGGTAAGCGTAAGTGAATTTAGTTATTTTATTGTTGACTTTTAGTTGTCCGTTTAGTAGGTCGATTTGAGGTCCCATGGGTTTTAAAACATTTAACCCTATGATAGCCTGAAAATTATCATTGTTAAAGTTCAATACTTTCCATGACATTGTTGAGTCTTCGTTAAACTCGTCCGGTACTTTTGTAATTATTTCATTATATAAAATTTGTTTTTCAGTCAAAGTTTTTAGTTTTATAGGTTGTGAGAGGTTTTGAAATTTAATTTTTGGAAATATTTTACTACTAATGATAGAGGTGGCGGCACCAGAATCTATTAAGCATTCTATTTTTTTATTTTCAATTGTCATAGTCGCTATGGGTAATTGGGTTGGTGAGGCGTTGATTGAAAATTTGAATGTGAGATGGTGTTTAGATCTACTTCCATTCGACCATAATTCCCATAGTTATTTTGGGAGTCACCGCCGGAACCGACTATTATTACCATAATAACCTTGAGGGCGACCGCCATGACCATGATTACCTCGGTAATTATTGCTATGGTGGTCACTAGTTCGATTGTTATGTGGCTTCTTTTTGTCAGAATAATTAGAGATACCTGTTTGAAGAAGTTCTTGGTAGCCTTGTTCGAGAGTCTCTACATTTTTGCTTCTAAGAAATATACTATCAAAACGAGATATTTTGTTCAAAAATTTTTCTAAAATGCTTTTCTCGTTGTTAGTTGGACTAAATTCTATCGGTTTACTATCATCTAGCTTATACTTAAGATTCAATTTATCTAGGATTTCTGTTAACATATTATAATATTGACTTACATTTATATACCTACGTTGTCAGCTTTTTCTTTTAGTGTTAGATAACTTTCTTTAACTCCAAATGATTTTTTCAGTTGTTCTTTCACAGCCTCCCAAGAAGTTGATTCGATTCTGCTTATGGCGGCAGCAGCTGGTCCCTGGATTTTGCTGAGAATTATATTCTGGATATAAGTCTTTGTTGGATCATCAGGTGCCATGTTTAGTAAGGCTTCTCCTTCACGAATGAAGCTAGTTAATTCGTATGTGTCATTCCCTTTAAACGTGGGAATGGATCGCGTTTCTGATATTAAGTCGTGAATCGCAATATTATTGACGGCCATTATTATTTGTTTATATATACATATATTTATTTTTTTTTTTATTATAAGTTTTTTATTACAAGTTTGCTTTTTTTTGGTTCTTTGTTGTTGTTATTCTCTTTTGTTTTTGTTAAGCCCGTTAAATCTCGATTTTACGGGGAATTCGAATACCGATTAAAACTTTAAAAAAAGTTACTAAATTTATTAGTTTTGCCACTGCGCCACTTTTGTTTTGAGCATAACAACAAAGAAATTTTTGATTATAAATTAAATGTTTATTTATTTATTATTACTTTATTAGAAATTTAATTTTTATTTTTATTACAAACTTTATTTAGATTATAATATTCCCTTTTTTTTGTCTTTGCTTTTATTGATTAGAACCTCAGTTTTTAATCATTGTTGGTGGCCAAAGAATCCTGTTAATATTATGAATATTTTCTTAACTTGTTTCACGGTTTATATACTTTTATTCTACTGTTGTCAGCAATTATCTTCGTATGAAAATAATTTTATATAAAAAAATTGAGTTAGAAAAATATTTTAGTTAAAAAGGTAAAAAAAATGTTTAAGTTAGAATATTTACTGTTGTCAGCAAATATTTTCGCGAGATTTTAGTTAAGAATATATTTAAGTTAAAATAAAAAATCGCGTTGTGATTTTATGTTTGTAGAGAAAAAAAAAACCTTATAGGTATAAAAAAAAATTTAGATTTTGACTTTTCGTGGGAATATGATCTACGTGGTTTGTGTCTTTGCTAAAATGCTTTGCTATTAAATTTCCTTAAACTTAATTTTAAGTTTATATGAAAAATCAAAAATACCCCGCGACGTTTAATGCGATCAGTAACTCGTTGTGTTTTGTCCATTGTAGAGTTTAAAAGCTAAAATAAAAATTATGAAGGAGTTCGATAATATTTTGTTTCAATTAATTATTTTAAAAAAAGCAAAACAATCTAATACAAGTAATTAAAAAAAAATGTATTTATAAACATGATATTATTTAAATGTGTAACTATTAAAACATGAGTACAATAAAAAAATGTAAATGTTACATTATATATAAAATTATTTCTTAGAAACTTTTATATTTAAACTTATTTAGGAATGGTACTGTGCCTCCAAGCATATGCATTACAGTTATTTAATAAAATACCTACATCGTTTAACATCTAATTTAACACTTAAAGTTACTTTGTGAGATTTTGTGTACATATACAATGTAATTTAGATCTAAAAAATTCATATTTCAATACATATTTTTATACCCGTACGATAGGATCGGGTATAATAAAATTACTCCTCCGTTTGTAACACCTCGAAATAATTGAGCTAGATATACCTTCAAAGGTATGGATCGGATCAGAAAAAAATTCTAAGACTTTTGAGCCATGTCCGTCCGTCCGTCCGTCCGTCCGTCAGCACGCTAACTCAAAAACTAAGAAAGCTAGAATCTTGAAATTTACACAAAATATTTTGGGAGTAATTTGTAGGTTCCCTGTTTTTTTTGGTTGAGTTTGGACCAAGCCTTAGGGTAGCTCTCGAACACCTAACTTTTATATCCCCACATTTTTTTTGCAATAGAGCTATGAAATTTTAACTACTGATAGATCTCACAAAAATATTAATTTTATTTTTAATAACTTTTTTTTGTAGCCCCACCCGTTACGGAGCTACAGCTCCCCAAAGGTTCAAAAAAGCTCTATATTTAAATTGTTATAGCACAAGTTGTATAAGGTATATCTTCATTTTGAAAACGTCAAACGATTACTACTTTTATTAGCTTTAAAAGTATATATACAATAAATATATATTTGTGGTATACGGTGTCTTTATTTACCGTTATGTGAAACTCAAATTTTGCAAAATCCTTCAAACCTTCTATCTTCTAAACGGTTTCAGTTGGAAACTTGAAATTTTGACAGAAGTTAGATCTTTGAAAATAAGTATGAGTCATTTCAAAAATTTTTTTTGTATCACCCCCCGTTTAGGAGCTGTAAGGGGTCAAAAACTGAAAATTTTCTATTTTTAAACACCTGTAACTTGAACACCTGTTAAAATTTTTTTGAAGTAATACACAAAAATTAAAGCTTCAACATTATACTCTAATTTCTGTTAACAACTTTTTTTAATAATATATGGTTACTTTATAATTGACGAAAGTGTTACTTGATTTTTTCAAATTTTCTAACAAATTTCTTCAACAAATTTTTTGCATTTGTTTTACTTGATAATTTGAAATTGTTGAGGATATAATACGTAGTACATAAAAATGTAAATAAATAAACAACATAACGGTTGCTTGAAGAATTTTTATTTATATGATATTAATATATATACATACTTATATAATATCATGTTTATTTACATTATCGTATATGTCACTAGTGAATGAATGATAAGAGTATAGATGTATATTATATAGCGCCGTGTTTACATACATATATGTATTGCATTGTACTTATAAGAAATTATTCTGTCAATAGAATATTTAAATATAATATAATATAATATAATATTTAAAATTATATTTACTATTTTTTACTAAGTAAATTTAATATACATTTACCGCTTAGTATTAAATGGTACTATAGAATATTTGAAAAAGTTTTGGATTGATAATCGTTATGTGAAAGGTTAGCATCTGCTTTTGAAGAATGTACATATAAACATATAGTTTGAATATATGTACGACCCATAGTTCTAGAAATTATAAAATGCACCCAAATTATTTTAAAATACTAAAATATTAAAAAAATAATACTGTGAGCAGAGTGACAGGCTGTGAACATACTAACGGTTCGTACGGGTATCTAAGAGAGCAGTTTTTATAAGAATTTTTATAGTTTTCTAAAGTTCAATCATTAACAATGTACTTTTTAACTCCTTTCGCTTTTGTAATTCGTTTATTTTTAGATATTCGTATAAAATACGTTTTTGATCGAAAACCAATAAATTCAGAAATAATTTTGCCATTCATTTCATCTTTAAATAATCCTAAAACTTTTTTATTCATAATAGGAAAACCAAATGTGTTATCTTTTTCATAATGTATCCAAAAACTGAGATAAATCTGCCCTTATATCTCCATAAAAATCTTCTGTGAAAATTGTATAAATGAAACTGTCTGTATCTATATAATTTAGCAAGAGATTTTCTTGAAATTCTGGTTTCATATATTATAATGAAAATCTTACAGTAGGACTTTTGATTGCTGAAGAATAGTAAAAGCAATGTATACTGTTTTATTATATTACCCACGAGTTTTAGAAAGTTTAACCGCGGCTAATTCAGAAGTGAAAGACAATAGAATATAAAAGTTAGTTTTTGCTATGCGTTTTCTTTTCCTTTATCAACATTTTCCATGGTCTTATCGAATACGGAATTGTTTATTAACTTGAAAAAATTCTTTTTTAAATGACTTTTTTGCGTTTGTTCAATGAAACTTAGTCAATATACTTTAATTTAAGTCAATATACCTTTTTAACCAATCACTTTGTGTAAATTGCAATGCTCTATGAATTTTTTTTAAGATTAAACCATTTTTCAGACACTGTTTAAGATTTCTGTAATGAATAATGTTTAACACAATGTAGAGTTTATAAGCTAATATCAAAATATTAAAAATCTTTTATAAAGTTTGTTTTATTTAATGAACTTAATCTTAAATTTGATTAAAAAGTTAGTATAAAAAAATTAAAATTGATTTAAATATAGAATAGGATAGAATTATTATTAAGAAAAATTGAATTGATTATTTTTTTCTTTAACTAATGGGTGTTCAAAATTGAGGTATCATTTTAATTTTAATAAAAAAATACTTTTTTTTTGAAATATTAAATAATTTTCATTTTAATTTATTACAAATAGGTTCCGGTTAATAATGAAAAATTATGTCGGCCAAGTGGTCCCCTCTACTACTTCGGCAGGCTTCCAATCTTTTACCAAAATTCTGAATCACGTTGTTCAATAAACTGTTCTCAATGGTTGAAATCTGCTCGATAATGTTGTTTTTTAGCTCTTGAATTGTTGTGGGATTATTGCTGTACATTTTCGATTTCACAAAACCCCGCAAAAAAAAATCCAACGGTGTCAAATCGCACGATCTTGGTGGCCACATCAGTCCTCCTCGGCGAGAAATAATGCGATCTTCGAACTTTTCCTTCAAAAGATCCATTGTTTCTCTTGCTGTGTGGCAAGTGGCACCGTCTTGTTGAAACCACATATTCTCTACGTCCAAATCATCAATTTTCCGCCACAAAAAGCTTCGGATCATCTCCCTGTAACGATTTCCATTGACCGTAATCGCATTTCCATTTGCGTTTTCAAAAAAATATGGTCCGAAGATTCCTCCTGATCACAAACCACACCAAACCGTAACTTTTTGTGGATGTACTGGTTGCTCTAAGATAACCCTTGGATTCTCTTCACCCCAAAATGCGGCAATTCTGTTCATTGACGTAGCCATTGAGCTGGAAATGAGCTTCGTCGGTGAAGATTATTTTGTTAAAAAAATTCTCATTTTCTTCTTGTTTTTCGATTGCCCAAGAAACGAATTGCCGACGTAATGCATGGTCAGTTAGTTTTAATTCTTGCGTCAACTGGATCTTTTAAGCCTTTAAATGGAGATCACGATGCAAAATGTTGAATAATGTGGATGGTTTGATGTTTAATTGCTGCGAACGATGACGAATGGAAATTTTTGGATCTTCTTCAACACTTCTGCTCCATTCTCGGTTGAACGACCACTACGTTGATAAATGTTGCCTCTGTTATCAAGAATAGATCCAGTTTCTACAAATTTATCAACCATCAGCTTGATGGGACGATTTGTTGGAGCATTTTCTCTACCAAATTTTGTTCGAAATTTCCTAATTATATTTTGAAAACTTTTACCATTTTCAAAAAATGTTGTAATAACAAAAACACGTTGTTCCTTCGTGTAACGTTCAATATTAACTAACCGGAATGTATTTAGAAACCTAAAGAAACCTCGTATAAAAATTCCAGGTAGAAAAAATCAAAATGATAGGCGGCAAAATCAAAATGATACTTCAATTTTGAACACCCATATAAGCAAAAGAAAATTCTTTGCCTGCTAAGTAGGTATTTTAAATTAGGGTGAAGATATAAAAAGTTTTTTAAGTTTAAACTTCATTTTATATAGAATGTAAATTTGACTTTTATGTTTTTACTTTAATGAATGTTTTGAGTTAAATGGTTGAAATTTAATAAATTATTATGTGCTTCGAGAAGTTTTATAAGACCTAACAATCATATTTTCGAATTTAATAAAGATAGAAACCTGAAATTTTGTACAAAGGTTGTAACAGCATTTATTTTTTTTAGCTTGTATTAAATACCTAACTAAAATAACTTATGGATTTTTAATTTAATTTGAATGTTTTAGGTGTAGGGTATAAATAAGTCGGTTGCATCGACTTACTGTTATTTTTACTTGTTTTATTATTATTTTATTTTTTTAATATTAATTCATCACGAGGAAGCTTGATCATTTTTACATACGGTAGAATCATTTTGTTGTACTTATTTTCGCATTTTAAAAAAAAAAGTTTTGTTTATTTTTTTTTTGTTTTGAAAAGTGAACTTAATCAGGTTTACAATTTGTATTTCATGATCAAAGCTTTAATGTATAATATAGTTACAATATAATTTGAATCAAAGCTTTTAATTAAAGTGCAAACATATTCATAAAAAAAAATTTAGATTCTGTTTGAAAATTCATTTTTTATGTATTTATATCAAACTTTTTTAATTTCTCAGAAAAACGTTAAATTAAGTTGGAGAAAAAATTTTTAATTGAAAATTTTATTAGGTTAACTTACGCTTTTTACAATCCGGTTGAGAGGAAATAAAAAAAGGTTTTTAATAGAAATAGCAAACTCTTTTTCATCTGAATTTATTAGATTAGCATTAGGTTTGAAAATGTATTTGATTAAAGCTTGTAATAATAAATCTATTAAAAAATCTAAAAAGATATGTGTTTTGTAAATGTTTTAAGTGTTGATCATTACAGAAATGCATTCTATAGTAATTTTGTTATATTTAGGAATATGTAGGAATGTTTTTAGATCTAAATAGCATACTATTTATACAAAAAGTTTGAACAAAATAGATTTAAGCCCAAACAATGATAAACAATAATAATTATCTATTAATATTAAAATATACGCTTGGGGTCATAATATAACTCCATTTTATATTAAGCATATTACATGGGTATTATGTAATTTTATTGTAATAATTTAGTTTTTACCGCGATAATAATAAAATTTATATGTCGGATCTGGTTTTATTTTCATACATAATTGTAATTTGAAAATGTTTGCCTATTTTCAGAAGAATTTTAGTCTTTTTATTTCGAACTTTATATTACATAAAGAAAAAGATCATGAGAAAACTGATAATTTTTTCATTTCATATACTGACTTTCGCATTTTTAAAGCTAAGTTTCATGACATTAAAATATAAATTTATTTTTTTATTTCCTTTAAAAACTTTTAACTTAATAACTTAATCTTTTAAATTTCAAATTAAAACATAACTGATTTCAATATAAAAGTTTTCATTTTTCCAATAATAATTCTGTCTTTAAACAAAATTTTAAAAACTTTTCATATGTTCATCCTAAACTAAAATATTTAGCACTTTTAATTATATATACATATATATATAAAGCTGTTCCTAACAAATGCGTGAAACCACTTCGTATCAAAAAGATGAAGCACTTCTACATGTGCTAGAGACTAGCTGCAAAAGGCATTTGATAGAGTTTGGTGTGAAACCATCAAGAAAAATCTGAAACATCTTTCTGGTTCCAAAGGAGCCCTTTTAGTCCTTGATATGTTGTATGGGGATTTCAATATTTATCACCTGCAATCGTCATATGGGGTATCATTGGAAAGGTCTTGGCGAGCTCCTCAACTTTAGTTTGGGGACCAGCTTTCTAGGACGCCCTTCTTGGTCCCTAAGATCGTTTATAAGTCCTTAATATAAGAGTAAACTGTATATTATTATGTGTGGTATCATTAAAAAGGTCTTGGTGAGCTTAACAACTTTTGTTTGGGGACTCTGGTTTCTGCAGGTCCCGCTTGGGTTTAGAAAGCTTTTATAAGCCATTGATATGAAATCAGTTGTATATGATCATGTGGGGTATCATTGAAAAGATCATGGCGAGCTCTTCAACGTTAGTTTGGGGACCAGCTTGGGTTCAGAAAGCTTTTATAAGCCTTTGATATAAAATCAGCTGTATATGATTATGTGGGGTATCATTGAAAAGATCTTGGCGAGCTATTCAACTTTAGTTTGGGGACCATTGTTCTAGCACACCCTGCTTGGTTCCTGAAACTGTTTATAAGTCCTTAATATAAAAGACAACATTATATTATAATGTGGGGTATTATTAAAAAAATCTTGATCAGCTCTACAATTTTTGTTTGTGAACCATGGTTCGAGACCGTCCTGTTGGACGATGAGAGCGTTTATGATCCCTTATTATAAAAATAAGTGATACAATACTTTTTCAACATGCTTTTTCATCATGCGATGTAATCATCTGTTTGACGCTTGCAATGCAAGCACACATTACTAGTTTAATTATAAAGCTTCTCAAAGATAATTAGTCTTTTTTTTTAAATAATAACACATAATTTAGTAATCAAACCAAAAAGCTTATAAGCATTAATTTAGTATAGTAAATAATGTAACATTTAAAAATTTTTTTTTACTTTTACTCATTTTTTTTATTTTAACTAGTATTTGAATTTGAATAGGTACTGATATTTGAATATTTTTAATAATTAATTAAAATAAGTATTATAAAACTTTTTTAGTATTTTTAAATTAGGTTTTAAACTCTACATTGTTTCAAACATCATTTCTTAAAAACATATAGTTTTTGTTTAAGAAAGAAAAAAATTATCAAGCCAATTTTTCTTAATAATAATTCTATCCTATTCTATATTTAAATCAATTTTAATTTTTTTATACTAACTTTTTAATCAAATTTAAGATTAAGTTCATTAAATAAAACAAACTTTATAAAAGATTTTTAATATTTTTATATTAGCATATAAACTCTACATTGTTTTAAACATTACAGAAATCATTACAGAAATCTTAAACAGTGTCTGAAAAATTTTTTAGTCTTAAAAAAGATTCATAGACCATTGCAATTTACACAAAGTGATTGGTTAAAAAGGTATATTGACTTAAATTAAAGTATATTGACTAAGTTTCATAGAACAAACGCAAAAAAGTCATTGTCTTTCACTTCCGAATTAGCTGCGGTTAAACTTTCTAAAACTCGTGGGTAATATAATAAAACAGCATACCCTGTTTTTACGATTATTCAGCAATCAAAAGTCCTACTGTAAGATTTTCATTATAAATATATGAAACCAGAATTTCAAGAAAATCTCTTGCTAAATTATATAGATACAGACAGTTTCATTTATACAATTTTGACAGAAGATTTTTATGGAGATATAAAAGCAGATTTATCTGAGTTTTTGGATACATTATCAAAAAGATAACACATGTGGTTTTCCTATTATGAATAAAAAAGTTTTAGGATTATTTAAAGATAAAGAAAGAAATGAGTGGCAAAATTATTTCTGAACTTATTGGTCTTCGATCTAAAATGTATTTTATACGAATATCTAAAAATAAACGAATTACAAAAGCGAAAGGAGTTAAAAAGTACATTGTTAATGATTGAACTTTAGAAAACTATAAAAATTCTTATAAAAACTATAAAAAAAAAAAAAAAATATTTATAGAAATATGAATGTTTTTAGATCTAAATTACATTGTAAATATATACAAAACCTCAACAAAGTAGCTTTAAGTGTTTTAGATAATAAAAGATATATTTTATTAAATAACTGTAATACATACGCTTGGAGGCACAATGCCATTCCTAAAGAAGTTTAAATATAAAAGTTTCTAAGCAATAATTTTGTATAATATATAATGTAAAATTTAAATTTTTTTATTGCGCTCATGTTCTAATAGTTACACATTTAAATTATATCATGTTTATAAATACATTACTTAATTCTAATTCATCTTCATCACCAGGAGTAAATTTTGCCTTAATCACCAAAAATTCAAGATTAATTTTAAAGCTTTAACGATTTAATAAAGATCTTGTGCTTTATCTTTTGCTTTGCGATTTAAGAAAGGTTTTTTGAGAATTGCTACAAAGTGCTCTTTAATTTTTTTAAAAATACTATCGGATCAATATCGATTAGCTGCGATTATCAATTAAAAAAGTGTGAAGTCTATTTTCAAACGTTTTTTATTTAACACTTACGTAAGGTTGCAATTTTTGAGCCGCATTGGGTTTATGCAAATTTGACCTCAAATGATAACTCCAATTTCTCGTCAAAATATCACATTTCGGGAAGTATTTATGCTTCTTCATATGAATATGATAAATTATAATTTTTACAAATTTTTTTTTTACAAATATTGCAATTAAATTCTTGCTTTATTTTTTTAAATTCTATTTTTTTTTTTACCAACCGCATATATGAAGTAGCGGTTGGTTCTGTGGTGGATACAACTGATTTTTTTCTTTATTTCAATTAAAAATTGTTCGTACATTCAAATACAATGCAATTAGAGGGTTTATGAGCAAACCCAAAGTGTCTGGTTCAATTGTGCCTGATAACTAATTTTTATTTTTTTATCTTTTATATGTATTTTTATTTTTCTTTTTGTAACTTTTAAACTTGTTTAACATTTGTTTTTTTTTTATTAAATTTAATACTACCTATATTCCATTATTAATTTTTTATTTATTTCTGTGAATATCTATATTCCAATCGAGAGTGAAGTTATGCTTAATCATATTGTTTATAACTTTGAATGTTAGTAGGTAGAGCTCTCTATTAGCGGCAAAATCGACTTGGATATTCAGTGGAATGTAGTTGATTAGTTGGAAGTGTAGTAATAATTCTGAATTGTTTTTATTGCCTTCTTGTAATGAACATTTAGTTTATCCAAATGAATTTTTGAAGCCTTATTCCATTTCGGGCTGATATATATAATATTATAGTGTATGTATGTATATATTAAGTATAAGTAATATTTAGAGTTAGTGGTTTTCAAAAGATTTTCTTAGTCTCTTTAATATAAAGATGTAAGGAGAGATTTTTTTACAAACAAAATCGAATCACATGGATCATCCATCTAAGGTTATTAACAGTAACTGACCTCTTTAGACATTATCTAATTTCACTTTTTGTGATTGACCTATTAAATTATACATGTTTTAATAATAATGATATTCTTGGGAAAGGCGTAGGTTTTTAAGCTTAAGCAGTAATATATCAGAATCTATGCAGTAGAACGCTTTTTGTAGATCAATAAAAAGACACGCACTGAATTTCCCATTTCCCATTCTTTTTGTGGCAAAATTGGTAAGGGGTAGGCATGCTGCCGTGGTATTTGACTTTTATTCAAAAGCAAATTGTTTACAATACAGGATGTTTTTATAAGATAAAAAATCATTTTAATAATTTTAATTTCGATAATTTTTTCGAAGATTTTAAAAAAAGTGCTCAAGACAGATATGTTCCACCTATTTGTTTAGTTCGACGCGCTTTCTTTTTTATATATCGGTGTTATAATGGCAGTTTTCAGCATGTGTTTGGAGTGCGATGTTAATAAATTTTACACAGTGTAAGTGCCAGTCTGTCAACAATTTTTTTTACAAATTCCACATCTGTTGTTAAAGCCTAAGCACAAACGGGCGTATAAAGTTATTAAAGACATTTTGATTAATACAAACATTTAAAAGTTTTAGACTACTCGTCACGTACGTGAAAAAATCGTTCATGCACGATGTATTATGTTTATCTGTGAATGTTATTACATTCTTGGACGTTGATTTATGTTTTCGAATCAATACCACCCTTAATCTTTTTATAAAGTTCCCATAGTTTTTGCTATTTGATGAGTATAACATTTAACTTTGGCATCGAGAATCATGTTTTTTACTTGGCTTGATAAAAGTTGTACAGAAAGCAGATATTTCAGTCATTGAAATTCTTTCACTAATGACTCGTACTATATTTTCTAATTCTGAAATTAAATTATCTGTGAAGGCTACAGAATAATTTAGTTTAAGACTGTCACACAAGTTAATCTTTTTTAAGCTAAAGTAAATAATTGTGTAAGGTATCTGAGAAATAATAAATGTAGAATAATAAAAAAATCAATCCAGATATAAAAATGAAGCGATATTAAGAGTGTTGAACTGAATATGTAAAAGTTTCTTAAATTTTCAAACAAATTTAAACTGAGTACAGAATCCTTTTCAAGTGAAATAATTGTTAGTCTTAATTCTAAAAATATTTCAAAAGTATGTGAAAATAATAAGGATGTATTATTTAAAACAAAATTAAATTTCAAAGTTAAGAAAAATTCTGACTTCGCAATAAAATTAATGTGAAGATTAAAATATAATTAAGTGACGAATCCATTATTAAAGTATAGGGTTTTCCAATTTGAGTGATGTGATTTCTTTTAAAAAAAACACACCAATTGTTAAGGAAATTCAAATATTTTTTATTTAAAGTGAAGTTGAAATGTTATTACTTTATTTCAAACGGTGTACAAGAAGTGTTGTAAACACCCAGACAGACGAACGGACAGAATTTTTTGAAAATGTGCTAAAAATCGCGCTGTGAAGAACAAAACATTATATAAAAAAAAATTTAGATTTTAACTTTTTGTGGAAATATGTTCTGCACAATAGGTACATTTACAAATTGTTGTTGTTCAGACTAAACGACTGAAATGTCAAAAACCACTTTCAGGCTATTATTAAAAGTAAATAAATACTAGAGCGCGGAATTTTCTTTTAGGTAAAAAAAAATTCAAAAGTTAATAAATTGGCAAATTTTGCGACTATAAATTGGTGATTTAGAATTAATAATTTGTTATTTAAATAATTTTGTGTATGTGCGGTTTCAAAAGTTTAAAAACTGTACATAATTTGTAAATATGTATACTCACATATTTTGTGTTCAGTATTTTTAAATTGTTAATATTATAATGAATAAACTAATTATTTAATTAAACTAATAATTTGAATAAACTACTAATAATTAAAGTGTTGTATTGCAAAATTGGTACATATAATGATTTTACTAATATGATTCTACTTTGCAAAGAATTTCAACATTTTCTTTTCCTAAGGATGTTAAAATAAAACAGAAATGGATTCGTGCTATTCATAGGGCAAACTGGGAACCTACAAAATATTCCTCAGTTTGTGCTATTGCTTTTCGTGAAACAGATTTTCCACCTGATTTTAAATATAAAAAAATGCTAGATTAAATAACGAAGCAGTTCCGTCTGTGTTTTTTAATTTGCACAATATTTCACTAAAACTGAAATAATGTAGCCAAAAGATCCCGAAATTCGAAGAATATAATTCTATACTGTAATAGAAAATAAAGTAGAATAGTTTCTTCAATCGGATATAATTAAAAATTTTAAGAATTTTAAAAATAGTTTCAAAGATGAAATTAAATTTAGTGATTATGTAATTTTTGAAAATGATAAAGTAATTTTAATTTTATTAGAGAACAGTGTTGATTTAGAGATTGTAAATTTGCTGTTGGAGTATCGGTTTATACTAATTTATTTATTAAAGTCATTTTAAAAGATTACGAAGTTACTCAAAACTTAACACGAACACGAACTTAAATGGATTTTACACGAACGTTACACGAACTTAAATGGATTTTATCAGAAAACTTAAAGTAAACACTTTGGTCACAATTAGAAAATATTTTAACGTATTTTAAATTTGATCATCAAGATTTAACTTTTGAAAATCGAAATTTTTTTTTAAATCATGCATTATTTTATTTAAAAACAGCTTACGAAATTACCATGAAGATTTTCCCATTTATTACAGATTAGATATAGTAACTAAAGTTTTTTAAATAATATTAAACCAAGTCAAATGAGTCGAATATTTTGATTAGCCTTTTAAATTTGGTCTTATTTTTCTTCTACTTATGAGATTATAAGAAAATATTTAATATTTTCTTGCAAAAGATATTTACAAAGTATATCCTCCAAAATTCACATTACTCCAAATTATAAACAACCAAACAATAACAAGTATTATTTGCAACATTTTTCTAAATCATTATTGATAGAGAAAAATATGTTGGTCTTTTAATTATGAAATATATATTGATAAAGGTTTGCAATATAAAGCAAACAGTATTTCGGGTATGGCGGAAGATAATCCATTACATTTATGAGTTAGAATTAATAAAATAAGCATTTATGATTAAATAAATTTTTAGTAATTATAAAGAAACTAAGGCCCATTGTTAATGTGTAGTCAAATTTTATGTTGAATCCCAATTCATATAAACGACAGTTGCAGTTAAGAAAAATAGAATTTATGGAAAAAGTACAATCCGTAAAAAATCTGAAAGCAAAACCAAATCGTCAAAACAGTAACTGAAATTATTTTTGGAAATAGCGCCGAAACAGAATTAAATTGTATAAAGAGCTTGTAGTTGGTGTGCGTATATTTAGGTTATTCGGTATTGTGAGTGAGGACTATTATGTCTATTTATTTCTCGATTTCGAAAGAAATGTTTTAAAGGTGCGTGGGGAAAACGGAGTAGGTATCCATAAAACATTCGTAAAATGCACAAACAAAGTTTGGAGTAAAATTCAGTTAAATTTCTTTATAGGCCACGTTGTCTGTAACAATATTGCCGTTGTTCGTTTTACAGCGGGCGAGAATGCCGTACAAATGGTAACCCTGCATAAAATTGACATACAAAATATTTAATAATAAAAAGTTATTCAAATTTAATTTTGGTTGTTATAACTGCTGTATACTCAAATTTAAGTACTTATATGAGAAGAAATTGAATTCAAGAAAGAATACAATTAGAAAAGTTTTCTAATCGCTTCAAATAATATACAAACATTCATACATAAATGCAACAATTTAATAGAAAAGTACAAAACCAAAACAATTATATAATATGTATTTGAATTTTAAAGAGACTCTGCCTGCTGGTCATACATAAGTACATACCTAGATACATATTGATTATTAATATCAGATCAATATCATTCATCATTATTTAAAATTTCAATTCATATTGTGATAAATCATGATTTTTATCAATTTTTTAATTTTTTTCTTTATACATGCATAAGTTAAAGTACATTACATACATATAGCCAAAGGATAATTGTAAGTTGATTTGAACTGTTGAGGTCGACTCGAGTCGAGATTCAAGACTCGAGAGGAAAAAAAAATACACAATTTTAAAGAGAGTAGGTAAGTGAAAATGTGTGTTATTTTGTGTTTTTTTTTTGTTATTCCGTTGTGTACGTTTTGTTTCAACTACCGACTATCGTAGCCCGTAGCCCGTAGGTACCATACTACTGTAATTTAAATATGAAATGTGTTGTTTATGTTTTATTATTAATATTGTGTATAGGCAGGTATAGGTTTTGTAGTAGAAAAATTGTAAAAAATATGTAATTACTGTCTACTGATGTTCAAAGCTTGAAACGGAATTCATAACATGTAGTGTGTGACTGAAAACTATCAAATTATAATTATAGATTTTTAAATAACTAAAAACAAAATATTTAACGAAATGTAATTAAATGTTGAACAACTCTCATTTTTACTCCAACGCTAATTTATTTATTTATTTATATTAATTTTACAAATCACATAGGATATTGCAATATTACAAAACCATCGCCTACTAAGGCCATTATAGGTCGAATATTATTATTAAATTATACACTAATATTATTTATTTTGTTTATATTTTATGTCTCATTATCTTATTGTTGTCTCTAATGATTCGCTTTGTTTATTCAATTTAATTAAATGTAATAAATAGATTATTAACTACCAGCATCTGTAAATGCATAGTAATACATGCACCATATTAATTAAATTATATTTACGCAGAAACAAAATTTAATAATTTTTATTTCATAAAGCCAACAAAATACTCCGGGCAACGCCGGGTACTCTGCTAGTACATTATATGAAAGGAAATGTACTTGATATTGTATGATACAAAACAAAACCGATGTTTGTAATTGAAAGTGTGACCATACAAAATGTTAGGTCAGCAATTGTATGTTATACAATTTCTAAAGTTATTTTGGTAATGTTTAATTTACAGTTATGGAAATAAATTTGTGAACAAGCCAAGATATATTACATTTATTAAAAATTTATTATATGAATTGTACAGTTATAATAAATACAAATTTTATTTATTTTTTTTTTGCGTGGATAGGGGGGAATCATCGAAAGACACCATAGAGGAGTGAAAACGAGCACGATTCCTCTATGAGAGTGTGGGACTTTAACCCACTAAACACCACCTCCCTTTTTTGACCAAACAATAGGTTATACGACCTTTAGTACTAATGTACTCCTTGCTCATAGGAAGTTGAGTTAAGGAATGAAAATAGATTTCAAAATGGCAGGTATATTGTGAACAAAAGTTGTTAATATTCACCTTGAATCTTTGCACATTGTAAATGTAATCATCACAAATTCTGGGGAACACATGAGGTGGAAGATGGTTCCACATTCGCGGTGTTCGTACTACAAACGAATTTCCATAAGCTGAATTATGCCATCTGAGAATTTGAACTACATAGAGATGGGCAGCAGAGGCTCTCCTTGTTTCTCTTTGGAATGCTTTGAGAGGAGGCATCAAACTTTTAATCTCGTTAGGGCAAGAACCCAACCCTATAAGGTATCTATAAAAAAGGGTAAGTGTTCCTGTTAGGCGCCGTAGACCGAGTGGAGAGAGCGTAGAGGTGACATTGGGATCAATTATTAGACGAATTGCTCTATTTTGCACTTTATCGAGAAATCCTAATGCCGTTTTGGAGGCTCCTGCCCAAATATGTGAATTGTACTCCATTTTTGGTGCATTGTACTCCATCTTATATATGTTTTATAGATATTTAGGAGATGAGAAGATGAAAAGAAGGCTTTACAACGATACAGGAAACTCATGCAACTAGATGCATTTTTAGCTCTACCAAAAATATGATTGGACCAACTTAATTTTTGATTTTGTTCCATGCCCAAGATGTTGAACTCACCCGCATGCTGCAAAACTTCTTCTTGAAAAGTTAAAGTTGGGATTGAAGTGTTTCTTTTCCGAGAGATTAAACAGCACTAGTTTTCTTAAAGTTAAAATCGACTCTCTTGATTTTGCCCCAATTAGAAATTTTGTCCAAGTCGAGATTTAGCTCAAGCGAAGCAGAATATTTACTGTCGTTATCTCGATAAGAAACAACGAGCGTGCTGTCGTCTGCAAAACTATGGATTGGAGTTTATACTTAAAAGATCGTTTATAAATATTAGGAAAAGTGTCGGAGAGAGAACAGATCCTTGAGGGACACCAGCATTAATTTTGAATTGGTCTGAAGAATAACTTTCGACCAGAACACGAATCGAACAATTCGAAAATAAATCTCCAATCCATTTTACAAATACACCACCGAGGCCAATTGCTTTGCATTTAGCAATTACAAAGCGACAACATCGGACTTTCCTGAATGATGGAGGCTGATGTTGAGCCTTTCACAGAGGCATGTCATGAGATCACCTGTTGACCGATGTGTTCGGAACCCATATTGACGATTATGAATTAATCCTTTGTTATGTAGATATTTCTGAAGCTTTCTATTTATTAAATTTTCCATGTATAGTTCTTGCGCACTTTTTAATTAAAAATTTTTTTTTTTTTATTTTATTTTTATTTATCTTAAAACGTTTTAATAGTGTAGTGTGTAACTAAATAAATTGAATTATACGGCTGCACTTCAATGTCGGCAGGATAAGTATTTTTTTTTTTTTATAACTTACTATACAAGAACTATACATTTTTTTCTTATTCTAAAATTATTTACACATTACAATTTTTTTATATTAAAATATTAAAATTTATTTTTTTAAAATATTTAAAATTAATTTTTATTTTTTATTTTTGATTTTAATTTTTTGAGCTACATATCTATTTATTAAATTCGAATAATTTTTAGTTTTACAATTATAACTTCTAATTAAACGCGCTCGGTTGGTTTTGTTTACTTTAATTTACATTTATTTTTTATTTCTTATTTCATCTTAAAATTAATTTGTCGTAAACAAAACAATTTTTATATCTATCTCCCTCCCACCCGTATGATGGATGCTGGAGTTCTTCTTTCATTCTCAATTCGCTCAATTTTTTTTAATACCACCATAGTTATTACCGTAATTTAATTTATTGATTTCTGGTGTTAAGTTTTGCTTTTGGTGAGTTTGTGGTTGTACCTGCGTTCAATAAGGTCACTTAAAAGTGTATATTAAAAACTGTGGAACGTTGTTATAAACCGTTTGCTCGCTCAAAGCAAAATATTAAAATATTAAAATTATTAGTACGATATCAAGGTATTGATATTGTTAATAATTTATTTTAAAGTGTTGTCAAGCTCGGGTTATTTAAATCGTACACTTTTACTTTTGATTTCGATTTTAATTTTGATTAAATTTAAATTTTTGTTCATTTCAATTTTTACTGTAATCTTAAATTACATACTTTAATTTATTTTAATTCAGATTTTGATTTTGGTTAATCTTGGTTTTAATTACAATTTGATTCTATTTTAATTCCGATTTTGATTATAATTTTAAATTAAATTTAAATTTTAACGTTATTCTGGTTTTTTTTATTGCTTTTTTGTTTTGCATTAATTGTTTTCCAACAAAATTACCAATTTTAATATTAATTTCTGTAATATACGCGGGTTGCAAACGAATTTTCATGCCGTCGAGTGCCATCTTAGTTCAATTAAACCAGCAATTCTAGCCCTATGTGAAACACAAGTCAGTAATCACAATGGTAACTTTAATGTTACGGGCTACTCACTTATTTCACACTTCGTACCCAAAAGAGGTATCGCTATCTATATAAAAAATGACATTGCTTTCAACACACTTCAAAAATATAAATGTTCTAGCCCAACCTTCCACTACATTTGGGTAAAAATTCTCGTTGGAAAGCATGTCATACATTTCTGTTTTCTATACAGATCACCCAACTTAAATGAACAAGAAACTGCTATGGAAATTGAAAATCTATCGAACCAGATCAATGAAATTTTGGACGCATCTCCAGAATCTGAAATTGTTCTGGCGGGAGATTTGAACATTCATAAAAAAAATAGTTTGGCGCTACAGCCATGCTGACTGGGAGGGTCTTTGCTGACTTTTTTAGAACATTTGATTGGTCATTCTGCTTCCGTAATAAAAATGTTAACTTTGCTGCAAATGCGATTAGTGAAACTATTTTACTTGGAATGATGTTATTCATTCCTCATTCCATGAAATCTGTTAAGAGGAGGCCCAAATCTTGGTTTAATCGCATTTGCAAAGAAGCCATTTTTAGAAAAGAGGAGGCTTTTAAAGTGGTAAAAAACCGATGCAAGAGAGTTATCAACAAGCAAAAATTCTTGTTCAACCAAGGGTTGAAACGTAGCAAATCCTTTTGGACATTTGCTAAAAGTCTAAAAGAAGACGTTAGAGGGTCTTCTTTTCCACCACTTGTTGATAATAATAGCAAAACAGTATCAGATTCTAGAGAGAAAGTGAACTTATTTGGCAAGCAGTTCGCTTCTAATTCGACACTGCCGCAGTCAGCTCAGATGCCACCTTCTGTTCCCCGAGTTGGCTGCTCCTTTGGGAAAATTTACTTTAGGACGCGGGCGGTGATGAAAATCTTGAAAAATCTTGATACAAATAAGTCAGCCGGTCCAGATGGTATAAGCACCATGGTGCTTAAAGATAGCTACTCCAGTATTTCAAAACCTCTGCGCAACCTAACGATAACGAAATAACGATTTAGCCAAAATTCAAAAATGGGGTGAAGTCAACAGAGTTAACTTCAACACGAAAAAAACCCAATGCTGTCTGATCTCGCGAAAAATTGCCACTACTATTCCCAACCTATTATTTCAGGAAGAGGTTTTGCAGCATTCAACAGATTTAAACATGTTGGGTATCGAGTTAAACCAAAAATTGACTTGGTCAAATCACATTTTTGATATAGCTAAGGATGCAGCTAAATGTTTGGGTTTTTTGTATCGCTGCAAAACTTACTTTTCTGCATCTGATCTTCTCAATATCTATAAAACGTACATTCGGCCGAAAATGGAGTATAATGCACACAATTGGGCTGCAGGCCCTCAAACAGCGCTGGGTTACCTAGATAATGTGCAAAACAGAGCTATTCGTCTTATAAACGACCCCAGTGTAACTTCAATGCTCACTCCACTCAGTCATCGTCGCACAGTTGGGTCACTAACCTTGTTTTATAGATATCTCGTAGGGATTAACACCTGCTCGAATGAATTAAAACTGTTAATGCCTCCGCTCAAAGTTTTCCAGCGAGAAACAAGGCGAGCAGCAGAAGCTCATCCCTACCATGTAGAGATTTCGAGATGGCGAAATACAGCTTATGGAAATTCGTTTGTCATGCGCACGTCCCGCCTGTGGAACCATATACCATCGCATGTGTTCCCTAAAGTTGGTAATTCTTATGTGTAAGATTTACTTAAGTTTAAGAAGAACATCAACATCTTTCTTCAAAATGTCCCTCAAAATTTTCCTACCCATCCCCCATAATCCAAATTTCCCAATTCCAATTTTCCCAATTATCCTTCCCACATCCCTATCCCCAAAACCAAACTGTACATTCGTATTAAAGGTTCCAACCTAAAGTTTGGGTTTAAAAGGGGGGTGGTTTTGGTTGGTTAAAGTACAACACTACCCCGAGGAAGCACGTGCAGTTCCTCTTGGTGACTTTCGAGTTTTCCACCAGTCCTCGTAAAAAAAAAAAAAAAAAAAAAAACCGTCTGTTGTGCAAGAACTTTTGCTTCTTGATAACTCTCCTACACCAGTTTCTAATCGCGATATAGCTCGCCCTATTAGATTCAGTCCTATCACTCATCACTCTTGTAGATTTGAGAAGCTTCCTCCAGATATTGCATTTGCACAAATGCGATTAAAGCAAGATTTGCGTGGCCTATTAATACTTTTCATGGAGTGAGGTATGTAAGCTCTCATACCTAGAAGAATTATTTCACTAATCGCATTGGTTGCAAAGTCAACATTTCTGTTGCTAAAGCACAAAGACTAATCAAAAGCTTAAAAAATGCATTTAAACCTTCCCAGTTAGCATGACTATAACCACATTATATATTTTTTGGGACAGGTTTTTGACTGGTTAGCACTCAGCTTAGCACTCGAACTTAGCACTCAGCTAGTATGAATCAAGCAGTGGTCGGAACAACCAAGAGGAGAGCTAACTGAGACTATGTATTTCTCAGGATGTGTAGTCAGAAACAGGTCCAGGAGATGACCAACCTGGTCTACACGGTCGGGAATTTTAGTGGGATTTTGGACAAGTTGAGTAAGATGAAATAATGAAGCGAAAGGTCAACTTGTTTCCCAATTAAGTTTTGACTGGGAGAGTTGTCATTGGAGTAGTGGAGCCAGTTTCTATTATGGATATTGAAATCACCAGCCACAACAATTTCGGATTGTGGAATTTTCATTAATCAAAATTTCATTAATCTGGTTGGTGAGATTTTCAATCACCGAAATGGACTCCAGTTCACTAGAGTTTGGAGATCTGTATAAGTAACATAAATGAATGAAGTGCATAGGAACAATAATTTTTATCAAAATGTAGTGGAACAATTGGTTGGAACACTTATATTTGTGGGAACGCTGTAAGCGACATCATTTCTAACACAAAGACCGACCCCCCTATGAGGCACAAAATAAGAGACAAACGAGTAATTGTCAACGACAAAGTTGTCGTCTTGGCCAACCACCTGGGTCTCACATAATGCTAATATTGCTGGTTTTACTGAATTGAGGTGGCCTTGGAAGGCAAAAAAATTCGACTGCAGACCACGAACATTGCAAAAATATTCGCTAAAATTGGCAATGATTAATAGCAACAATGGGTTTGAAAATATACAAATAATATAATCAGAAAAAAAAAATAAATATATAAAAAACACGAAAACCAAAAGATTCAAGTATTTAAAGAATTTGACAAACGAAGAGTAAATTAAAAAGTTAATTGAATTTTAATATTGAGTGAAATGATCAATAAATAATCACCAACTAGCGCTTAATTACAAATTAATTAATATTAAAAGATAAACAATCAATAATTAATATATTGTAATAAATTATAAATAATATTAAATAAAAAATAATATTAAGCATTAGTAATCACCACAGATAACAAAAAGTTTGCAAAATACTTTCAACAGTTTTTAATTCCTTATTGAAAGTAATTTCAACTGAAAGTCAACAACGAGTAATGTAAACGCGATACTTAAATAATGCTTAATGTAAACATAGCAAAATAAGGTAGAAAATTAATAAAATAACAAACTATATAGTCTATCACAAAAAATGTGAATGTATGAAAAGGACGGATATCTATTTTTTGATCATTTGACGTGTAGTTCAGCCGCATGTTTGTAAACAAAAACAATATATGTGATTTAAAAAAAAATTAAAATTCGCAAAAATAAAATAAAAATTAAAAAATTGAAATATAAAAATTAAAGTTAAAATATTAATAAAAAAAAAAAAAATAGAATAATTGTAATAAAAATAATTATGCAGTGTTAGATTATAAGGTAGAAGAAATTATACCAAATTGTGTATATATTCCAAGTGTGCTAAATTTATATATAATTACCAATTGCAAACAAAAAAAACAAAAAATAAAAATAAGTTAAGTTTAGGTACAACAAAAAAAAGAATAAGTTAAGTTTAATTAGTTAAGATTAAAAAAAAAAACAAAAAAAGAAATGTATGTAGTTAATTTTAATTTTAAGAAAAAATGCAACAAAATTTTAATGTATATAAATAATTAAAATAGAAATAGTAAAGGAAAAAAAAATGTATAGTATATCAAAAATTTACTAAAAAATTTAAAATTGTTGAGAAATAAAATAAAATAATAAAATAAAAATATAAAAAATAATTTTGTATTCTTATTTAATTTGAAAGTACCCATTAACGAAAAAAATGGCAGTTAAAAGGCAAAAAAGAAAGAAAGAAAAAAAAAAATAATAGGAGAAAAAAAGGGCCCCTATCTTATTTGTGGTTCCAGATCCGAGATCATAATGCACACAAAAATAAATTAAAATTATGATAATGAAATATAAGCAAAATAAAAAAAAAATTAAAAACTAAATTTTATTAAAAACTCCATAAAGACGACCTTTCTCTTCGAGTGTCAAACTGATTGTGTTGATTTATAATGTAAAAATGTAATGTAATAATGTAAAAATTTTCTTTGGTTTAACGATAACAGACATACAAGGTTTAATACCTTTACATCTAGTTTAGAATGTTGTCAAAGCTAGGAAAATATTATATAAATATGTAGTAAAAAAATAAAAATTAGTGAAACTATATGTTTTTATGGTTAAAATATATTTTATATGATTTAAAAATATATATTCAAGTTCAACTAGTTTTTAAAAATAGTGAAAACAAAACGTTATGTAATTTAATTTTTTAAATTCAAATATAATTAGTAAAATAAAAAAATTAAATTAAAAAATTCCATTCTCTAAACAAAAATGGTGCAAAATAAAATAATTAATAAAAATAATATAAATAACAAAATTAAATATATGTATTTTTCAAACAAAATTAAGAACGAAAATTAAAATAATTACATACATATAATTAATTATAAAACAAATAATTATAAACAAAAAAATATATTCTTCTGAAAAAAGATCCAATTATGGAAGATTTATACAATTATGAATATAAATCAGATAATTAAGATAATTTCCTGCAACCTGAAATAAAGAAGATATGTATTGATAAGAAATTCACATTAAAAAAATATATATCAACATTAAAATCAAAATATTCACAAATTGATAATATTATGAATTAATTATCACAACTAAAAATTAAATAAAAAACAATGTAAAAAAATGTGTCAGCAAATATAAACATTACTATATTTACATTAACTATTTTAATGTTAATATTCTGTTCTGAAACTGTCGATTTTTTATGTTCTAAATCATTAACATTTTTAATATAATTATTTAAAAGGATGTTAACAAAAATTTTACATATTTCAAAACAAATTTCGAAATTAACTACACATTTACTGCAATGCAAAGACATTTATAATCAATATCAATATCAGTCACATGAAACCATGTGACATGTCAAACCAAATCACATGAAACAGCCGAGATGTGAAATATAATAAAACCCACTTCGTTGGAAGGTTGTAATAATCCACCTCTTTCTAAATACTTTGTATTTAGATTGAACATTTTTATCTTTTATAATTAAATTTAAGCAAGAATAGCACTTAATATCTTTAATAACGGAAAACATAACCACAGACATATAAGTATGACGAATTTTCAAATTTAGTATTAATTAAATAAGAATTCGAATTTAAAATTGAATCAAAATCTTTATCTTGAACCAAAATTGAATAAAAATACCTAACAATTGACGAAAGTTTGATTTAATTTTTCTGAATTTTTTTTTACCAAAAAAAATCAAACAAATTAATTTTTCATTATATCTACTTTTTACTCTAGCCTTATTATGGAATATTTTTGGAAATTCTTCTTTGAAAACCCTTGGGTTGTGTCATTACTTGTTTATTTTAACTTAAATATCTACCCAACTAAAATTTTTTGAATAAAAATAATTTTCTCATAAAAATAATTGCTAACAACAGTAAATATTCTAACTTAAACATTTTTTTACCTAATTGATGCCTACCTTTTAAACTAAAATATTTTTCAACCTCAATCTTTTTTATATAAAATTGTGACAAATTATGTAAATGCTGACAACAGGAAAATAAAAGTATATAAACCGTGGTACAAGTTAAGAAACTAAGATTAATAAGATTCTTCCTGTTACTAAAATACTAAACTGAGGTTTAACATTTTTAATATTTAATAATAATAAAATATTATAATTAAACTGAGGTTTAATTTATAATTATAATTATAAGTTTTGTAATTATAAGCTTTTTTTTTGCTTGACCTTTGAAGTGACAACAATTCTTGTTTTTTAATTAAGGAAAAAAATAAAAAAATTTTTTTTTTGTTGTTAACTTTTATTCTTTTTAATTTTATTTTTATTTTATTATTTTTTTTTTTTAAAGTATTAAATTTAGCAAGTGCACTATTTTTTCTTTTGATTTGTTTTGTTTTCGATTGTTGTGATAAAATTAAATTTTGATTTTTAATTTGTTCCTGTTTTATGGCTGCACTCCAATGGCGGCAAGATAAGTATTTTTACTTATTAATTACGTTTAATATACAACAATTAAAATTGTTGTTTCAGTCGTGGCTGTAAATGCCGTAAGAGGGAATAACTCTTACGACATGTATGGGATTCGAACCCACACTCCCTCGGTGTTTACAGCGTATTATATACGCTCTTAACCATTAGGCACCGAGACCCCTCTATATTAAATTGGATTCAAAAAATGAATGAGTGATTCATCAAAACAGACACGTGTACAGTAAATATTTGTAACAACACGCTTTTTAGTTTTAACTGGTGACCCCGACGTGACCTAAAAAGTGGTTTAAAAAATATAGAATCTAAAAATACTTTAAAATTTACTTGATAATTTAACTTAACAATTCAGTTTAAAAATTTTAAACATAAAAATAAAAGTTTGGCATGATTTAACATGTGGCATGATTTTACAAATGTAAAACATAAAAAGCTATAAACGTTTGTTGGCATTGTTCTAAATTGTAAACCATGTGGCATAATTTTACATAGATGATGTGTCAAGAATCATAATGTTTGCAAAAAAAAGAAAACAAAAAACAAAAAACAAAAACAAAACTTATAAAATATAACTAAGAATTCTAACAACTAATAAAACTTAATTGTAGCACTAATTCTACTCGAACACAATCGAACTTTGAAATTTCACTCAACAGAATTCCAAATTACACTTATTTTTATTTTAAAAAATTTTAATTGAAATGATTTATCGAAAATTTTTTTTTTTATTTTTATTTTATTGCTTCGTTTTTATAGATTTGGTACAGGGTGAGCAGGAAAACGTTAAACATATTTTTTATTTTTTTTTCTTTCTCTGGAGTTGAAAGTTTAAGTTAATTGAAACAAATTAGTAATATATTTTTTTTTTTTGCTTACTTTAAATAAATTATAAATATTTGTTAATATTTTTTTTAATGTGTGTAAGGTGGTGGTTATGATTTGAGCGTGTTGCGTGTTGCTCGCGCGTGTGTTCTGTTAAATGAATATACGTAGTTGTGGTTAGAATTAGCAAAATTTTTCTCGCGCGTGTACAAGCGTGTAAGTGCGTGTAGCGTGTGTATCAAATTGATTTGAATAAAGGCTCGTGTATTGTAAAGAAATTTGTTTTTCAGTATAAATTTTTCAATCATAGGAAGTGCTTGTTATTATACCCGTATGAACTATGTTCAAGGGTATAATAAATTTGCCATTACGTTTGTGACACCTTAAAGGAGTCGAGCTAGATATAGTGTCAAAGGTATGGATCGGCTCAGAATCAAATTCTGAGTCGATTAAGCCATGTACGTCCGTCCGTCCGTCCGTCCGCATGATAACTCAAAAAATAAAGGAGCTAGAGGGCTGAAATTTTTTTTACGTCACTTTTGCAAAATTGTTAGTTTTTCTATTTAAATCCAACATTTTCGGTCGGCGGGTTCGAGTAGCTGCCATACAACTTCTATTTTTATATAGAAATAACTCAGTATCTATTCAAGCTAGGTTTCTGAAATTTTGCGAATGATGATCAAGTTTTATGGCAACAACTTCTGCAAAATTTGGTTGTGGCGGTGCGACGGGTTCGGGTAGCTGCCATACAACTTCTCTTTTTAAATGAAAATAACTCAGTGTCCGTCCGCACGATAACTCAAAAAATAAAGGAGCTAGGAGGCTGACATTTTTTTTACGACACTTTTGTTAAATTGTTAGTTTTGCTATTTAACTCCAGCATTTTCGGCCGCGGGGTTCAAGTAGCTGCCATACAACTTCTTTCTTTAAACGGAAATAACCCAGTGTTTATTCAATCTAGGCATCTGAAATTTTGCGAATGATGATCAAGTTTTATGGCAACAAATTCTGTAAAATTTGGTTGTGATGATATGACAGGTTCGGGTAGTTGCCATACAACTTCTCTTTTTAAATCAAAATAACTCAGTGTATATTGAAGCTAGCTATCTGAAATTTAGTGAAAAAGTGTCAAGTTGCATGCCAAACACTTTTGTAAAATTTGATTGGTCTAAAGCAGCCGATGCAGGCTTCTTGCATTTATTGGAACTTAATGAAGCTAGGAGCAATAGATTCGGGTAGCTGTCATACAACTCCACAATTTACATAAATATATCTCTGTAGTTCGGTACTAAAACATCTGAATGTTTTTAAAAGATGATCAAGTTTTATAGAAACAGGATATATTACGTTCATACGGGTATCCGAGAGTTGACACAGTCTACTCTACTGCACTCTTCCTCGTTTTTTAATAAATTGAAGAATACAATAACTATGTACAAAATAGAAGGAAGATGATTTATTACAAATTCGGAAAAAAAACCGAAAACTGATCCAAAAGCGGATTTTCTCGATATTGAGAAACAAAAATTAAAATTGCTTCAAGAAGACAAAGATTTGAAATTGGATGGTGATTACAATTTCTTAATGAGTTTCTTACCCCATATGCAAAAAATGTCAGAAATTAGTAATTTAAAATTTCGAGCCGAAATGAATAAGCTGTTGGTGAAAACAAAACAGGTAGAATTACATGAAAGGACGCCTGTACCATCATGCTCATGGCGGAATACGAAGATATCGAAATAACCCGCCCATTTGAAGATTATTAATTTTTTAACTTACTATTTTTTATTTTATTTATTAAAAAATTGAATGAATTAAAAATTTTTTTTCTAAATATGTAAGTGAATTTTTCTTGCCTTAATAAAATATAAAGTTTTTCAGCAGGAGTTATGTATGAAAACGAATTACTGGAGTAACTATTTTCCAACTTTTCTTGTATTCCATTTAAAATGTAGTTAAATGTATTTGAACTCATTCGATAATAGCCATAAAAGTTGTCCTCATCATTTCTCATTTGGTCATATAATTTATGAAATTCTCCATTTACCCGCCGATTTAAAAAGAGTGGATTGGTATTCCTTTTAGTATTTTTAAATAAATTTTCGTATTTTCTAATAAGAATAACTTAGAATTCAAGGAGAAAGATATTTTTATTATTTCGAATTCACAATCACAATAAAATAGAGCTTTATCTGATAACATCCAAAAATTAATTTTAAATAAAAATAAACAAGCGAGCTTGTACACGCTTAAATTATAGCCATAAAAAAACGCTACACGCTGCAACGTGCTTACACGCTACACGCTCAAATCATAACCACCGCCTAAGGAGACGATTGATTGAGTCAGTAATAATTGCAATTTATCCTAAACTCTACAATCTAATATAAAATAGTTCGTGCTCTTACTATTTCAATAAGTTTGTCTTTTATTTTTATAATTTCATATTGCTATTGGCATCACTATATTAATTTACGCTTCAACAGTCACATTCAATTAAATAATCCACACATTATAACAATTAAGCTTAGTCACACATTCAATTAAGCTTCAGTAGTATTTCAATATGAATATAACATATAAAATAAACTGAGAAACTAAAAAAAACAAATAATAAAGAATATGTTAAAATATTAGGAAAGTGGACTTTTAACGTTAGTACGTTGTATATAATAATTAGTAAAAAACAAGTAAAAATAACCGTAAGTCGATGCAACCGACTTATTTATACCCTACACCTAAAACATTCAAATTAAATTAAAAATCCATAAGTTATTTTAGTTAGGTATTTAATACAAGCTAAAAAAAATAAATGCTGTTACAACCTTTGTACAAAATTTCAGGTTTCTATTTTTATTAAATTCGAAAATATGATTGTTAGGTCTTGGGAAGTGTGTGAAGACACGCGGACCACCATCCCAATTCATCTCAAATTTTAGAGACATCAACAGGGTAGAACATTCTTATATCAAATTTCATGTTTATATATTTATTAATTTCGAAGATATGCTTGTTTGGTCTTAGGACTTGTGTGGCAGATACCCGAACAACCATTCTAGTTCATCTTAAATTTTCGAAAAATCAGGGATTCAGGAAACAACACCCTTGTACCAAATTTGAAGTTTCTGTCTTTATTAATTTCGAAGATATGCTTGTTCGGTTTTAGGAGTTGTATGGGAGGTACCCGAACGACCACTCCAATTCATCTCAAATTTTAGGCAAATCAGGGATTTAGGAAACAGCACCCTCCTATCAAATTTGAAGTTCCTATCTTTATTAACTTCGAAGATATGCATGTTCGGTTTTGGGAGTTGTATGGGAGGTACCCGAACAACCACTCCACTTCATCTCAAATTTTGGGGATATCAGGGATTCAGAAAAACACACCCTCGTACAAAATTTTAAGTTTCTATCTTTATTAATTTGGAAAATATGCGTATTAGGTTTTGGAAGTTGTATAGAAGGTACTCGAACGCATGGTCCGATTTCACCCATTTACAATCCCCGCCTTACCTTGGTCATTGTTAACCTACAGTATAAACTTCATTAAGATAGCATCATTATTTTTTGAGTTATCGTGCGTACGGACGGACGGACGGACGGACATCGCTAAATCGACTCCGGCGGTGATCCTGATTCAGAATATATATACATGTCTATACCTAACTCGCTTCCGTTTGGTGGTTACAAACACCATACCAAAGTTAATATACCCTATACTTAATGTGTAGGGTATAAAAAAAAGAAAAAAGAAGAAAAAAAATTTAAAAACAAATTACATCATAATTATTTTATTTATTTTTTTCTTCTTCTTCATTGCTGGTATTGAAATTATAATAATAAATTATGTTTTCCACCGATGATCGAAAGAAGACCTTTAAGGAACTTTTGGCCATTATTTGGGCGATCAAGTATTATAGACCTTACTTATACGGAACTAAATTTACTATCAAAAGCGACCATCGTCCTCTAGCTTGGCTTAGTTCTCTAAAAGAACCTAATTCCAAAATACAACGATGGAAGATCAAACTAAACGAATACGACTTTAACATAGAATATTTAAAAGACAAAGAGAACAAAGTGGCCGACTTTCTTAGTAGGATCAATAAAGAAACTTGCGAAATTAATACTTTAGAATGGAAATTAAACAAGAAATTCAAAATACCCTTTCAAACAAAAAACCAAAAAATAGCTCCTATTAGTCCGATATGAAATGAACCCGAAACCATAGAAAGGATGAAAAAATTCGCTCGCGTAAAACCACGCGAAAAAGAAATAAACATCCTAGAAAGAAATGATTCTGAAATGGCAACAATTCACAGTGGTGTCGAAAATCTAGGCGACCATTTTCCATTATCAGAAAACATTATCAATAAATATCTCTGTCAAATTCACTTAGTGAAAGAAAAAGAAAATCAATTTACTATTAAATATAAAACCTTTAGAAAAATTTATATATCTGATAGCGACCTTAATAATGAAGGATATCTAAACGATGTGTTACGGAGATACATAAAAAAAGGAACAACGGGAATTTTCTCAGAACTAGAATACTCCCGATATAATATACTTCAAAATATAAATAATATACTACCAAAAAATGTTTCGAGGAAACTTATATTAATTATAAAAGTTCTTTCTTATCTCAAAATTTCAGGTTCCTATCTCAGAGCGTGCCGGAGTTATGAAAAAATAAATATCTTGCAAATTTTGGTTTTAACATAACGGTAAATTTAAATAATAAATTATAAAATATTGCAAAATTTTGGTATTGTTTTATAAAGGTAAGGAAATTTCTGGTCTTCTCGTGTTTTTAGATTATAAAACTACTACGCATAGTCTGAGATATATACATCTGAAAATAGGGCTTTTTTGCAAATTTGGAGGGCTGTAACTTTGGAACCCTATACAATTAAAGAAACCATTAACATACATAAAAATATGTTACTGGTGCTTTAATTTTTTTGTCTTGCCGGAGAAACTGTGTACAGGTGTTTAAAAATATCAAATTTTCAATTTTTGAGCCCTAATAGACCATAAATGGTACAACAGAGGTGGTACAAAAAAATAGTCCGACGACATTAGGACAGTTGCCAGCCGCAACTTGCAGGGCCTGGAGTCAATATTTAATGGTAGTGTAAAGGAATATAACAGTCTACCAAACAACATTAAGGTCTTAAATTATCATTCATTTAAAAAATATTGTAAAAATTCGTACATAAGTAAATATTAAAATTATACATTCTAAGTAACATAATTTTATATAAGCGTAAAATTCTCATTCAAAGTAGCTATTGCCATATAATAAAGTAAATATTAGCACTACACATATAGATATATATTTATTGTTATACCATTTAAATTACTTAAATCATTGAAAATTGCAATTAAATAAATAAATAAATTATATTATAAGAAAACCTATAGAAACTCTGTACGAGCTCCAAGGCTCTTTTAGAGAAATTAAAAGTAAAAACAAAAATAAAATAAAATAAATATAAATCAACATCAGTACAGATCCATTTTGTGCCATTAGTAACTGATGATGTGTTTGAATATGACCCTGAAAAGGAATTTTTAAATATGGATATCGATTTAGCACATTATGATTTGGATGATGAAAATTCATTTAAAAAATTAGCTCAAACTGAAATGTTGAAAGATGAAAATTTAGTAGAAAGACCATCTCTAAGCTCTGATTATCGAACGTTTAAAACACCAAGTGGTGATGTAATTACCGTTGCTGTAACTTCTCCTGAAAGGAAAAAAACACTTAGATCGGCCGCTTTTCCCCCACTATACTTTCACAGTTTCCTGAAACAAAAAAAAGAAAACTAAAACCATTACTTAGAAGTCCAAAACTAAGAACTTCATCAACACCGGAATACACAACATATAAATAGTACAACATTTTATGTTTTGGAAGAAGTTAACAAAGATAGTCAAGATGACTTCTATGTAACATTGTTTAATAATGATAATTTAAAACTATTTCCAGACAACACCTTCATTCGAAAATAAATTACCTAATCACTTTGATTTAAGAAATGGAAATTGGAGAGTTAGTCTTTCAGAAATATTTCTGAACGATTTCCTACAAAAAGAAGAATTTAACAAAGAAAAAATGTGCTTTTGTCAATATTGGAATTTAACAATATTTTGTTTTATTCAACAACAATAATAAGCAATGAAATCGTAAAAATATATGTATGTGGATTCATTCATACATCCATTTCCATTATTATGTAATGTAGGTACATGATTCTCTTTTAATTCAAAAATATTAGAAGAAAAAAATAATAATAAGTGTAAACAAATAAAAAACAAACATAAGATTAATATTGAATCTGCTAACATTCATTTAAAATTTTACCGTTTTAATTTGTCATCAACAAAAGTATAATATGCATAGATATAAGCACATATGTATATAAATTTTTAAAGATATAAAAACAAGGTAGAATGTAAACCAACGGTTTTTAAAAGCGCACATTTCCAAAACTCAATACAAACTGTTTAGAATTGTGACTTGCACAAAAATTTGAAAATTTCATGTAATAAAAAAAACGTGAAAATAGGACATTTTTGAAATTTTGAGGCGCCGTAAGTCCGGAATCTTATATAACTAAGGAAAACCGTTAAAACACGTAAAAATATATTATTGAACCTTTAATTTTCATGTCTTGCCGAAGAAAAATTTTTACAGGTGCCTAAGTTACAGGTGTCTAAAAATAGTAAATTTTCAGTTTTTGAGGCGTAATAACTCTTAAAGAGGGGGTGCTACCAAAAAATTTTTTAAGGAAACTTATACTAATTCTAAAAGTTCTTTCTTGTCTCAAAATTTCAGGTTCCTATCTAAAGGCGTGCCGGAGTTATGAAAAAAGAAATTTCATGTAAAATGTGGTTTTCACATAACGGTAAATTTAAATTGTAAATTACAAAATATTACATAACTTTGATATTGTTTTATATAGATAATAAAATTTTCGATCTTCTGGCGGTTTTAGATTGCAAAACTATTAGGCAGAGCCTGAGATATATACTTCCGAAAATGGGGCTTTTTCGCAAATTTGAAGAGCTGCAACTTTGGAACCCTTTACAACCAAACTAAACCTTTAACACACGTAAAAATATATTACCGTAGCTTTACTTTTTATATCTTGCAGAAGTAAAATGTGTACAAGTTACAGGTGTTTAAAAATAGCAAATTTTTAATTTTTGAGTCCTAATAGCTCATAAACAAGGTTCGGTACAAAAAGTTCTGAGCAAACTTATACCAATTCTAAAAGTTCTTTCTTGCCTCAAAATTTCAAGCCTCTATCTAAAAGCGTGCCGGAGTTATGAAAGTAGAAAAATCATGCAAAATTTGGTTTTCACATAACGGTAAATTTAAATATTAAATAAAAAAAAAGTATAATTTTCACATAACGGTAAATTTAAATATTAAATAAAAAAAAAGTATAATTTTCACATAACGGTAAATTTAAATATTAAATAAAAAAAAAGTCTAATTTTCATATTAATTTACAAAGTTAAAAAAAATACCTGCCGAATGACGCTTTCAGATTGAAAAAATCTTAAGCAGAACATAAGACATATGCATTTAAAAATAGGGCTTTTTCAAAGTTTGAGGGGCTGTAGCTCCGTAATGGGGGGGGGCTACATGAAAAAGTTGTTCCACAAAATAATTTTTTTTATGATACGCATGGTTAAAAATATTTTTCTCTATCTTTAACGGTGTAGAAGTTTTGTAAACAGACGGAGGAACGGACGGACGCACGGACAGAGTGAAACTAATAAGCACATTTTTTCAAAATTTTTTTGGAAATGTGCTAAAAAACAAAAACAATATGAAATTACAAAAAATTCCGCTCAGTTCTTTAAGCTGTACACGTGCCGATCATATTCCCACGTCAAAATCTAAAATCGAGATTTAACGGGCTTAACAAAAACAAAAGAGAATAACAACAACAAAGAACCAAAAAAAAAAAAGCAAACTTGTAATAAAAAACTTATAATAAAAACGAGGAAGAATACAGCTGCCTTTGTCAACTCTTAGATACCCGTACGAACCGTTTGTATGTTCACAGCCTGTCACTCTGCTTATAATATTATTTTTTTAATATTTTAGTATTTCAAAATAATTTGGGTGAATTTTATAATTTCTAGAACTATGGGTTGTACATATATTCAAACTATATGTTTATATGTACATTCTTCAAAAGCAGATTCTAACCTTCCACATAACGATTATCAATCCAAAACTGTTTCAAATATTCTATAGTACCATTTAATACTAAGCGGTAAATGTATATTAAATTTACTTAGTACAAAATAATAAATATAATTTTAAATATTATATTATATTATATTTAAATATTCCATTGACAGAATAATTTCTTATAAGTACAATAAAATACATATATGTATGTAAATACGGCGCTATATAATATACATATATACTCTTATCATTTATTCACTAGTGACATATACGATATGTAAATAAACATGATATTATATAAGTATGTATATATATCAACATCATATAAATAAAAATTCTGCAAGCAACCGTTATGCTGTTTCCTCAACAATTTAAAATTATCGAGTAAAACAAATGCAAAAAATTTGTTGAAGAAATTTGTTAGAAAATTTAAAAAAATCAAGTAATACTTTCGGCAATTATAAAGTAACCCTATGTTATTAAAAAAAGTTGTTAACAGAAATAAGAGTATAATGTTGAAGCTTTAATTTTTGTGTATTACTTCAAAAAAATTTTAACAGATGTTCAAGTTACAGGTGTTTAAAAATAGAAAATTTTCAGTTGCCCCATACAGCTCCTAAACGGGGGGTGATACAAAAAAATTTCTGAAATGACTCATACTTATTTTCAAAGATCTAACTTTTCTCAAAATTTCAAGTTTCCAACTTAAACCGTTTAGAAGATAGAAGGGTTAAAGGATTTTGCAAAATTTGAGTTTCGCATAACGGTAAATTAAGACACCGTATGCCACAAATATATATTTATTGTATATATACTTTTAAAGCTAATAAAAGTAGTAATCGTTTGGCGTTTTCAAAATGAAGATATACCTTATACAACTTGTGCTATAATAATTTAGATATAGAGCTTTTTTGAACCTTTGGGGAGCTGTAGCTCCGTAACGGGTGGGGCTACAAAAAAAAGTTATTAAAATTAAAATTAATATTTTTGTGAGATCTAACAGCAGTTAAAATTGTATAGCTCTATTTCAAAAAAAATGTGGTGATCTAAAAGTTAGGTGTTCGAGAGCTACCCTAAGTTTTGGTCCAAACTCAACCAAAAAAAATAGCGAACCTACAAATTACTCCCAGAATAATTTGTATTTGTTTTTATACTCGTACGGGTATAAAAACAAATAAAACTGGCCGTCGATAATATTGCAATTCGCGACTTAATATCAGAAACGCGATCCATTCCCACGTTTAAAGGGAATGACACATACGAATTAACTAGCTTCATTCGTGAAGGAGAAGCCTTACTAAACATGGCACCTGATGATCCAACAAAGACTTATATCCAGAATATAATTCTCAGCAAAATCCAGGGACCAGCTGCTGCCACCATAAGGAGAATCGAATCATCTTCTTGGGAGGATGTGAAAGAACAACTGAAAAAGTCATTTGGAGTTAAAGAAAGTTATCTAACACTAAAAGAAAAAGCTGACAACGTGAGGTATAAAAATGTAAATCAATATTATAATATGTTAACAGAAATCCTATATAAATTGAATTTTAAGATTAAGCTAGATGATAGTAAACCGATAGAATTTAGTCCAACTAACAACGAGAAGAGCATTTTAGAAAAATTTTTGAACAAAATATCTCGTTTTGATAGTATGTTTCTTAGAAGCAAAAATGTAGAGACTCTTGAACAAGGCTACCAAGAACTTCTTCAAACAGGTATCTCTAATTATTCTGACAAAAACAAGCCAATAACAATAGAACTACTGACCACCAAAGAATAGAACTAGTGACCACTGAGGTAATCATGGTCATGGCTGTCGCTTTCAAGGTTATTATGGTAATAATAGTCGCAATTATGATTGCCGAGACAATCGTGGTTCCGGCGGTTACTCCCAAAATAACTATGGAAATTATGATCGCCGAGGCAATCGTGATTCCGGTCCTTACCCTCAGAATAACAATGTTAATAATGACTACCGAGGTAATCAATTATATAACAATTATTCAGATAATAACGGTCACAAACATAACTACCGAGGTAATAATAATAGTGGCAATTATTCACAAAATCGTAGTGGCAACTTTAGGAATAATATATACAATAATTCAAGACAATCCTACAATACAAACGAAGAACCAATGGAAGTAGACCTAAACACCATCTCACATTCAAATTTTCAATCAACGCCTCACCAATCCAATTACCCATAGCGACTATGACAATTAAAAATAAAAAAATAGAATGCTTAATAAATTTTGGTGCCGCCACCTCTATCATTATTAGTAAAATATTTCCAAAAATTAAATTTCAAAACCTCTCACAACCTATAAAACTAAAAACTTTGACTGGAAAACAAATTTTATATAATGAAGTAATTACAAAAGTACCGGACGAGTTTAACCAAGACTCTACAATGTCATGGAAAGTATTGAACTTTAACAATGATAATTTTCAGGCTATCATAGGGTTAAACGTTTTAAAACCCATGGGACCTCAAATCGACCTACTAAACGGACAACAAAAAGTCAACAATAAAATAACTAAATTCACTTACGCTTATCCATACTCAGAAACACATAATTTAGAAGTTTTACAACTTAACAATATGGAATTATTAGAAAAACTAAAAAATCCTGATTTAAATCCAGAAGAACTCAAATTTTTAAAACAAATTATATATAGAAACCAAGGTCACTTTTACAAAGAAGGGGATAAATTAACGTGTGTTAACCAAGTCAAACACCAAATAATAAGCAAAGAATCTCAGCCTATATACAGCAAACTTTACAGGTTTGCCAAAATTCACGAGAATGAGGTTAATAAACAAGTCAGAGAAATTCTATCACAAAATATAATTCAACCATCTAACAGTCCTTACAATAGTCCAATCTGGGTAGTACCAAAAAAGTTAGACAATACAGGAAAGCAAAAATGGCGAGTCGTTATAGATTATCGTAACCTTAACAACATCACCATTGACGATAAGTTCCCCATCCCCAATATAGAATCCCTCTTCGACAAACTCGGCAAAGCACAGTACTTCTCCATACTTGACTTAAAAAATTAAGGGAACACAACCTCAAAATACAAGTTGATAAGTGTAAGGTTTTTTCAAAGTCAACCGAATACCCTGGTCATATCTTGACACCCGAGGGTATCAAACCAAATAACACAAAAATCGACGTAATAAAAACTATTAAACTACCCAAAACAACAAGACAAATAAAAAGCTTCCTGGGGATAACAGGATATTATAGAAAATTTATAAAAGACTACGCGAAAGTTGCGCAACGAATGACCAAATACTTAAAAAAGGGTAATAAAATTAATTTAAAAGACCCATCATATGCAGAATCATTCCAAAAATTAAAAGAATTAATAACTATTCACCCTATACTTCGTTATCCCGATTTTCAAAAACAATTTATATTAGTAACAGACGCTTCAAACCACGCTGTTGGCGCCGTCCTGCAACAAGATGGTCACCCCATCTCTTACGCAAGCAGAACTTTGAATGACCACGATACCAAATATTCCACTATAGAGAAGGATCTTTTGGCCATTATTTGGGCGACCAAGTATTATAGACCTTACTTATACGGAACTAAATTTACTATCAAAACCGACCATCGTCCTCTGGCTTGGCTTAGTTCTCTAAAAGAACCTAATTCCAAACTAAAACGATGGAAGATCAAACTAAACGAATACGACTTTAACATAGAATATTTAAAAGGCTAAGAGAACAAAGTGGCCGACTTTCTTAGTAGGATCAATAAAGAAACTTGCGAAATTAATACTTTAGAATGGAAATTAAACAAGAAATTCAAAATACCCTTTCAAACAAAAAACCATAAAATAGCTCCTATTACTCCGATATGGAATGAACCCGAAACCATAGAAAGGATGAAAAAATTCGCTCGCGTAAAACCAGGCGAAAAAGAAATAAACATCCTAGAAAGAAATGATTCTGAAATGACAACAATTCACAGTGGCGTCGAAAATCTGGGCGACCATTTTCCATTATCAGAAAACATTATCAATAAATATCTCTGTCAAATTCACTTAGTGAAAGAAAAAGAAAATCAATTTACTATTAAATATAAAACCTTTAGAAAAATTTATATATCTGATAGCGACCTTAATAATGAAGGATATCTAAACGATTTGTTACGGAGATACATAAAAAAAGGAACAACAGGAATTTTCTCAGAACTAGCATACTCCCGATATAATATACTTCAAAAAAGACTTATTAGTTTGTTTTCAAATAATAATAAAATTAAATTCATTAAATGTTCAAATAAAGCAATCGATCTAGACACCGAAGAAGAAGCACTTAAAGTAATTCAAGAAACCCCAAGAAAACTAACCACCGGGGTATTATTGAGAAATACAACGAAATTAGAAATATCTACTTCTTCCCTAAATTAAAAGAGGTAATACATAAATATATAAATAATTGTGACTCATGTAACATGGCCAAATATGATAGGAAACCCAATAAATATAAATTCGAAATTACTGAAACCCCCTCTATGCCAAACGAAATTTTGCACGGAGATCTCTTCTTTTGTTACAAAGAAGTCTATCTCACCTTAGTTGACAAATTTACAAAACACCTAATGATACAAAGGTTAAATGACCGTAACGCAATCACCATAATCCACTCGGTAAAAAATCGATTTTCCATCTTTGGAAAACCACGAAAGATCGTATTCGATAATGAATAAATATAAAAAATTTCATGAGAGAAGAAGGTATCGAAGTTCATTTCACTTCACCTCGCTCTCATACCGGGAATTCAGTAATCGAAAGAGCTCATGGAACAATTAATGAACACCTAAGAATCCTAGAAGCCCAAAATTCCAAACTGTTCTCATTAGATAAAATCTTATTTGCTGCAGAAAGTTATAACAATTCAATTCACTCAGTAACGCTAACAAGACCAGTTGATTTTGTAAAAAATAAAGTTTCAGATCTAGCCATAATGAAAGAAAGACTAGAAAGAAATAAGAATAAGACTATAGAAAAACTAAATGAAAATAGACATTCATACCAAGTACTAACTCAGAAATCCTTATTGAAAACCCCGACGCAGCGCGGTATAAGCACAAATCCAAATATATTAAACTAAACACCAATCGTGAAGGCAATAAACTAAAAGACTCTAGAAATAAGAATATTCATCCAACACGAATCAAAAGAACTTTTAAATTTTTTGTAGGAAAAAATGGAAACAACACTCAAACTCCTGAAACTCCTAATATTGATATCAATAGCACAACTCTCGAAAGCGACAATCACCATACAAGACCTAACGAACCAAAGAGGCTTTCAAATGATAAGACTAACCGAAACACCTCTTATACTAAATTACTCAAAAATTCTGCACATAATTGACCCTGACAACTTAACATCAGCATTAAACCAAATACAACAAAATCTAAGAACAGTTTTTTCTGAAAACGAAAATAGGTTATTAATACAACAATTACAAGCTCAAATCAAGAAAACCGATTACAATATCAGAACAATTAATTTACATAGACATAAACGTGGATTAATTAACCTAGGAGGAAGAGTGGCGAACTGGTTGTTTGGTACAATGGACGATCAAGACAGAATCGAAATTCAAGAACACCTAATCTATATCGCTTATAACAATCACGACAGTATAACAAACTTAAACAAACAAATAAAAATAAACACCAACCTACAGAAGAATATAGAAATTTTAAACAACCGAATAAAAGAAAACGAATGTTTAGTTTTAAAAACTTTAAACCAAACCACAGATATTACAAGATCGAGTATAAAAAATTTACATTTTCTGTCCTTACTAACAGACATAAATCTGCTAAACTCAGAATTAGAAAAAATCCAACAAAACATAATGTTCGCTAAACACGGCATTATGAGTCAGTCAATTTTAACAAACGACGAAATAGACGATTACAATATTGACGTTTTCAAATATAAGGAAATTAAAAGCTCTTTACTAAAATTCGACAATAAACTAATTTTTGTTATATCTATTCCTAATGTTACGCCACAAACCGCCATCAAATTCAAAATAATATCACTTCCAAATAAAAAATTCGAAGAAATTTCAATCGAAAATTCCAACATAATAGAATACAATAACCAATATTTTGTAGATAATAATGAAACTTATTTGAAGAAGTTAAAGCCATCAGACAATTGTACTAATAGTCTCATAAATGAAAATTATAAATATTGTGAAAAAACTATAAATAAAGATTTTCAAATAATTGAAATACTTCCTAAGTTCCTAATTTAGCATTAATAAAAAATTCTGAAAATGAAACTTTAATAAATAATTGTGATCAATCTAAACATAAGCTATCTTAAAACAATTTAGTTAAATTTTATAATTGTACAATAAAAATAAAAAAGTTTGCATTCTCAAACAATGAAAAAATTAAAGAAAACTAATTCTCAAACAATGAAAAAATTATTAAAGAAACTAATATAGATCCGAAAACCATCCAGGAGAATGTTGATCTTAACGATGGGGGGATCATATTCCCACGAAAAGTCAAAATCTAAATTTTTTTTGTTATATAAGGTTTTTTTTTTCTCTACAAATAAAAAATCACAACGCGATTTTTTATTTTAACTTAAATATATTCTTAACTAAAATCTCGCGAAAATATTTGCTGACAACAGTAAATATTCTAACTTAAACATTTTTTTTACCTTTTTAACTAAAATATTTTTCTAACTCAATTTTTATACCCGTACGATAGGATCGGGTATAATAAAATTATTCCTCCGTTTGTAACACCTCGAAATAAGCGAGCTAGATATACCTTCAAAGGTATGGATCGGATCAGAAAAAAATTCTAAGACTTTTGAGCCATGTCCGTCCGTCCGCCCGTCAGCACGCTAACTCAAAAACTAAGAAAGCTAGAATCTTGAAATTTACACAAAATTTTTTAAGAGTAATTTTGGTTGAGTTTGGACCAAGCCTTAGGGTAGCTCTCGAACACCTAACTTTTAGATCCTCACATTTTTTTTGCAATAGAGCTATGAAGTTTTAACTGCTGATAGTTCTCACAAAAATATTAATTTTATTTTTAATAACTTTTTTTTGTAGCCCCACCCGTTACGGAGCTACAGCTCCCCAAAGGTTCAAAAAAGCTCTATATTTAAATTATTATAGCACAAGTTGTATAAGGTATATCTTCATTTTTAAAATGCCAAACGATTACTACTTTTATTAGCTTTAAAAGTATATATACAATAAATATATATTTGTGGCATACGGTGTCTTAATTTACCGTTATGCGAAACTCAAATTTTGCAAAATCCTTTAACCCTTCTATCTTCTAAACGGTTTAAGTTGGAAACTTGAAATTTTGACAGAAGTTAGATCTTTGAAAATAAGTATGAGTCATTTCAAAATTTTTTTTTGTATCACCCCCCGTTTAGGAGCTGTAAGGGGTCAAAAACTGAAAATTTCCTATTTTTAAACACCTGTTTAAATTTTTAAAGTAATACACAAAAATTAAAGCTTCAACATTATACTCTTATTTCTGTTAACAAGTTTTTTTAATAATGTAGGGTTACTTTATAATTGACGAAAGTGTTACTTGATTTTTTCAAATTTTCTAACAAATTTCTTTAACGAATTTTTTCCATTTTGTTTTACTCGATAATTTGAAATTGTTGAGGATATAATGCGTAGTACATAAAAATGTAAATAAATAAACAACATAACGGTTACTTGAAGAATTTTTATTTATATGATATTAATATATATACATACTTATATAATATCATGTTTATTTACATATCGTATATGTCACTAGTGAATGAATGATAAGAGTATAGATTTATATTATATAGCGCCGTATTTACATACATATATGTATTTTATTGTACTTATAAGAAATTATTCTGCCAATGGAATATTTAAATATAATATAATATAATATTTAAAATTATATTTATTATTTTGTACTAAGTAAATTTAATATACATTTACCGCTTAGTATTAAATGGTACTATAGAATATTTGAAAAAGTTTTGGATTGATAATCGTTATGTGAAAGGTTAGAATCTGCTTTTGAAGAATGTACATATAAACATATAGTTTGAATATATGTACAACCCATAGTTCTAGAAATTATAAAATTCACCCAAATTATTTTAAAATACCAAAATATTAAAAAAATAATATTGTGAACAGAATGACAGGCTGTGAACATACTAACGGTTCGTACGAGTATCTAAGAGTTGACAAAGGCAACTGTATTCTTCCTCGTTTTATATAAAATTATTTTCACACTAAAATAATTGCTGACAACAGTAGAATAAAAGTATATAAACCGTGAAACAAGGTAAGGAAATATTCATAGTATTATCAGGATTCTTTGGCCACTAACATTGATTAAAAACTGAGGTTCTAAATAAATAAACATTTAATTTATAATCAAAAATTTCTTTGTTGTTATTCTCAAAACAAAAGTTGCCCACAGACATACCCACACACACACGCACCCATTCACACACACACACTAACACACACACGCACTCACACACAGACGGACATCATGGTAAAAAAATGTTTACAGCCTTCTCCGCGCCGGACTAGTGCATATTTGCCAAAATCTCCGGTACAAATTTTTAGTATGAAAACTATACCTACCTTACCACAGACATACCCACACACACACACGCACCCATTACACACACACTAGCACACACACACGCACTCACACACAGAAGGACATCATGGTAAAAAAATATTTACAGCCTTCTCCGCACCGGACTAGTGCATATTTGCAAAAAACTCCGGTACAAATTTTTAGTATGAAAACAATACCTACCTTATACATAATTCTATGTATAAGGTAGGTATTGGTAATACGGTGATGGAATAAATTTTGTTTCCAGCTACTATCCAACAAAAATTGTATTACATTTTAAAAAGTATTGATTGCCTAAAACAATATAAATAATACTACTCAAATATGATATCCTATCAAGCATGGAAAGAGCTTACGTCAGATATTATTACTCTCAAGTAAGAGGAGGAATCAACGATATTGGACCTTTATTACAATTTTGTCCAGCTATACAAAAACGTCGTGGTTTTGGAAATATATTCGGAAGTTTAATTCATTACTTAAAGTTTTTACATCAGGTTGGGACCTATTTAAAAAAAAGTCTGTTTACTCAAGTAAAAATATTTTTAATGATATAACATCTGGGGCAAACATAAAAGAAGTTGTAATTGGTCAAAGCGAAGGCGGCATAAATAATTTACGGAAATCAGTAGTAACCTACTGCATTCGATGTATGGTGGAAGACAAACAACTATAAAAAGACAAAGAGCTATAAAAGGACGAGTAGTTTCTAAAAAGACACAATTGAAGTCGAAACGAAGAAAGTAAAGTAAAATCTCCCATATATTCAATTAAAAATGGAATGTATGAAATCTGAACATGATCTTTTTGCGTCATTACCTGTTCAAACAAGTATTTTTCGTTCACACGAGATAGCATATAATCCTTTAGCTTCTTTTGAGGCATCGTCGTCAACCATTGAATTTGTTTTGCTTGGGAATGATACATAACGAGATTTATCCAGTACTTATATAAAGTTTAAAGTTCAAATATTAAAAAAAGTTGGATCAGTTTGGAGTGCAAACGACAAAATAGGAACCGGAACTCAAGTAAAGGCAGCTCCGCAGCCCAGTGTTGTAAATAATTTATTACACTCTTTAATTAAACAATATAATGTAACTCTAGACGGAAAAAACATCACTCCTTCAGATTCTTAATACCATCATAAGGCATACATAAGTACTTTACTAAAATATGGTACAGATTGCTGTCAAACACATCTGGAAGTATCTGCTTGGGAATTGGATAAACCGAATGTCAATGATTTCAACAATTCTGGTTCATACAACAATTCTGCAATAGTAGAATTAATGGGAAAATTATATGTAGATTTCTTCAGTACTTCCAAATTACTTTTAAATAATGTTGACATTTGAATTTCTTTAGCATTAGAGAAACAATATTTTTATATTTTCTTTAACGATGCCGATGATGAAAGCTATTTAAAAATTCTCGAAGCTACATTATACATGAAACATTTAACAATTAATCCTAGGATATTGATAGCACACAATACTGTATTAAAAAAAGGTAACGGAAAATATTTTTATACGAGAAGTGAAATCAAAACATTTACAATTCCAGCTAACACTTCCAACATATCATTGAATAATATATTTATAGGGCAAATACCAAAAACTCTTGTATTTTGTATGGTTAATAATGAAAATTTTAATGGTAAAAGATCAAAAAATCCATATCATTTCGATCAGCAAAATCTCACACAATTTCAATTATATGTGAATGGAGTGCATACACCAAACTCTGCAATTGAAACAAGTTTTACATCGAACAATCTTTGTAATTCTCGTGCATATTTAACATTATTCAGTGGAACTGACATACATCACTCTTATAGAGGACATCAAATTTCAAAAGGTTATACAATACTAGGTTTTGATATTTATTGGATTTTGTGATAGATTGATCGCACTTTGGTTGTCACAGAATATTGTTGTTTTATATTTACAAAATGGAAGCTCTAATTCTGAAAATAATTTTCTTTGGTACATTATTTCTTTCGTTGCTTCACTTAATCCTACATATTCTGCTTCCATCGTCGACAAAGCCACGCATTTTGTTTTTTTGACTTCCAGCAAACTGGACCACCACCAAAAATAATTATATAACCAAAACAAGATTTTCGATCGTTAGTATCACCTGCCCAATCCGAATCTACATAACATTTTAGTTCTTCTCCAGTTTTTCTGTATTTAATAGCATAATGTGCTGTTCCTTTAAAATATCGTAATACACGCTCTGCGGCAATCCAATGAATCATTGACGGATTGTTAGTAAATCGACTCAGCAGATTAAATGCAAATGCTATATCCGGGCGCACAGTATTTGATAACTATGATAGTGCTCCAATTAATTCACGGAACGGTTTATCTTGTATTTCATCCACTTCATTACTGTTTGCAATTATTGGTTGAGTGAGTTTCATACTATCGTCCAAGGGTGTAGCAACAGGATTCGCATTTTGCATGTGAAATTTTTGCAGTACTTTATCAATATAGTTCTGTTGATTGATTTCAATATCTCCGGCACTCGTTTTACGTACCCCATATCCTTCATTTCGAACTTCGATGATAACAACTTTTTCATATTTTGAACTTCTTCGAAATTATTTGATGCTATAAGAAGATCATCTACGTATATTAAAATGATAATAATACAATCACCTGTATGTTTTATATACAAACATTCGTCTGCATTTGCCTGTTTCATGTTCAATATTTTTAAATAAGTGCTTAACTTTTTGTGCCACTGTCTTGCAGCTTGCTTTAGACCGTAAATTAGTAAAATTAAAGCAAATAATTAAAAAAAAAATAATTAACTAACTTCCCTTTCTCTTTTTACTAATTTTAATTATTATTATTATTTTATATTGTAACATATAGTATTAATTAACTATTTAATTTTATTCTTAATTCTATTCGTCATCAGATGTTATCGTCATATATTAATTTAATTAATTTCTAGTCATCGCTTTGGATAGATTGCTTATGTACTAAGATCATATGTTCCTTATGTAATATCGAATATCTTTCATTTACTATATAATAAAATGTAATTCGTTACTTCTTTACTAAGGAACTATATGATTATAGTGTTAATAGTATTTTTGTCAGTTAGAATAAATATTATTATGCTATATTTTAGTTTTTAAATTTTTAATCGTAATCGAACCGTCTAGTTGTTAGCATTATACTTTAAATTTCTAAATCAAACTAAATTTAAATTAGGTACTTTTAGTGTATAGACATTTAACTAAATAATTAATATATTGAATTTTTTTCAACTATTGTAATAATTGAATTCTGTTTTTCAGTTGTTAAAATTTAGTAGAACATTATAATAAGTTTTTTTATTAGTTTATAAAAATAGTAAAAGCATAAAATTAAAATTAAATTAATAGAGTATAATTGATTAGAAATAATATTGGTCTTAACATATATAAAAAAAAAAAAATTATTTCATTTGTGAATTTAAACAGAGTTTAAATATAAACGACGAAATATTTATATACGTCACATTCGTGAATTTAAACAGAGTTTTAATATAAAAGAATAAAATAAAATAAATAAAAGAAAAGTTTATCTATTCAATATTAAAATATTGCTAACACGATTAGAATTTTACGAGCGCGTTCGATACGGTTGAAATTAATAATTGGATCCACACAACATCAAGCATGGAAAAATTGATTAAGGAACAGCTCGCTGATAAAACCATCTTGGAAATAACAATAAAGGATTTTTTAGCAGCTAGCAGCGCAACTTTTGAAAGACATTCAGTATCAATGGGCTGTTGGCTACCTCATACACTGAGCGAGGTTTTAAAGAAGCTAAGTATTCTTATTTTGAAAAAATATATTCTGTAGTATTAGACAATTATATTATGCAAATTATGGTTTGATATAAAGTGAAATTAATGAAAAATTTCCCGATGTTAATGAAAGTTGTGAACCAGCGTCGGTCACAATATGTGAAGCTCCCACTCCACAGCAATACAACTTCCAAAAATAACGTTAGAGAAATTTCACGGGATTATCGAAAATGGCCGTCATTTATTGATTTATTTATGACATTAGTCCATGAAAATTCTGATCTTGCGCCAATACAAAAATTGCAGTACTTGAAAATGCATATTACTGGAGAACCTGAAAATTAACTTAGGCAATTCCAAATAACTGATTTAAACTATCAAAGTGCGTGGCAACTTTTAAAATGTAGATAAAATAATAAATGAATTCTAGTAGGGACATAATTAAAGATTTTTTTTACGCAACCCTCTCCTGTTCACGAATCAGCTCAAGGCATAAAAAACTAGTTGGACACTACCACAGAGTGTCTGCAAGCTCTAGAAAATTTAAATACTGATATAACTAATTGGGATCCAGTTATTATTTACAGTATTGTGCAAAAGTTACCATCGGAAACTCATCAGCTATGGGAACAAAATATTGGTAACATCACAGCGTTACCCACTTGGAAACAACTCCAAAGCTTTTTAGAATTTAGATTTCGCACATTGCAAGCCATAGTTTACAAATCTCACTCGTTTAGTAATGATAAAAGAACTATTATCCTTAATAATTCTAATAGGTTCCGAACAAATGTCAAAAATTTTCATGTAGCAGCAAAGTCAGTTTGTGTCATTTGTGGTGGATCATACAAAATCAAGCAGTGTCGTAAATTTATCACTTTGAATCCGACTAAAAGATTGGAAATACTGGGTACCCAGTTACAATTGTCCCAGCTCCACAAATTGCCTTAATTGCCAACAACGGCATTACACTAATTCCGTACACCAACATAGGGAGCTAATTTCGGAAAATTATGCTCAAGGGTCTCACCATACGAATCTAATTAGAAATAATAAGAGCTCCTTTCATCAGGATATAAACATTTGTTCAAATAATAATCGCGTACACCATAAGCTACTATGTCGGCTTTAGCATCCAGTTTTGTACACGATGACCAACCTTGAACGTCTTCAGCGAACGTTTATACATGCGCTACTCCCACTGACGTTTTACAAGTACTCTTAGCTACTGCTCAAATGAAAATAACCTCTCCAGTTACAGACGATGAGAAAATTGTAAGGGCACTCGATCCAATTTCCGAGACGTCTCTTATTACAGAGTCATTGTGTTCATATTTGAAACTGAAAAAAATGAATATCGCAGCAAAGATACAGGGAGTTAATCAAAATCTGTTAGGTACATTGTCAGCAGAAGTCAATTTCATACTCACTAGTTTAAATAATAAAAGCGCTATCGAAGCTAAAGGTTTGGTTTTGGGCAAGCTTACAAATCTTTTACCTAGTCAAACGATCTCAGCCGCAAGGTGGCCTCATGTAGAAGGACTTGAGCTTGCATATCCAGATTTCTTCAAGCCCGGTTCGATTGATGTGTTACTTTATCCAACCAAAACACCATTTTTGGTTGGGTTCTAACAGAAGAAACTCGTAATACTGAACACGGTGTTTCTATTTCCAATTTTTATTTAAATATAAATTTGGAAAATCAGCTTAAGAAATTCTGGAAAATAGAGGAAGACACTACCACCAAAATTTTGACTGAAGAAGAGAAGGCGTGCGAAGAACTCTTCAAAAAAACCCACAAAGGTTTGTCTGACGACACTTACCAAGTGGATTTGCCATTTCGTGAAAATAGTTATTCAACACGAAAATATAGCAATTAGTCGCTTACTCTCCTTGGAATGTCGTTTTGCTAAAAATGCAACTCTTCAAAAGGATTACAGTAAGTGCCTAAATGAGTACATATAACTCGGGCACATGCAAAGGGCGGATACCACTGAAGAAAACTTTCAAGTAGTATCATCCTCTTCAGAGAACTACATATGTTGCTATTTACCACATCACAGCGTAGTAAAAAAAGCTAGATCAATAACCAAACTTCGGATCGTCTTTGACACCTCTAAGGCTACTACCAACGGAACTTTATTAAACAACAAAATGCTGAAAGACACCTTAATACAGGACGACCTAGCCACACATTTGCTAAGGTGGCGTAAGTATAAAGTGACATTCACCGCCAACCTCGAAAAAATGTACAGGCAGATAAAGATATCGTCTCGTCATTCTGAATTTCAATGAGATGTTTGGAGAAATTCAACAAATTGCACCATTAAAAATTACAAACTCAAAACCGTAACTTTCGGAACAAAATCTGCTCCATTTCTGGCCACTCGTGTATTGCAACAGCTAGCCATCGATGAAAAGTCAAATTATCCCATTGGATCTCAATAGGCACTCGACTCATTTTATGTCGACGATCTGCTTTTAGGACGGAATCTATAAAATCAGCTCTTGAACTACAACGGCAATTATTAGCATTAATGAGAGCAGGAGGCTTCCATTTCGAGAATGTGTCTCAATTCATGAAGCAATTTTAAATGCCATGAGACCTTTTGGAAAGGTAAATATTCTATTCCAAATCAAGTCGGAAGAAGTAATAAGAACGTTAGGGCTCCAATGGAACTCATCAAGTGATAAATTTCTCTATACAATATCACTAAAGATGTGGACATAGAGGAGAATGAATTCTGTCAGAAATCACTACTTTATTCGACCCATTAGGCTGGTAGAAACCGACTACAATAATAACGAAACTATTCATTCAAAAACTTTGGCTAAGTGGATTAACCTGGGATCAAAAAATTTTATCAAATTTGAAAATGGAATGGTTAAAATATCGAAATAGCGTTAATGATTTGAAAACGATTCGAAAGGATCGATGGTTTAATTATAAAGAACCCCATTCTGTTGAGTTATATGGTTTTTATAACTTGTTTTTATACGTATCTATTCAGGCTCATCAACATTCAACAACTGGGACGGCATCTATCCAGTGTGTCCAGTGTGTCGTTCTTAATATTTATATTTATATATTTTTTTGTATAATTATGATTTTTAAAAACTTATAAATTAGTTTATTAAGTATCTGCTTATTGCTGTATTTTAATGCTTATGATTATCAATAATTACCGAAATTTTCTTTCTCGGTTTTTCTAAAGGGAATTCTTATTGTCATTTCACAATTATATAATAATTTTAATAATAATTAACAAAATTCTCTTTCTCTTTTTACTAAAGTTAATTATTAGTATTATTTCATATAGTATAATAGTTAATTAATTTTATTCTTAATTCTATTCGTCACCAATTGTTATCGTCATAGGATGATATATTAATTTCTTTCAGCAATTCAAAACTAGATTTATACTCTGTATCATTGATATTAATTTTTGAGTTCTTTTTGAGATATTTTGTAATAGGTTTAGCTATTTTCGAATAGTCTTTTATAAACTTCCTATAGTAGCCTGTTAAACCAAGAAATTGTTTTATCTCTTTCGTAGTTTTCGGAATTGGGAACTCTTTCACGCATTGTATTTTCTTAGGGTTTGGTTTTATCCCTTCTAAAGTGACATCGTGCCCTAAGAATTCTGTTTCTCTTTTAAGAAATTTAAATTTATCTAGTTGTACTATTAAATTCGCTTCTATCACTTCAATTTTGGTTAAGGAACCTAAGTGTTGTTCCAGTGAAGAAGAAAAAATTATAATGTCGTCCATGTATGCAAGACAGGCTTTATTTATATAGCCTTTGAGAATATAGTTTATTACTCTTTGTAACGTTGCCGGGGATGTTCTCAACCCGATTGGCATTCGCACAAACTCGTATTGTCCATTTTCCACACTGAAAGCTGTTTTGTGAATGTCGTTCTCATTGATCTCAATTTGGTGGAACCCCAGACTGCAAAGACCCAGGGCTGCAAAGTATTGACATCTTCTCAGTTTTCCTAAGATATCATCTATGTTGGGAATAAAATACATATCATCTATCGTAATTTCATTTAATTTACGATAGTCGATAACGAGTCGCCACTTAGCCTTTCCGCTGACGTCCTTCTTCTTCGGGACTATCCATACAGAGGCTGAGTACGGTGAGCTACTGTGTCTTATGATACCTTTTTCCAACATATTTGAGGTTTGGTTTTGTACTTCTTCTTTATGAATATGTGGGTACAGGTATAATCTTGCAAAGATTGAGACATTATTTATTGTGCGAATCTCATGTTTTATAACATTTGTAAGAGATAAATCTGACTCTTCCTGGTAAAAGATTTTTGAGAATTTTTGAATAATTGCATACAGTGCTTGAGCTTCTTGGCTATTTAGATGTCCAATTCTTATTTGGTCAAATATATTTTTGTGTTCAGGTTCTTCGATTATATTAAAATTTTGGGAATTTACTATTTGGGTTTTAATGGGTTTTAAATTGATAAAATTGTCATTATTATTATCCACATTAAAATTGGCTCCTACTTAATAGTTTTCAACATTATAAATGTCCTCACAAAGGATCACAGTGACATCTATGGACTTCTGCTCCTTTAGATAAACTAGAGCTTCTCTTTGTTAGACTGGTATAGGTAATTTGTAATTTCCTTCATCAGAAAAAAGTAATTTTATTTTGTTATCATTTATTATTAGAATTTCTTTTTGTAATCTATTTTTGTTTTAAGTGGTATTAAAACATTGTTCCTTGTTATACTATCGTATATTTCATGGAAGGGAAATACGTAAAATTGAACGTTTGTTGCGGAGCTACCGAGTTCTTTAAATAGTGGGATAACAGCTTTCTGATTTATTTAAACCTTTTGTTGGATTGTTTTTAATATGATGTTACTATTTTCTAAATATTTTGGTTGGCAGATATTGCGATTTATTATCCCTGCTAGTAGCTCCCGAATCTATAATAAATTTTACAGGTCTTGTATTACTGCTAACTATTATATGGGGAGGCTACTAAGTGAAAATGTTGTTCTCTTGTTGTTCTGTTGTTGGGGGTTCTCTATTTTGGTTTTTTAATCCGTTAATATTAATATACATCGGTTCTGATGGCGCATCGGAAGAGTATAAACTATTTCTAAAGGGGTTTTGGGGTACAATTCTTGTTTGTGGATGTTGTACCTGTTGACTTGGATTTTGGTTTCCCTGATATGGGTATTGTAGGATAGATCTTGTTGGTTCTGGTGTCTTATTTTTGAAAATATTCAATGCTGAGTTTTCATTGTTATTTATTGCCTGTTCTGCCACGTGAAGATCACCACCAAGTGAGAGTTTTGTCTTTACGTTGTGTCTTCTTAAAGCAGTTTTTATTTCATTATAAAATTTTATGCAACTCTGAATTTTTTACTCTATCTCGTCGAAGAGTTCTTCCAAACTGGTACGATCGCTGAAACTATTGATTAGTATTTCCTTAATTTCTAACTAATCTGTAACGTGGTTATTTATTTCAACTACTTTTTCAAAATCCTTTTAATTTGGATTTTATTGTATCGGAGAAGATACTCTAACTTAAATTATAGTATCTCAACAACAACGGATGTATTTTATCTATAAGGTTTGTGAAGTTTTGTAGTTCCCTGGAATCTCCACAAAATTCGGGTAATTTTCCTATATACTGTAGGGAGTCAATAAGAGTAAGGAAGGGTTAATACTGAGGCTCATTTTGTCCTGGATTTCGATTCATTATTGAATTTTTGATATTGTTATTATTGATTTGATTCCTATCAGCAAGGTGCCTAGTTCGTATGACATATTAATATAATATAACAAATTTAATAATTTAATATAATAAACAAATTTTATACTATATACTGTAAACCATCCTATACCTTGGATTTAATGACAAAAAATAAGAAAAAAACAATTATATTTATTAATAAAATAATTACAAATAAAAAATTATTCTTTTCTCTTTCATTTGCAGTTACATATATTATTTTTAAATTCTAATTTCGCGCCAAATTTATAATAAAAAGTTGAAGTGTCAAGGTTAGTTTTTTAGTGATTTTTTAAGAGAATTTCTGTATTTAAAATTAGCTTGTTTGGTATTTAGGATTGTTGAAATTTGCAAAGCTAATTTATTTTAAATGATAAATATCATAAATTTATAAATCTTAATTTTTATTTTAAAATTAAAATTTTTAAAAATTTTTTTTTTTAATTTGTAAAAAATAATATATTTTAATTAAATTAATTTGCATTTTTTCCAAAACGCAGCACGGGAAAAAATAATGTTTTGAAGTAAGCTAGCACTATATCGAAAAATAAAAAAATTCTGCTTTGTTCAATTCATTGAGAAAAATTAATTAAAACCAAATATTCTACTAAAATATTATTATATTTATAATTACCTACTATATTCTATCCAAATATTAAAAATTTTACAGTTATGAATTAACAACAAAATATAATGAAACCGATATTCAGGGTGCCCTTCAAGCTATAAAAGACGGCAGACCTATAAAAACAGGCTATATTACCTACAAAATACCAAGGAGCACTTTACAGTGTCGTCTTAATGTGAGAAATAAAAGTCATCAAAAAGTCTTTCCACAGTTCTTCTACCAGATAAGAAGAGGCAAATAGTAGAATATATAATGGAATGACAAAAAAAGGATTTCCACGCAGAAAAGAGAATATACAAAATATTGTAAAAAACATTCTTGACCATAGTTTCTTCCCTAATCTGTTCAAAAATAATAAACCTGGCGATAAATAATACTCAAATTTTCAAAAGAAACATCATATTATTACTGAACGTATTTCAACATCAGTAACTTCGGCTTCCGCAAGGGTTTCCGAAAACGATATACGTAATTGGCTTACCAAAATTAAAAAATATTGGGAAGAAATAAATAATTAGAATCTTTTAAGTAAACCGGGGGAATTGTTCTACGCCGACGAAACAAACTTTAAGTTTTGGCATGTAAAGGAGCTAAAGACATTTTTGAAATAGAAAAAGGAGTAGCAAAATAAAATATTAGCGGAAATGTTTAGGGAAACTCTAATTCGAAATAGTGATGAAGATAAAGATGTGATAAAAATACTACTGAAGTTCAATATTCTGATCAATATTCTGGCATTTCACAATTTTTAAAACATTTCAATACTCCCGAAAAAAAAGGTACCAAAAGAAGGTACAGTCTAGTTCTTTAGTTATAACATCTGATGAAAGAAAACAAAAAGAAATGCAAAAAATTGAAGAAAAATCTAAAATAGGAAAGAAAAAAGAGTTGCTTAAAAAAAAATTAGAAAAAAAAATTTAAAAAAAGAAAAAGCAGAAGCCAAAAAACTAAAAATACAAGAAAGAGCTAAAGAAAAACAAAGGCATAGAATTTTGAAAAAAAAAAATATTATCAAAAAACTCTTCTGACGTAACCATATCTTAATGAAAACCCAGACATTTTTAATGTGTTCTTTATTCAATATTACAAATATTACAATAGAAAAAACCGGTATCCATTTCTTATATTCAATAATTCTTTAATCAGACACAAACATGTTCATTGTTCTAATAATTACAAACAACTGTCTTATCTTAACCTAAGATCTTAACATTAATATTTATTTTAGAGTTACCAGTTACATTAATATTTTATTCTAAATGAGTACATATTAATTCTTCCCCAATTAGATAAAAAACTACAATTCAATACAATTTCAATTCAATTTTATCTTACTAAGTATCAATCATATTTCTATATAATTAATTTAATTTTGATTTAATTCTTTCGGACTTTCTTACCGGTCCTTGGTATAACTTTTTATTATAATTTCTTTTACTAATTTTTTCATTTTTGTATTTCATTTTTTTAAATTTATTATCACTTGTATCACTTTCCCCCTCCTCTGAATCTGGACTATAAAAAACTTCAGAGCTTGAATCTGATATCGAAGATTCTGTTGAGGAATGTGGAAAATCATTTACATTATCTTTAGTATTTACAAATTTGGTAAAAGTATTAAATTTTACAGATTTATGACATTTCTTTATTTGATTTATATGAGCTACTCTAATACTTCCATTTACATTAACTTTATACAAATATTGAGTTAACTGTTTTACAATACGACCAGGAATCCATTTAATATGTGATTTAAAATTATTTTTATAATAAATTTCCTCATTTACTTCAAATTTAATTTTAAGATTATTTGTTTCATTTTTCAATATTGATAATCTATTTGGTTCGCATTCATCAGTTGTTATGTGAATACATCTTTTTTCTTTTTCTTTATTTTTAGCTACCATAATATCTAATAACGTTTTAGGTTTTGTTTTAAAAACTAGTTCTGCTGGAGTTTTACAAGTTACCGTGGAAGGCGTATTTCTATACTTCAATAAAAAATTATCAATTTTAAATTTTAAATTCTGTTTTAAAGAATTAGTTTCTAACAAAAAACTTTTAAATCCCTTTTTTACGGTTTGGACGTATCTTTCACACTGTCCGTTTGATTCCGGATGATAAGGTGGACTTTTCATAACTTTAATGCCGTTAGATTTACAAAATTCAATAAATTCATAAGACTGAAAGGGAGGCCCATTATCTGACACTAACTGTGTTGGAATACCGAATACCGAGAACCAATTACGTAATTTTTCAATAACTTTACATGCTGTCGTACTTTTCATCTCACCAAATTCTATCCACTTGGAATAACTATCTACTGTATGTATTCGCTCATATACTGTGTGTATTCGCTCATATGTGTAAGAGCACAATTCCATTTTGATTCTTTAACTGTTTTTCTTAAATTTTGAGTTTGATTACAAATTTTGCAACTTCTAACAAATTCTTTTATATCCGCGTCTAAATTACGCCACCAAACATATGTTCTTGCCAACATTTTCATCCTAACCATTCCTATGTGAGTATCATGTAATATTTTCAAAACATTGTGTTTTAAACTATCGGGAATTACCACTCTATTTCCGTAAAAAATACAACCACTGTCACAAGAAAAACTTTCAGGTCTATCAAAATAATATTTCGTATATAAATCCGCATTTTCTTTGAATTTATCATTCATAATCTCTTTGTATATTTTACATAAAAATTTAGAAAATCTTCCGAAACATCAGTGGTGTTATCTAATGGTAATCTAGATAACGCATCTGCATATCCTACTTTCGTATCACTTTTATATTTAATTTCATAATCATACATTGACAAATGTACAGCCCATCTTTGAATACGAACCGCTGCTACAGACAAATGACCTTTCTTTTCATTAAAAATTTCTTGCAAGGGCTGATGGTCTGTGTATATAATAAATTTCTGACCGTAAATATATTTATGGAATTTTTTAACCGCAAATATAATTGCCAACGCTTCACGATGTGTCTGTGAATAGTTTTGCTCCGCAGTACTCAGTGTACTGGATGCAAATAACACGGGTTTTTCCTCCCCGTTAATAATATGTGACAATATCACGCCTACTCCATAAGGACTCGCGTCACATGTTAGAGTTATAGGCTTATTTGGGTCAAAATGCTGTAGTAAACTATTATTTGAAATAAGCCTTTTCGCTTCCTCAAAAACTTGTTGCTGTTCGGAATTCCAACTGAATTTATTGTTTTTCTTTAACAAATCATATAATGGTCTTAAATGTGCTGCTAAATTAGGCACAAACCTATTATAAAAATTCAAAAGACCAAAAAAACTTTTTAGCTGTGTCACATTTTTAGGGCTTGGCGCGTTTAAAATAGCTTTAACTTTTTCTTGATTTGGTTTTATACCTGCACTACTAATAGTATGTCCTAAATATTGAACTTCATTCTGAAACCATTTACATTTAATAAAATTTACTCGAATATTATGTGCTTCTAATTTTTTCTAACATTCATCTAAATTATTTCCACCAATCAAAACATCATCTAAATAACAACCTACTTTTGGTAATGTTTTCAAAATTTCGTCCATAACCCTCTGAAATTCAGCCGGTGCTACCGAAACTCCAAATGGTAACCTAGTAAATTTGAAAAGGCCTTTCTGAGTATTAACCGTTAATAAGTGTTGAGAGTTTTCATGAACCGCTAATTGAAGCTACGCTCCTGATAAGTTTATAAGACAAAAAACAGAACAATTTGAAAATTTAGTGAACAAATCATCCATTCTCGGTAATGGATACATTCGCTTTTCAATTGATTTATTTATTGCAACTTTGCAATTTAAACATAATCTAAGGTCACCATTTTTTTTTGGTACCACAACCATAGGCGAAGCCCACTCACTAAATTTAACAGGTACTAGAATATTTTCCTGAACAAGTCTGTCAATTTCTGCATCAACTTTTTCCCTTATTCCAAAGGGTACCGTATATGGCTTAGAAAAATGCGGCACTGATGAATCTTTTAATTTTAGTTGCACTTGATAACCTATAATCGACTCTTTACAATTATTCGAGAAAACCTTTGGATATTTTAATTTAAAATTTTCTATTTTACTAGTTGCAAAATTTTCATTAACTTTATTTATTAAAAAATTATTTCGCCACAATGGAAATAATAAGTCTAACAAGTCGCGCCCTAAAAGTGATGTGAAATTCCTATCCGATTTTATAATAATTAACTCGGCATCATAAAATTTTGACTCACAACAAACATCACGTACTTTAACTATAATTTTTCCTATGACGTTAACTTCTTACTATTGCAGTTTTTAAAATGTCTGGAAATATTTTTGAACTAAAAGATAAATTAATAAATTTAACTAATATTGGAGTCAATCGGTTTTCGAATTTTTTTACAAATTTACTCGATATTTTATCAAATCCAGTAGCTGCTGAGGCTTTAAGATTTTTGATAGCTTCACTAACTTCCTTATATGTTGTAAGATCAAGACTAAAAGTTGTTGAGTTTACATTATATTGAAAGAAATCGAAATATTCGAAGTCAACAGATTCATCTGAAATGTTTAAATCTTTAGTAACGTTGTTAAAAAAGTCATTCATAGTGTTAGCAATTTCCTCTTCATTAGAATATATATTATTATTATACTTAATGGTTTTAATGGTTTGGTTATTATAAGTTTGATCGTTGTTGAACATTATTTGCTTATACAGACTCCACAGTTTTTTACCATTACTAGGATCTTGTGAAATGAAATTTGAGCAATAGTTCTTTTTTGCATTCACAATTAGCTTAAAAACTTTTGACTTATAATGTAAATACAAGTTATTGACATGAGTATCATTCGTATATTTTTTTTGAATTTTAAGAAAGAGTCGCGGATTTTCATATTTTCTCGAATTTCAGCTGCTTTTATTGCTATCCAAATGCTTTTATTGTTATTTGATTGAATTGTTTTTGTATTTGCTTCAATCAATTCGGTAAGTTTGCAAACCATATCATCAAAAGAATTTATGTTATTCATATTGTTCCAAAATTAATTTTTATCAATGTTGTCATAATCTAGAATGATTTTATGACTGTTGATTTTTTTTTTATGGGTTTGAAGTCAATACTGCAAAAAGCATTTGGTGATAAGATAAAAGATAAAATTGTGTCAAACACATGAGCATTGTATTTCAAGTCAATGAGATCAGAAATTAAATGATCTATAATTGTCCTAGTGGTATTACCTATTCTAGTTGCGTATTCAATTGAGATCTTGTTAAAAATTATAAATCCATTACTATGTAGCATATTAATATAGTCTTTGGTATTTGTATCTTTATTTAATAAATTAAAATTTATATCACCTACAAAGATTGATCTCCTGTGTTTTAGTAAATCTTCTATTTTTTCTACGAATATATTAAAATTCGTTCTGTGGGACCTATAAATTGCAAATATATTTTTATTATGTTTGATTAACTTAACACCTAGAATATTAGAATTTTGAAATTCTTCATTATATATTCATTATATATTCATTATACATATACGGAACATAACCTGGTAAATTATAGAATATGTTTTCACTCTCATGCAACCAAACTTCCGACAGTACAATCACATCCATTTTTATTCTATAAGAATTTACTATCGCTTCTAGATCATATCATTTATTTCTAAGACTTTGTATGTTTAAGTATATATTAAAATTTTTACTGTAAGAATCGTTTAATAATCTGCCCGCGTCTGTATAATATTGCACTTTAATGTCATTGTTTAAATCAAAAATATTTTGATAATTATCTATTCCTGTCTCCTCCATTAATTAATGTTGGTCAAAATATAAAAGAAAAAAAATGATTTGTAATTTAACAAAATTAGATTATTAATGTGATAGAAAGAGATAGATGTGAGAATTCTTTTTCTAATATCGTAAAATTTCATAGTGCTATCAAAAAAGAAATTTGTGATTTAACAATAAAATGATTATCAATGCAATAGAAAGAGATAGATGTCAGAATTATTTTTCTATTATCGCAAACTTTCATAGTGCTATGTATGGATATATCAGTCTCTCTTAAGTGATTATTAACTAAAAGCTGTGTTCCTGCTTTTTTTTTGATAAGAAATAAAAATGTAATAATCGATTTGTAAAAATTATAAATAAGTAAAATTGTAAAAAAAAAATAAAAATTGTAAAGTAAAAAATTATTTGTAAAATATAAAAAAATAAAATGTATAAAAAAGTAAATATGTAAAAAAATAAATGTAAAATATAAAGAAATAAAAAGTGTAAAATTAATTTTAATTTTAAGTAATTAAATAAAAGAAGGAAGAAGAAAAAATTAGAAATAAGCGTGTTTTTGTTCTCAAATATTTTTGGTTAGTGTAATGTATGATGAAAAAAATATTATTTAATGTAAGAAAAAAAGAAAAATAATTTGTATAAACTATTAATATTAATATTGACAAAAGATAAGAAAAAAAAATTTTAGAATTGAATTTAAAGAATAATAAAAAAGAAATACATATAACTAAGTTTTTTAATTTTACCATTTGTAAATGTATTGTGTTGATATTGTGCTTAGGCATTGAAGGTTTTATAAATATGATTGATATCGTTCCTCGACAATATTTTGTATATTTTGCTGGAATGATTTTTCCGTAAGAAAATGGTGCTATCTTTGACCCAGAGAAATTGAAATGTATGTTTGATTTTAATATTTTTAGCTTCATAATAAAGATTAGACTGCAGTGCTGTAAGATGGTGACGTAGAAATATTTCTTTGTTGCCATCATTATTCATATCTAATTCAACAGTAAAAAGATGCTTATATTGTCGTTTTTTTTCCAATAATTCTTTTTTTGGGATATCAGAATTAAACTTAACAATATATAATTTTTTCTGGGGACTAGCTTCATTAATTTTTTTTTGATTAACTGTTGCAACATCTGATAAATCATTTTTATCAATATTAACATTAATTTTTTTTTCGATCGCCAAAACAGTTTCTGTTGGGTTTATGAGATTCGAAGGTAGACCGGCTAGTACAAGATTATTTTTTAACAAATTCTGCTGCGTTTTATCATGTAAGTACTCCAAACTGTTAACTCTATTTTCCAAAATGCTGATGTGATTTTCAGAACTATTCACACGATCATGTAATTTAGAATTTTCTTTCAATAATTCAGCATTTTTGATTAAAACTTCTTCAAACTGGAGGGCTAAATGTTTTTGATTTTTGTGAATTTCGAGCAAAACACCACCTAGATTTTTTAAAAATTGTGCTAATTCTTCTGGGGTATAATTAGTACAATTGAAAGATTCTAATTCATCTTCTAGGCTTAATTGAGCATTATTATTAAGAGAATTGCAAAAACTTACGTCATTACTTATCTTATGATTGTTGTTATTAATTATCACAGATTCAACTGATGTTTTAGGAGTTTTGCTATTTTCATCAACCTCGTTAGTATCAACTAACACCATAGACTCATTTGATGTTGTTGGACAATTAACACATTTCCAATAAGCGTTATCTGACATGATGGCATAAATCAGTTCATCAGATATATTGGCACACTTGCATGAAAACTCAAGGAACACGTACCACACTGAATTCCTTTATTTTTGGTTTTACCAGCAATTCGGTTTTTGCAAATATTACACTGATTCACCATTGTTTTTTAGAAATAGGTTTAAAAATTTTTATAGTTATGTTTTTTTGTTTTCTTTATATTATCTTTTTATTTTTTTTTTCTTTTTTCTTTTACACTTTTTTTTTTTTTTTTATTGTATTTAAGTGCGCCAAAAAATAATTTCGTAAAAGCAAGATCTCTTTTTATAATATAATGAAATAATTTACGTTATTTAACTCTTTATGTTATGAATTTTAATTTTTGTTTTCTTTTCCTTTACTTCGGAGTTTATCACCATGAATTTGATTATTCTTATAATCAATTTTTCAAAATGAATTTACGCAAAACTAATAAATATGGAAAAATTTTGCACAAGAGTGCTGGAAATAGGTTTAGGGGTGCTGCGTACTGGATAATGGTACCTTCTTTACAATTTTAATCGAAATTTATTATTTTTTATAAGAAAATAAATAAGTATCTACATTCTGTTTTAAAAAAATAGACATTTCAAAATTTCTAAAAATATATGAACAATGTCTGTGAAGTTAAAATTAAAGGAGATATTAACATTTTAACATCAACATTTTGCTTAAAGGTGCTGCGTAGTGGGTAGTTTACAGTAATTTGTTAAAATATAAATATTCTTAAAGATAGTTTGCAAATGATAAAAATCTTTTTTTGTTATATATTTTTTTTCTTATTATTTTTTTTTCTTTTTCTACTTATTGCAATATAATAGTGCATATAAAAAAAAATTCTTTATATTTAAGGTATTTTTTTTCTTATTATTTTTTTTTTATTTTACTTATTGCAATGTAATAATGTAAAAAATTTCTTTGTATAATTTTTTTTTATTTGCAAACTAATAATTAAAGATTTGAACAGAAATAAAAAAATTAAAACAAGCTCACTTTGAAATTTTGAGTGTGAATTCACTTTGAGTGTGAATTCTCCGAATTTGGATGAAACTTTGAAATGTTGATGCTCTAGTTTGCTGTTACCCTTTGTACTCTCACTGACTGATTGTCACAAAATTGTTTTTTTTTTATAAAATGTTTATTACAATTTTATTTTTTAGCTTTTTTTATATTTTTATTTCTCTTAGGTAATTTAATGACTTCTATTTTTCAAAGAAGATTTAATATAAATGTTTTTTTTGTTTTTTAATTTTACCACTTCTTCTGGTAATTTATTATAACTTTGTATGCGTCATTAAATGTAAAAACATAAGTGAAAATTTATAAAAATTTTCCGTTAATTTTCTTAAATTTTTATAGCTGTTATATTTCACTTGACACATCCTACCGACTGCGCCAGTTTTATTTCCAAAAAAAACACTTTCTTCTATTTTTTCTTTATACATTTCTTATTTTGTTCTATATTTACTTTTTTATGTAATGCCATGCTTTAAGGTATATATGTATCATATTTTTATTGTTGGCAAAATATTGGTTTCGAAATCGGAAATTATTTCGGAATCAATATAAAAAAAATTTAATTTGTTTCACTTTCTTTTGTTTTTAGTATTGAAGTTGTACCTCAAAGTAACTGCAATGTACTGTGTACCACATGTTTTATTACTTTTCTTTTTCTTCATATATAGAGTAGGTTAGAACATTGCATTAAACAAAAAATGATCGTGTGGCGTGAAATAAGAATAAGCAAAAAATATTATTTATACTTTTCATGTACAGCAACTTGAAAAGGTTTTTTTTCTTTTAATTGTATTTTAATTTTGTTCGTAATATGAGTACGGGGAAAAAGTAAGAACAGTATTTTTATATTAGAAGTATTCAGAGAAATATTATATTATAGAGGGGCCTCGGTGACCTAGTGGATAAGAGCGTATAAAATACGTTGTAAACACCGAAGGAGTGTGGGTTCGAGTCCCACACACGTCGTAAGAGTTATTCCCCCTTAAGACATTTACAGCCACGCCTGAACAGCAAAGGCTGTGTAATTTCCTGTCCACATTTATGTGGCAAAGAAATGCAATAAAAAAAAAAATATTATATTATACTTCTCGGTTTAAGTTTTTGAGGGTTGGTTGCGTTGTCACTTATAACAATTAGTTCCGTTGTCGTTATAAAGATTTAAAACGTTTTAGAACTGCTAAGAAAGCAATTAAACTAGATTGGCCACCACTTCTATATTAATAGCCTTGGTACTGAAACAAATAAATATCTTACTACGTACTACTAATGCTCTTAGAGTAAATGGCACAGCATAATGAACACCACAGTTAGTGAATGGTCGCGCCCTTGCTAATCTAGATTTTGATAACTTTCCCATTAATTGTGTTTTCGTTGATGTTTTAAATCGGTGATAAACTATACAACAAAAAATTTGACCTTTGACTGCCTTTAAGCCGTTTAAAATCTAATAGTTTTATTTTATATATTCTAGAGTTTTTTAATTTGCTCCATGTAAAGTGTGTTTATAAGGCTCAATTTATTAGCAGATCGATCAAGATGGATTTTTATGGTATAATAAATAGATGTTTTCGTTTGTAGCTAGTCTCCAATTCTGTAATTCTATCGAAGAAGATCATTTATCATTTTTAAAGTATTGTATTTGAATAGTTAGATGTATATACTAGATATATAGTTGCCACTTTTATTTCGATACTTGTCAAATTTTCTTTACTGCATTCTTTCTTCTTAAGTTTAAGATTAGATAGAAAACGTTGGCAATAAGTAAGAATTTTTGTAGCTCAATAACAGAATGAATATTTTGATAATAGTGTACCAATAAATTCATTGTTTAATAAATTCATTGCTGAGACATGGGCTTTTATTTTATTGTTTAATTTTTCTTCTAGCATTCTTTGATAATTTCCTGATTTTGAGAGCTTAAATACCTTTTGTTGGAGCCAAATGTGACCTTTCCAGTACAAGAGTTATATTGCAGTTTTAGTGGATAAATTCCCCGCGATATTAAGTCTGTTAGGCTCACAAGCAAGCCTGATCAGCAAGCCTGACATGATCCCAAAGTTCGGTACCTAATATCAAATCTATTTCTACCACTATGTTTCCAACAAATGTTATCCAACGGTATGAATATCTTTGTAGCCATGATAAAACAATTGTAGAATACTTACAAGCAAATGACTTTATATTTCCAATATTTTAATTGCGTTTTACTTCTTTCATTAATCTGGCTTCTGACAATACACCACATAACACAAATCTTGGAAATGATAATTGAGATCTTAAAGCTGCTGCTGATCTAAAGATCTAAAAATTTAATTTTCAAAGGTATACAACTGCACAGTATGCATTTTTAGAAGCTTGTGAGAAACCGGTAATTCGCGTTTGGTTCCTACCCAATTCTCATAATCAATCCAAAGTTCATGTTTTCAATAGATAGCCATTTTGTTTAATTCGTTGCCATTATTTTAATATTTATCAGAAACTGCATCATACCAATCAGTTTCAACTAACCACATTTAAATTAATTTAATTTTTTAATTTAATTTAATCTTTATTCTCTAATAACAATTTAGTGATCAATTTGTAGTTAGAGAATAGTAAGAAATCTTATTTGAATTAATAAGCATTGTTTGAAACCACTACAAATAAAATCTTTTTTATATAAATTAAAATAGGTATTTTAAGAATTCCATTTTATAATTTGTGTGGGGTAATCGTAATCGTAATTATTTATTTAACAATAATGATGAATTTAAAGAATCATTTAAAGATTTTAATAAAAAGAAAAATAAATAAAAAAATAAAAACATTTTTCTTTTTTGATGTGCCAAAATAAGAATTAAAAAATAATGAAAATATCAAATACGAGTAATACATCTTTAAGATGCAACAATTGATGCAACAATTGTCTGAGGTAAACTGAATCGTAATTATTTAGATTACAATCATGGTAAATTTAAAAAACAATTTATTAATTTCTTCAGACGCTATTCAGAACTAAGCTCTTAACTTTCGCAAAATGTTGACAGTTCTTTTCCGATATAAATTTCACTGACATGGTTTTGTCTGTCAGAATGTACCCCAATTCTGGTTTTTAAGCAGTCGGTGTACCTCTTTCTCCTTTACTACATGGCTTAAAATAATCTGCCATAAACACTTACTCTGTGTATAATATCCATCGGTTTATATTGGAAAAAGTAAGGATGTACCAATGTCAGCTGAACTTGTTAAATTAGGAAATATATATATGCATTTTCATTTATATATTAGTTTTCAGTTTTGAACGTATGTTCCTTTCTACCATGGTTGAGATATACCACATTTTAACTTACATACGCGTGATATAGATGCAGACGTTTTATGCTTTTCCGGCTCCTATTGTTGTGCCTTGGTTTATGTTATTAAAGTTGCCTCATAAAACGGATCAATAAGTGCTCTGAGTTTAATCTACGAGCCATCCTCTCTGTGTATTTCAACGATTTCTGCTAAAATAGTTTTTTGTTATATGATAAACTAACAAAAAAAAATAAGTGTAATTTGCATTGAGAAAAGCTGTAAAAAACTAATAAAAAATAGTGAAAGTTTTATACTATGTGGATTTGGATGTTGCGGTGCTATTCATTCAAGATGCTCAAAATTAACATCAGCAGATTTACATTCTTTAAATTCCAATTTTAACTTAAAATACTCGAATGTTGTGAAAAAGAAATAAATTGCACAAATAAACAAGGTAGAATGTAAACCAACGGTTTTTAAAAGTGCACATTTCCAAAAGACAATACAAACGTTTAGAATTGTGATTTGTAAGTCCGGAACCCTATATAACTAAGAAAAACCGTTAACACACGTAAAAATATATTATTGAACCTTTAATTTTCATGTCTTGCCGAAGAAAAATTTTTACAGATGCCTAAGGTACAGGTGTCTAAAAATAGCTAATTTTCATTTTTTGAGGCGTAATGACTCTTAAACAGGGGGCTGTAGGAAACAATTTTCCGAGAAAGTTTATACTAATTCTAGAAGTTCTTTCTCGTCTCAAAATTTCAGGTTCCTATCTCAAAGCGTGCCGGAGTTGTGAAGGTAGAAAAATCATGCAAAATTTGGTTTTCACATAACGGTAAATTTAAATACTAAATTTAAAAATTATATTTACTTTTGATATTGATTTATAAAGGTAAAAAAAACCCGTCGAATGGCGTTTTCAGATTGAAAAATTGTTAAGGAAAACATGAAATATACGCGTTTAAGAATAGGGCAAATTTTTCAAAGTTTGAGGGGCTGTAGTTCGCTGATGGATGGGGCTACATGAAAAAGTTGTTGCACAAAATTAATTTTTTTATGAGACCTACCCATGGTTAAATTTTTTTTTCTCTATCTTTAATAGGTGTAGAAGTTTTGTAAACAGACGGACAGAGGGACGGACGAACAGAATGAAACTAATAAGCACATTTTTTCAAATTTTTTTTGGAAATGTGCTAAAAATTGAGTGATTTGCAAGATGCATTAAATAAATTTAAGTAATATTGAAGTAAAACAAGCAATCAAAGAAAATGTTCACAATTTACAAAAAAATACGCGTTATATCAAGTGACTTAAAAAAGAATAATGAGATAAAGAATAAAAAACCTATTTCTTATGCTGATAACTTAAAAGTGCCACTTATTATTAAACCAAAAGAGATCAAGAAAGTTCAAAAACCATTAAAGAAATAAAAAATAAAATAAATCCAACTGAGCTGTCCGTAAAAGTAGACAATATATATGAATTAAAAGCTAATGGGGCAATATCAATTGTGAAAACAAATTATCTGCTGAAAAAATCAAACCTGATATAGAAAATAAGCTTTAAATTTAACTGATATTAAAGTAGATCATGATACAAAAAGTATTGTTTGCCCTATATATAAAGAAAGCTAGTTATTGAAAAATCAAAAATAATATATTAGCAATTAAAAAAAAATCCAGTGCGTTTACATGAATATTCAAGGTGTTATAAATAATTATGATGAATTAGAATCTTTAATATTAAAGAATAATTTTGAATTTATTATGCTAAGTGAAACACACTTATCTGAAGATGATTGTAATGATTTAATAAGTGTACAAAGCTATAATATAGTAAGAGTTAATACAATATATCGACATACAGGTGGTATTCTAATTTTTATAAAAAATTACTGGTCATATGAAGTTATGAAATCAGTGGCAATTGATGTAAATTTTTGGTGGTTAGTTGTTAAAGTTTATAAGGCTAATACTATATTATTTTTAGCTGTACGTTATAGATCACCGAAATATTTAAACAGTAATGATGATTTTTTAGACATTATATTTCTTATGTAAATGAACTTAATGAATTTAATCATAAAGTGGTAATATAACTGGTGACTTTTATATTAACTGGTTAGTTAATAATAGTGTTAAAAATAAAATAGCAGAAATCATATGTGACGGTGGTTTAAAACAAATTGTAGATGAATTTACTAGAATTTCTGAAAGCTCTAGAACTCTAATTGACTATGTTTTAGTGAATGATCAATATAACATTAGTGCTAAAGCTGATAATGGCTTAAAAATCAGTGATCATGAAACTATATTGATTGATGTTAACGTAAAATCTTCTTCTTCTTTAGCTGCCAATCCTCTTGGATGTTGGCGAATCACATTTAGACATCACTGCAAATTTATGATGTTGGATGCTGTTTGTAATAGTTCGACGATTGTTCTCAACCCTGTCCAGTTTCTGATATTACGAAGCCAAGATATTTCTTTTCTACCTACACCAGGTCTGCCTTCAATTTTGCCTAGGATTATAATTTGTAGGATTTCATATTTATTGTTGCGCATGATGTGTCCAAGGTATGCAGATTTACGAAGCTTAATATTTTGTAGTAGCTCGCGTTCAGTTTGTAATCTGTGCAGAACTTCGGTATTACTCACTCTATCGACCCAAGATATTTTTAAAATTCGTCTAAAGGTCTATTTTAAATGTCTCGATATTATTCACATCTTCTATCTTCAATGTACAAGTCTCCATGCCATACAAAAGAACTGACCAGACGTAACATTTTACGAGTCTTAATCTTAGACTGAAATCAAATTCTCTATTGCACAAAATTTTTTATATCTGCAGAAGACCTCACGTGCCATTTTTATTCTACGTTTGATCTCAGATAAGGTTCTCCATTTTTCATCCAAGCAATATCCTAAATATTTGAAACGGGTGACTCGCTCAACGTCTAAACCATGTAGCGTTAATTTGGTAGTATTCCCATAGGTATTTCTTCTGCTATTTTTTTATTTTTTTTTTAATCTAAAACCACAAACTAGGAATATGATCCTTTGTACTTGAAGTAGTTGTGATTATATGGGATGGGATAGGGATGAACAAATGAGGATAACGGGGAATTGAAAAGTAAATTTGAGAAGAATCTGTTGAGATTCTTCTTAAATTTGGGCAAATTGTAAATACCAAAACCGCCAACTTTTGGGAATACGCTGGATGGTAATAAATTCCATATTTTTGCAGTTCTAACAACAAACGAATTGCTATAACCAGTAGAGTACCACTGCTTACTATCATAAACTTAGTTTTACTTGTGTTCATATTATATGCCAAATAATTTACTATGGTGGTTGACTTTTTGCAGCAATAACTGAAGATCTTGTATATTATCCGGTAGAAAAGTTGTATCGTCGGCGTATCTTATGTTGCTGATGGCAATACTCATTAACTTTTATACCTTCTTCCCTATTTTTGATTGCTTCCCGAAAAATAAATTCTGAATAGCAATTGAAGAGCAATGGTGACAATATACAGCCCTGCCGAACTCCTCGCTGGATTTTAATTTCGTTTGTTATAATATTACCCATGCGAATTTCAGAAGTTTGGTGCCAATATAGATTCTGTATACACTTAATATCCTTTTCATCTATGTTTGAAAGTTTTAGAATATCGATCAATTTGTTATGTTGCACTTTGTCAAAAGCTTTTGCGTAATCGATGAAACATAGAAGAACATCTTTCTGTACGTCTCTGCAATTTTGTACCAGAACTTGAATGGAATGTAAAATCAAACACAAAAAAAAGAGCCATTAGAAATAAAGTGCCAATGATACTTGAAGTAAATAATGATAATGATGCAGAAAACAACCCCGTAGAAGGCAATGATTACGATATAAATGCCGCTAAATAATTATCTAACTTTGATTTTACAAATTGTACACTGGATAAAATGGCGCAATACTTAAAAATTTATGCTCCGTTGTAATTGGAATACAAAAATCAGTGATTGAAATACAAAAATCTCAAAATTTCTTTAGCGCTCAATTAAATGATATTATTAAACACAATAACAAAATTGTCAAAGAAAATCAAATTTTACAACAGCAATTAAAAAAATCCGGAAACAAAAATATTGATTTGGAACAAAAAATAAACAAAATTGAAGCAAAATTAGATGAGACACAACAACAAAAAAACAATAAAAATATAATAATTGCCAGACTTTCACAAGAAGTAGCAAATTCATAAGAGATAGTTCTAAACATAGCCAGGAAAATTGATGTGAATATTAAGGCGGAAAATCTCCTGAAGCTTACCGAAATAAAAAAACAGACAGCCTGGAAATAATACATTATTATATCTTGTAGAACTAAACTTTGAAGAAGCAAAAAACGAGTTAATGATGAAGAAACGGAAAAAACATATATTCACTTCAGAAATTTTTGTGGGTAGTTAAAATAATAATGAAACTTCATTGTGAAAAGTGCCAGCCAGATTTCCACAAGATGTCAGAAAAAAACAACACAAAAAAAACAGCAAAATATATCAGAATTAACAATTGCAAATCAATTTTATACAATTATTTCAAAATTAGATAAATTTGATAAAGATATGCAAGATCTGAGAGACTCTGTTAATTTTATTAGCTCTAAATATGATGAGATTTAAAATAAACTAGCGATAGTTGTAAATGAAAACATTTCTATTAAAAAAGAAAACATAAGGATCACCAATGAACTTATCAGCATTAATAAAATTATTGACAATATGCAAAGGGATGTGGTGTAAAAAAATCAATGTGCAGGATTAGTGATTAAATCAGACAATGAAATTATATTTAAAGTCTTAGGTGCAGCAAATAATATTGGAGTTGAACTCAAAGAAAATGATATTTCAAATATTAATAATTTAAAACATTTTAAAATAAAATCAAAAGGAAACAAAATTTTTAATAAGATTTTAATAATATAGATAATTTAAGTTGAATTATCTACTAGTCAACAGAAATCACAATTTATGTTAAATAAAAAGAAACTAAAAGACTTACCCGACTTTAAATTTACCTCTTTTTCTTTATCGAACAATACCGTTCAACTCTTTAATTATGCCAAGAAATTGAAAACTACAAGCTACTCAGCAGTATATACTTTTAAAGATAGTGTTTTTTATAAAAAAAAGTGATAATTCTAAACTAATTCACATCAAAAACAAGTAAAAGTAACAGTAAGTCGATGCAACCGACTTATTTATACCCTACACCTAAAAAATTCAAATTAAATTAAAAATCCATAAGTTATTTTAGTTAGGTATTTAATATAACTAAGCTAAAAAAATAAATGCTTTTACAACCTTTGTACAAAATTTCAGATTTCTATCTTTATCAAATTCGAAGATATGCTTGTTTGCTCTTAGGAGTTTTGTGGCAGATACCCGAACAACCATTCTAATTCATCTTAAATTTTGGACAAATCAGGGACTCAGGAAACAACACCCTAGTACCAAACTTGAAGTTTCTATCTTTATTAATTTTGAAGATATGCTTGTTCGGTTTTGGGAGTTGTATGGCAGGTACCCGAACGACTATTCCAATTCATCTCAAATTTTAGGCAAATTAGGGATTTAGGAAACAGCACTCTCGTATCAAATTTGAAGTTCCTATCTTTATTAATTTCGAAGATATGCTTGTTCGGTTTTGGGAGTTGTATGGGAGGTACCCGAACAGCTCCTTCAATTCATCTCAAATTTTGGACAAATCAGGGATTCAGGAAACAACAATCTTTACAATTTACAATCCCCGCCTTACCTTAATCATTGTTAACTTACAGTATAAATTTCATCAAGATAGCATCATTATTTTTTGAGTTATCGTGCGTACGGACGGACGGGCGGACATCGCTAAATCGACTCAGGCGGTGATCCTGATTCAGAATATATATACATGTCTATACCTCGCTTCCTTTTGGTGGTTACAAACACCATACCAAAGTTAATATACCCTATACTTAATGTGTAGGGTATAATAAAGATTTTGTTGTTTCACTCTTATACCAGTTAATAACAAATGAACCCAGTACATCAAAAGGTCCAATTATATCTAATCTGGATGATGATGAATATGGCAGTATAGAGGAATAATAAAACAAGTAATATATTTTTCACTTTCTTTTCACTTAATTTAATTATGAATTTCAAACAAATAAAACATTACATTATTCTGACAAATAAAACATTACATAATTCTCAAACAACTAATAATTTTAATTTTTTAACTTTAAATGCTAGGAGTCTAGCATCAATAAGTAAATTTGACAAATTTAAAAATATTTTACACACTTTTCAAGATACACTTAAAATTCTAATGATTCAGGAAACATGGTTTGATAGTAATTTGATTCAGCTTTATAATAATCCAAATTACAATGTTATACACTCTTGTCGAGATGATTGTTATGGAGGTGTAAGTATATACATAAACCATTAAAATATGAAACTGTTAGAATTATAAACCAATATTATTGTAATGTTATTTCATTAAAATTATTAAATATATCATTTAACAATAAACCGTTACACATAGTAAATTATTACAGATCACAAAAATGCAACCTTAAAATATTTTTAAAAATTATTGAAACAATACTGACTGAAATATCTAGTAAACCGTGTCTCATGCGCGGCGATATTAATATAAATTTTCTTATTAATGACCCAAACAAACTAGAATTTTTATCATTTATGTCTTGCTACAATTATAAACACCAACATAATTTAATCACCAGATCACAAAACCGCACTTGTATTGATCATATTTTTACTAATGATATTTTTCTAAATATCCAAATTTCAACTATAGAAAATAATATAAGCGATCATAATATAATTATGGCCCTATTAGAAAAAAACTAAAGCATCTCAGAAACCATTTCGGTTGTAAAATCTCATCAAAATCATTTCATTGTTAAACTCAAGCATTTTAATAAACAACTATACAAACTTTAATATTAATACTACTTGCAATAAATTGATAACAGATGTTAATAATATTATAAAAAAACTACTATTTCATACCTCTCTCTCAATAATAAAAAAGATGCCCTAGTGCCATGGTTAAATAGCTCTCTGAAACATTTAATACATGAAAAAACAAAATGAGAAAAAAACTTAAGCATAATCCAAGCAATGCTAATTTAAATGACAGTTATATAAGAATTAAAAAAGTTGTAAATAAGTCAATAAAGACTTGTAAGAAAAATTATTATGAGTATCGGTTAAAATCATGTGGATCTGATAAGAAAAAAATTTGAAATACTTTGAATAAATTCACAGGTAGGGTCAAAAAAATTGAAACAAATTTTTTAATAAATAGTGATAACATTTCTGTATATAAACCGGCCCAAATTGCTGAAGAGTTTAATAATTACTTTGTAAAACTAGGTCACAATGTATTATTAAATTTTTTGCATTTAAACTATCAAAGTAATCTAAATTTTTTGGGAACACTCAATGATCGGTATCCTAACTTTGGCTTTCTAGAAACTAATACTTTATAAATAATGACTACTATAATGAATCTTAAAAATAAAAACTCAGCTGGTTGGGATAACATACCAACTAAAATAATTAAATACTCAGCGAATACCCTTGCTCCCATTATAAGCATGTTTTGTAACAGAATTATTAACAATTAAATTTATCCCGAATCTTTAAAGATTCCAAAAGTTAGTCCAATATTTAAAAGTGGTAATCAATGTGATGTTTCAAACTCTCGACCTATTTCAGTACCACCAATTTTAGCTAAAATTATAGATAGGATCCTCTATAAAAGATTGGAGGCGTACTTTATTTCCAATCATTTTATATATTCCCGGTAATTTTATATATTATATTTATATAGATTTAGGAAACAAATTGGAACTGAAAATGCTTTAATCGATGTTGTCGACATGCTTTGCGATAATTTAACTAAATTTAACATAGTAGCAGGAGTGTTTATCGACTTTAAAAAGGCATTTGATACAATTAATCACAATTTGCTCCTTATTAAACTGACTCATCTGGGTCTCTCATCGGCAGCGTTTATTTTAATGGACAGCTATTTAAGAGGTCGGAAACAGTATGTAATATTTAAAAATGCTCAAAGCTCAATTAAGAATATAAATATAGGTCTTCCTCAAGGTTCCATATTGGGACCTCTTTTATTCTTAATCTTTATTAAAGATATTCATAAGTTACCCCTCGTGGGTAAATTATTCTTATTTGCTGACGATTCTAGTGTATTCTACCGTAGCAATGATATCTTAACTGTACAAGCACTAATTGAGCATGATTTGTTGATTTTAATTGAATATTTTAAAATTAATAGAATATCTATGAATACACTAAAAACCAAAATTATAAATTTTAAATCTCGCCAAAGAAATTTAGACTATATTCGCATTAATTTCAACAATAATTATTTAAATGAAATAGATGAGGTTAAATTCTTAGGTGTTATATTTGACAAAAATCTTACTTGGCTTCCACATATAGAATATGTAAACAACAAACTAAGTGTTTTTAACGGTATTATGTATAAATATAAAAATAAAATACCTATTAATATAAAATTTAATATGTACTATGCCTTAGTTCATTCTGTTATATCTTATGACATAGCTATATGGGGCTATACTAATACCAGGAAATTACAAGTTTCTCAAAATAAAATTCTAAAAAATATCTTAAACTTGCCGTTATATATAGTACATATGATTTATACTTGAATAAAAATTTTACCAGTAAAGGGACTCTACTATTACTAAAGCTCGGTATATATAAAATTCTAAATAAAGATAAATAAATAATGTAATGTAGTATATAAGTTTCTAATTTATTTTTAAGTTTATAAAAAAAAAGAAAAAGATAAAAATATTTTTTTTTTTCCTATTTGTTTAAATATACATATATAAAAGATTTTTTTTTTTTTTTATATAATCATACATAAATTAATGTTATTTAATTATATAAAATGTAAAATAATATAATTTTGCCAGAATAATAGTTCCTATAATGCCAAATAGGCGAGGAACATATAAAAAATTATTTTAATTTGTAACTGTAAAATGTTAAAACAATGAATAAAAAAAAAAAAAAAAAAAACCAAATTTTCTTATGTCAAACTGATGCAAGTAAGGTTTATTAAATATTTATTTTTAATGATATTTAATTTATTAAAAAGGTATTTAAGACCTTGGTTTAATTACAAATTATTCTTACACACTCTTATAAAATTTATACTTTTTCTTTATTTAATCTTTTCTCTTTACATAATTGCTTTAATTTACTACTTAAAAATCTATTGTATATTCAAATTAATTATTTTATTAATTTTATTAATTATTTCTTATTTAATTTAACTACAATTTAATTTTATATAATTCAATATTATGTTTCGTAAATTTTTTAGTTCTTTTTCCAAATACAAGCACTTTATATTACTATTTGAATATCAAATTTTTTAATACTAATTTTAAGTCAAAATGAGGAAGAATACAGTTGCCTTTGTCAACCCTTAGATACCCGTACGAACCGTTAGTATGTTCACAGCCTGTCACTCTGCTTACAATATTATTTTTTTAATATTTTAGTATTTTAAAATAATTTGGGTAAATTTTATAATTTCTAGAACTATGGGAGAACTATTCAAACTATATGTTTATACATTCTTCAAAAGCAGATTTTAACCTTCCACATACCGATTACCAATCCAAAACTTTTTCAAATATGCTATAGTACCATTTAATACTAAGCGGTAAATGTATATTAAATTTACTAAGTTCAAAATAGTAAATATAATTTTAAATATTATATATATTAATGCGTACATACTATATTTATATTGTTATAAGTATATCGCCATACATTGCAATATTTCTTTAAAAATATTTCCATTCATAGAATAATTTCTTATAAGCACAATAAAATACATATATGTATGTATGTAAATACGGCGCTATATAATATACATCTATACTCTTATCATTCATTCATCAGTGACATACACGATATGTAAATATACATGATATTATATAAGTATGTATGTATATCAATATCATATAAATAAAAATTCTTGAAGCAACCGTTATGTTGTTTATTTATTTACATTTTTTTGTACTACGCCTTATATCTTCAACAATTTCAAATTATCGAGTAAAACAAAATGCAGAAAATTCGTTAAAAAAATTTATTAGAAAATTTGAAAAATCAAATAACACTTTCGTCAATTATAAAGTAACCCTATATTATTAAAAAAAGTTGTTAACAGAAATAAGAGTATAATGTTGAAGCTTTAATTTTTGTGTATTACTTGAAAAAAATTTTAACAGGTGTTCAAGTTACAGGTGTTTAAAAATAGGAAATTTTCAGTTTTTGACCCCTTACAGCTCCTAAACGGGGGGTGATACAAAAAAATTTTCTGAAATGATCGTTTAGAAGATAGAAAGGTTAAAGGATTTGCAAAATTTTACTTTCGCATAACGGTAAATTAAGACACCGTATTCTACAACTATATATTTATTGTATACATACTTTTAAAGCTAATAAAAGCAGTAATCGTTTGCCGTCAAAATGAAGATATACCTTATACAACTTGTGCTATAACAATTTAAATATAGAGCTTTTTTAAATCTTTGGGGAGCTGTTGCCCCGTCACGGGTGGGGCTACAAAAAAACGTTATTAAAAATAAAATTAATATTTTTGTGAGATCTATCAGCTGTTAAAATTTCATAGCTCTATTTCAAAAAAAATGTGGGGATCTAAAAGTTAGGTGTTCGAGAGCTACCCGAAATTTTGGTTGAAACTCAACCAAAAAAAATAGGGTACCTACAAATTTATCGTAGAATATTTTGTGTAAATTTCAAGATTCTAGCTTTCTTAGTTTTTGACTTAGCGTGCTGACGGACGGACGGACATGGCTCAATCGACTTAGAATTTTTTTCTGATCCGATCCATACCTTTGAAGGTATATCTAGCTCGCTTATTTCAAGGTGTTTCAAACGGAGGAGTAATTTTATTATACCCGATCCTATCGTACGGATATAAAAATAATCCATTACATACCTACATACTCAAATATTTACTTATGATATTCATATGTATAAAAATTTTATTATCTTACATATTTTCATACTTTCATTACTCATATATTATATCATTTACCACAAATATAAAAATTTTAAGTAAAAATGTAAGCAGCTGATGAAATAAACATAGACACCGATTTATTAGCTAATTATTATACAGAGGTAAGTAACCATTTAAATAATAGTGAATATCAAAACAATTTTAATATATTGTACCTAAATATGCAAAGTCTTCGTAATAAATTGTATGATTTGAAAGTACTTATAAATTCATATTAATAATAAATTCATAATATGGATATCATATTATAGTTTTATCAGAAATATGGTTAAGTCAATCAGAAAATAAGTTTTTTAACTTACCAACTTACAATTGTATATATAGGAAAGATTCTTATGGACGTGTTGCAATTTATGTGAGTGAAAAACTATATAGTATTTTAATTTTTGAAGAGGAATTTCAAGAATCTAATATAGTATAGGTATTAACATAATAAAACATAATGTATATATATTCAGTATTTATAGGTCTCACAATACACACGTTGCCGTATTTCTTGAAAAATTAGATGTAATAATAAATAAATATAAAAACTCCATTAGGAGATATGAACATGTATTTATTAAATTCAAACTTTACTATTTGTTTCACTATTGTTTCACTTTTGTTTACATTCACTGTCAAAAACTATTCTAGTACATTACTTAGTAATGTTTTTGTTATATATAACAAGTAAATGTAACAGTAAGTCGATGCAACCGACTTATTAATACCCTACACCTGAATAATTCGAATTAAATTAACAATCCATAAGTGTTTTTGGCAGCTGCTTGAACTTCTTCCCTTTTCTGTCTTATTCAACTCGAATTTCAAGAACGTAAAAGAGGCATCCGCTTGGGATATTCTTGACACCCTTGTATAAAATTTTAAGTTTCTATCTTAATTATTTTCGAAGATTGGTAGTTCTTGGGATGTTTGTGTCAGCTACCCGAATTGCCACTCCAATTCATCGAATCCATCTCAGGAACATAAAGAAAACTTGCCAGAACACCATTCTATTAAATTTAAAGGTTCTACTTTTGTTGGTTTTGGAGATATGCTCGTTGCTCTTGTGCTCGTCCGGAAGTTTCCAAAATACGAACCCATGGTTCAAATTCTTTCAAATGTCAGTTTCCAATTTTACAGAAAAGGAAACATAACAGAACACCTTTGTACTAAAAATAAAAGTTCTATCTTTGTTGGTTGTGGAGATATACTCGTTTGATCTGGGGCTCGTCCGGAAGCTTCCAAGATTTGAACCCATGGACCAAATCCTCACAAATTTCAGAAACATAAATCAAACATGAAGGAACACCATTCTGCCTAATTTAAAGGTTATATCTTTGTTGCATTTGGAGATAATATCATTTGCTCTGAGGCTCGTTCGGAAGCTTTCAAAATCCGAACCCAAGGACCAAATCCTCTCAAATATCAGAGGCCTAAATCATACATGAAAGAACACCATTATGCCAAAAGTAAAGGTTATATATTTGTTGTTTTTGGAGATAATCTCATTTGCTCTGGGGCTCGTTCGGAAGCTACCAAAATCCAAACCCATGGACCACATCCTCTTAAATTTTAGAGACATAAATCAAACTGGAAGAAACATCATTATAAAAAATTTAAAGGTTCTATCTTTATTGGTTTTGGAGATAATCTCGTTTGCTCTGGGGCTCGTTCGGAAGTTTCCAAAACCCGAACCCATGGACCAAATCTTCTCACATTTCAGAGACTTAAATAAAACATGAAAGAACACCACCCTGCCAAATTTAAAGGTTATATCTTTGTTGGTTTTGGAGATAATCTCATTTGCTCTGGTGCTCGTTCGGAAGCTTCCAAAACCAAACCCATGGACCAAATCCTCTTAAATTTCAGAGACATAAATCAAACACGAAAGAACACCATTGTACCAAATTCAAAGGTTCTACCTTTGTTCGTATTGGATATAATCTCATTTGCTCTGCGGCTCGTTGGGAAGCTTCCAAAATTCGAATCCACAAATTCTTTCAAATTTAAACCCATGGCCAAATCCTCTCAAATTTTAGAGACTTAAATCAAACATGAAAAAACACCATTCGGGCAAATTTAAAGGTTATATATATTTGTTGTTTTTGGAGATAATCTCATTTGCTCTGGGGCTCGTTCGGAAGCTTCCAAAATCCAAACCCATGGACCACATCCTCTTAAATTTTAGAGGCATAAATCAAACTGGAAGAAACATCATTATAAAAAATTTAAAGGTTCTATCTTTATTGGTTTTGGAGATAATCTCGTTTGCTCTGGCGCTCGTTCGGAAGTTTCCAAAAGCCGAACCCATGGACCAAATCTTCTCACATTTCAGAGACTTAAATAAAACATGAAAGAACACCACCCTGCCAAATTTAAAGGTTATATCTTTGTTGGTTTTGGAGATAATCTCATTTGCTCTGGTGCTCGTTCGGAAGCTTCCAAATCCAAACCCATGGACCAAATCCTCTTAAATTTCAGAGGCCTAAATCATACATGAAAGAACACCATTCTGCCAAAAGTAAAGGTTATATCTTCATTGGTTTTGGAGATAATCTCATTTGCTCTGGGGCTCGTTCGGAAGCTTCCAAATCCAAACCCATGGACCAAATCCTCTTAAATTTCAGAGACATAAATCGAACGGGAAGGAACACCACCCTGCCAAATTTAAAGGTTATATCTTTGTTGGTTTTGGAGATAATCTCATTTGCTCTGGTGCTCGTTCGGAAGCTTCCAAATCCAAACCCATGGACCAAATCCTCTTAAATTTCAGAGGCCAAAATCATACATGAAAGAACACCACCCTACCAAATTTAAAGGTTATATCTTTGTTGGTTTTGGAGATAATCTCATTTGCTCTGGTGCTCGTTCGGAAGCTTCCAAATCCAAACCCATGGACCAAATCCTCTTAAGTTTCAGAGAACTAAATCATACATGAAAGAACACCATTCTGCCAAAAGTAAAGGTTCTATCTTTATTGGTTTTGGAGATAATCTCGTTTGCTCTGGGGCTCGTTCGGAAGTTTCCAAAAGCCGAACCCATGGACCAAATCTTCTCACATTTCAGAGACTTAAATAAAACATGAAAGAACACCGCCCTGCCAAATTTAAAGGTTCTATCTTTGTTGGTTTTGGAGATAATCTCATTTGCTCTGGTGCTCGTTCGGAAGCTTCCAAAACCCAAACCCATGGACCAAATCCTCTTAAATTTCAGAGACATAAATCGAACGGGAAGAAACATCATTGTACAAAATTTGAAGGTTCTATCTTTGTTGCTTTTGGAGATAATCTCGTTTGCGGAGATTATCTCCAAAAGCCCGGAATCATTCGGAAGCTTCCAGAATCCGAACCCATAGACGGATTTTGTCCAGATTCGAACTTAGCCTTTCTTTCGTAATTAGTAACCTACTATATAAATTTCATCAAGATAGCATCATTATTTTTTGAGTTATCGTGCGTACGGACGGACGGACGGACGGACGGACGGACGGACATCGCTAAATCGACTCCGGCGGTGATCCTGATTCAGAATATATATACATGTCTATACCTAACTCGCTTCCTTTTGGTGGTTACAAACACCATACCAAAGTTAATATACCCTATACTTTAGGTGTAGGGTATAATAATAAAACTGATAAATACGCAACAAGAATTGGAAAAACATCTAAAACCATTGTTGACCATTTTATCACTGATATGGTTAGATTCAAATATTTTTTTTATATTCTAAATACTTCACTATCTGACTATCAACGTTTTTTTATAAGCGTTGGTACTCGTATAAAACCTATCAAAGGAAAAGAAAACAAGGTTGAAAAAGTTCTAAATTATGCCAACTTAGAAAAAGATACAATTTGGTCTAATTTAAAATTATATAATGAGTTCAATAAATTTGTATCTGATCTCGGCACTCTGATAGAAAATAACACACATGTTTATAAAGTTGTTGAAAAGAAAAATAAAGCATGGATAACAAATGAGATAATAAACAAAATTAAAATTCGAGAATCATTTTATAAATATACAAAAAAATATCCAAATGATATCCGTGTTAAAGAACTTTACAAAGATATTAAAAAGAAAGTAAAAAACCTTGTGGCTGAAGCAAAAAAACTGGTTATGACAACATTTCGGCTAGATTTATTAAAAAATATTCAAAATTCTTAGCTCCGTTATTAGTCAAATTTATTAATACTACATTTCACTGTTTGATTGATTTAACTCCCATATTCAAAAGCGCTTGCGTAACTAAAAGAAGAAATTACCGGCCCATTTCAATTTTAAGTGCGTTTTCCAAAATATTTGAAATAGTTAATAGAATGGAAATTTTCCTTAAAAGTAATAATATTTTACATAGCAAGCAATATAGTTTTGAAAAAAACTATAATACAACTGCGGCGTGTCTTAATATAACAGGTTTTGTTACTCAAAATATAGACAGTGGTAGATATGTTGCATGCATTTTTTTAGACTTGGAAATAGAATTTGACTGCGTAGACCATAATATTTTACTTTATAAACTTAAAAAATTAAATTTTAAACACAACCAAATTAATTTTTTAAAACATATCTGATTAATCGGAAGCAAAAAGTTAAAAATAATTGTGCCACTAGTACCTCTAGTGTCATTAAAAAAGTGTTCCGCAATTTCTTTTCAAAAGACATATTATACATAATTTTTTCATCATATGTTTTGTCATATATTACCTATCTCAATCCTATATGGTCTGGAGCTTCACAAATTGCATTAAATAAAATAAACATACTTCATAAGAAAGCTATTAAAGTAATTCACTTTCATTCTAATCTGTTTCCATCAAGATTGTTGTATATAGGTAGGTTCTTAAGTTTCGTTAATATTTGCACACGTGAATTATGTATAATTGCTTTTAAAATTATTAATAATTTCTTTAAACATAATTTTCTGTTAAATATAATGATTGACATACATAACCATAACACCCGAAACAAACCAAATTTTTATCCCACTCTTTTCAAAACCGACAGGCAAAACAATAACTGCCTTTACAATTGCCTAAAATTATATAATGAATTACCCTATGAACATAAATTAATTAGTAATATGCTGGAATTTAAAAAAAAAATAACAGAATTTATAATGAAGTAAAAAATGTAAGTAATTAATTGAATTATGTAAACTTTAATTTGTCTAATTATGTGAAATACCTAAATTAAAATATAAAATAGTGAATTGAATTTTGAAATAAGTAAAATTGAACTATAAAAAAAGAGAAAACTATTTTTGTTTTTGATTTTTTATTTTATTCTATTTTAGTTTATTCTTTTTTATGATTAAATTGAATTGTAATAATTATACTGAGAAAACAATGTCACACATCAGCTAAGGCTAGGGTCTTTAGAAAACAAATTGTAATACACACTAAAATTATATTTGTAAAAAAAACAAATTATTGAATTAAATAAATAAAGAAAAAAAACAGTATTTGAATTATAAAGGGTGTTCAAAATTGAGGTATCGTGAGGATTTTGCCGCCATTTTTTTTCTACCTGGAATTTTTAAACGAGATTTCTTTAGGTATATTCTAAATACATTCCGGTTAGTTAATATGGAGCGTTACACGAAGGAACAACGTATTTTTGTTATTACAACATTTTTTGAAAATGGTAAAAGTTTTCAAGATGTAATTAGGAAATTTCGAACAAAATTTGGTAGAGAAAATACTCCAACAAATCGTGCCATCAAGCTGATGGTTGATAAATTTCTAGAAACTGGATCTGTTCTTGATAACATAGGCAACATTTATCAATGTAGTGGCCGTTCAACCGAGAATGTAGCAGCTGTGAGCAGAAGTGTTGAAGAAGATCCAAAAACTTCCATTTGTCATTGTTCGCAGCAATTAAACATCAAACCATCCACATTATTCAACATTTTGCATCGTGATCTCCATTTAAAGGCTTATAAGATCCAGCTGACGCAAGAATTAAAACCAACTGACCATGCATTACGTCGGCAATTCGTTTCTTGGGTAATCGAAAAACAAGAAGAAAATGAGAATTTTTATAACAAAATAATCTTCACCGACGAAGCTCATTTCCAGCTCAATGGCTACGTCAATAAACAGAATTGCCGCATTTGGGGTGAAGAGAATCCAAGGGTTATCTTAGAGCAACCAGTACATCCACAAAAAGTTACGGTTTGGTGTGGTTTGTGGTCAGGAGGAATCATTGGACCATATTTTTTTGAAAACGCAAATGGAAATGCGATTACCGTCAATGGAAATTGCTACAGGGAGATGATCCGAAACTTTTTGTGGCGGGAAATTGATGATTTCAACGTAGAGAATATGTGGTTTCAACATGACGGTGCCACTTGCCACACAACAAGAGAAACAATGGATCTTTTCAAGGAAAAGTTCGAAGATCGCATTATTTCTCGTAGAGGAGGAGTGATGTGGCCACCAAGATCGTGCGATTTGACACCGTTGGATTTTTTTTTGCGGGGTTTTGTGAAATCGAAAGTGTACAGCAATAATCCCACAACAATTCAAGAGCTTAAAAACAACATTGTCGAGCAGATTTCAACCATTGAGAACAGTTTATTGAACAACGTGATTCAGAATTTTGGTAAAAGATTGGAAGCCTGCCGAAGTAGTAGAGGGGACCACTTGGCCGACATAATTTTTCATTATTAACCGGAACCTATTTGTAATAAATTAAAATAAAAATATATTTAATATTTCAAAAAAAAAGTCTTTTTTTATTAAAATTAAAATGATACCTCAATTTTGAACACCCTATAATAAAAATAGATTTAGAAGTGCATTAACCATTACTGAATTAATGGCAATATACTTTCTAGATTGTAATATATTTTTTTTGTTTTGTTTTTTAATCTCAGAAAGAGCTAAAATGCTCGTATTGAGTGTAATATAATATAACAATTTTTCAATAATAATAGCACTAATATTTATATCAATTGAAATTTTAAAATCAACATAATAATCTTTATAACCAGTGTCATATGTATTAATATAGTACTTATTAGCAATTCTTCGATAACATATTGTATTTTGGGGCCTCGGTGGCCTAGTGGGTAAGAGCGTATAAAATACGCTGTAAACACCGAGGGAATGTGGGTTCGAATCCCACACACGTCGTAAGAGTTATTCCACCTTACGATATTTACAGTCACGCCAGAAAAGAAACGGCTGTGTAATTTCCTATTCACATCTATGTGGCAAAGAAATGCACTAAAAAAATATTGTATTTATCATATATTCAATTCAATATTAAAACAAAAAAAAATTCAAATTAATTTTCCTATATTGACTAAATTTAGCTTCATATTTTAGTCACAAAAAAATTCATTTGTTTTGTTTTTAAATGTATGTAAATGTTAAATTTCTTTTAAATCTCTTGGTAATTCAACAGAAATATTGACTTTGAAACCAATGCGGTTAGTGAAATAATTTTTCTAGGGATGAGAGCATACATTCTCACTCTATGAAAAGTTTTAAAAGCCCACCCAAATCCTGGTTTAATCTCATTTGTGCAAATGCAATTTCTAAAAAGGAGGAAGTCTTTCAAACCTACAAATGTGATAGGACTAAAACTAATAGGGCGAGCTAATCGGAATCAGAAACAGGGGTAGGAGAGTTATCAACAAGCTAAAGTTCTTGCACAACAGACGGTTGAGAAGGCAACTTTTGCATCTTCCCAAAAATAGCAAATCCTTTTGGATCGTTGCTAAGAGTCTTAACGGTAAAAGTGGCGGTTCCCCGTTCCCGCCTTTGGTTGATAACAATGACGAAATTGTATCCGATCCCAAAGAAAAAAAGCAGATTTATTTGTCAAAAATTTCGCCTTCAACTCATCACTGACACAGTCAACATAAAGACCATGCATTCTTTCTGAGGTTAACTGCTTCTTAGGTAAAATTTCCTTCAGAACTCGTGCAGTTCTTAAAACTTTCATATATTTAGATGCCAAAAAGTCAGCCGATCCAGGTGGTATTACTGCGACAGTTCTTAAAAATATCTTTTCTACTATTGCGAAACCATTGTTCCATTTATCCCTCTCTTCGAGTAGATATCCTACCCAGTGGAAGACAGCGCACATTCATCCCATCCCCAAAAAAGGGGACAATAGTAATCTCTGAAACTACCGCCCTATTGCTATCACTTCGGTCCTTTCCAAAATAATGGAAAATTTAATAAATAGAAAGCTTCTGAAATATCTACATAACAAAGGATTAATTCATGATCATCAATATTGGTTCCGAACCCATTGGTTCCAAACCCACAGGTGATCTCATGACATACCTCTATGAAAGGCTCAACATCACCCTTCACCATTATGGGGAGTATGATGTTGCCGCTTTGGATATTTCTAAAGATTTTGACCGAGTTTGGCATGATGCTTTTATTGCTAAATGCAAAGCAATGCGCCTCATTACAATGGGTCTCATTAAAATGGACCAGATACAATTAATGTTCCTCTCAGTGTACCACAAGGTACAATATTAGGCGTATTTTTACATTAATGACAATTACATAAATGACATAACGTAAGGTTAGGTAATTTAGCTTTATTTGCAGATGATGCTTTGATTTATACCGTAGGTAAACTCAGTTGATGAATGTGTTGTAAAACTTAATGAAGATTTGAAAACATTAAATTATAGGCTTATAAGCAATAAATTAAAACTAAATTTAAAAAAAAATAAATGTATGATAGTGTAGGCTTTTATTTTTATATATATGGCAATACCTAAATAAAAGAATGTAATGATGCCTACGGTATCAAGATCATATGATAATCTAAGTACTTAATAATTATAAGAAATATATAAAAGAAGATATTATATAAAAGATGAGTTCAGTTGACAGTAAAAGTTTCAAGCTGGTACAAGCTTTATTGTTCAAGCGTTTTATGTATTTTGTTACGATTATTAGATTATTGATCTTATAATAAATAAAATAAATTAAGAAAAAATAATTATAAAAACTTCAGAAGTTGGATCTGCAATTTAAAATTTATTATTGTACGTGATTAATAAATTAATTTATGACAATTTTAATGGTTAATGACGAAAACGAACTTTATGGATTTATGTTTTATGTGATTTGGGAGCTTTGGTGAAATATTTTAATTTGGAATTGTGATTTGTGAACCCTCACTGGAAATTTTATGGTTTTTTTGTTTTGTATGATTTCAGTGAAACAGTTTAAGTTTGAACACCCTTATTATTTTAAAGGCCGCTATAAATAAGTTTGTAGCGCTGTTACTATAAAATAAAAAATTTGTTTTGACTTGTATCCTACTAAAGCCACGCGATTTTATTAAAATTTAAAAAAAATAAAATAAAACAAATTCATGGCTAAAGACCGTGCTGAAATTTTTCTTGAGAAAGCTACAGCTGCTCTTCTCAAAGAAAAATTAATTATTATGGGTTTCAACAGTGGTGGAAATAAAGCTGAATTAAAATTACGATTATAGGAAAAAATTAGTGAACTAAATAACGACGAGTTATATCAATTGTTTCCCGGTAAAGAGACTTTAAACAATATAGAAGAAGAAAAAGAAAGAAATCCATCATCATGTGAATTGAATATTGAAGAATTTGACGAAATGTAGCAGAAAATTGATAGGTTGAATGAAAAAATAAAAAACAAAAAGAGATCAAACAACTTAGAGAACAATTAGCAGCGTTATGTAGTGAAGTTGAAATAAATCAAGCTAATTTCATAAGCTTTAAGGATGTGGATGATTCTCTACCAAATTTTCAGGAGATGATAATTTTTCAATAAAAAATTGGTTGAGAATCTTCGAAGAAGCTAAAATGTTGCATCTTTGGAGTGATCAGCACGCTTTTATATATTCAAAAAGATTGTGAAGAGGAACCGGTAAATTATTTTCACGTTGATGTAACAGTGAAAACTGGTTAAATTATAAATCGCAAAGAATTTCACCATTTTGTAACGGCAGCTGATGTTCACGAAACTCTTCGAAACCGTAAAAAACAGAGAATATACAGCACTACATTTTAGTCGTGCAAGAAATTACTTCAGTAAGTGATGTAGAAGACGAAGTAATCAACTATATTATCAAGGGTATTTTTGACTCAGTTCACAATAAACAAATTTTATTAACTTTTATTTGATGACCAACAGAAAAATTTAGCAAAAAAATAGGAAAAAATGTAACCCAGTTCAAATGAATATATACCAACCGTTAAAAAAACATTTTCCAGAATCGCAAAACTTGTATCAAAAAACTAATCAAGTTACAGTAAATGTTATAATTGCAACGAAGAAGGGCATGATGCAGCGAATTGTAATAAACCACGACGAAAAAAAGGGTCTTGCTATAGATGTGGAAAACTTGGTCATTTAGCTTCAAAATATTCAAGTTATTCGATTCAAAAAATTCTTCATCAAATTCAAAAAGTGTAATGATTGTGGAAGAACCGGTGATCCGTGATTGTGCAGAATCAGAAAATAAAAATAACTTATTTAAAATTAATTTCTTTCTAAATAAAGCGAACGATGAAATAGTTATCATTAAAGTAAATACAATGTTAGACTCGGGAGCCCAATCAGTTTTGTCCAACAGCAATATGTTTCACCTTACTACAGGTCACATCTTAAATCAAATTTAAAACAGTATTATGGGATAAACAACAGCAAACTAAGGATTTTAGGCCAGGTCAGTTGTAAAATTATGAATGAAAAAAATATTGTAATTAATTTATTGATTGTTTAAAATTCCACCATGCATTTCCCAATGATTTTAGGTTGAGATTTTCCAGCCAAATGTAAAACAAAATTTAATTTTATGAATGTTGATGGTAAAGAATTCAACATCAATGTTAATGATAATCTTAAGAATAATTACGATAAAAGTCTTAAGAATAATTACATCTTAAGAACAAAATACGATAAAACAAAATAAAAATTTAATGACAATGAAAGTTATTGAAAATTCTAATGAAAATGATTTATGTAATAAATTTTTAGAAGATATTTTAAACATTGATATTTGTTATAACGCGAGTGAAGTAGATTTAAATATAAATGCAAAATTAAATTTTGACGAAAAAAATCGTATTCGTGACATTAAGAGATAAAATTAGCAATTTAGTTATAGATAGTTCACATGAAATGAAAATAATGCTTGCTGTAGTTCGTCAGCACAATCTTCAGTTTACGTTAGATAAATGTCTCTTTGCACAGGAGAAAATTACGTATTTAGATTACGAAATTACAGAAAAAGGAATCGACCCAAATTCTTCAAGTTTAGAAGCTGTAAAGAGTTTTCCTATTCATAAGAATGTTAAAGAGGTTCATTCCTTCCTTGAACTTTGTTCTTACTTCAGGAAATTTATCAAAATTTTTTCCTTAATTTCAAAACGACTGTACGATCTTCTTAAACAGAAAGTTGAATTTAAATTTGAAGTGGAGGAACTTAATATTTTTAATACTTTAAAAACAAAACTACTCCAATCTCTACTTTTAAGTATTTTCTTCCCCAAAGCTGAAACCGAGTTGCACTGTGATGCCAGCTCATTAGGTTTTGGCGCCGTGTTATTACAGAAACAAACTGATAAGAAATTTTAGCCGAATCTACATACCACTCATATGAGCTGGAAACATTAGCTATAATTTACGCTCTAAGACGTTTTAGAATATATTTTACTGGTATCAGGTTTAAAATAATTACAGATTGTAAATCTTTAATATACTTTTATACTTTTATATCTTAAACAATTTACTTTTATATTATCACAGTCCAAAATGCATGCACTAGCAATTTACTTTTATATTATAACAATCCAAAAAGCTAAAGTTTTGGAATCAATTTTGTTTTCTACTTTTTAGGGGGCTAATTCGCTTTTGATAAAAGCATATTTTAAAAAATATTTTTTTTACATATTATTTTATTTTATAATTTTTAGTTTTAAATAAAACACATAATTAGAATTTAAAAAATATGGGATATTTTTTATTCACACATACTTTATTGTTTCTGATATAAAATACGTTTTACAATTTTATTCCAAATGTTTAAGTAAATTAAGAGACTTAGTTAAATCGATTCCATTACAGCAAGTGTAAACATTTTTTATTCCAGTAATTCATAAATAATGGAAATACCTCGAAGGGTAAAATATGTATGTACCCAAATACTGTGATTATAAATACAATTCAATTTTAGTTAAAGCAACATTTCTAACACGTATGAAAATGATATACATAAATGTATTTTACTGTACATTTTTATTGTATGTATCGATAGTAAATTAGTAGTATATCGTATATCCAAACAAACATCTAACCTTGAACACCTACCTTACCTACATAGTAATCGCTTAATAAGATAATGCAGTAAAAAACGTTGACAAATAACTTGATTTAAATTATAAACAAATGCACGGAACAAATAATTTAGGAAATTAGTTTAACATATGTACGTACGTACATACAGAGATAAAAATTTAAGTTTTAAATTCATATATACATAATATATACATATTTTATTCAAAAAATGCTGATAAATAGATAGTTAAAAAAAAAAAAGTGGCATGTGAATTGAATTCGAACAAAATTACCCGCATTTTCGAAACCTGTACACTCTCCTCTGCGCCATACAACAGAAATGTTGTGAACAGATTACGAACATAATAAAAAGCGTGACAGAAGGACAAATAAATAAATAAACAAACCAACACCGACACCGACGAGTTAATATAAAAGCATATAAAATCGAGTCGATTTTGGTCAGGATAAGCCGAGTTGTAGGCTTTTATTTTTATATATATTTAGGTACCTAATAAAAGAATGTAATGATCGTTACCGTAGCAAGATCATATGATAATCTATGCACTTATTAATTATAAGAAATATATAAAAGAAGATATTATATAAAAGATGAGTTTAGTTGAAAGTAAAAGTTTCAAGCTGGTACAAGCTTTATTGTTTGTACAAGCGTTTTATGTATTTTTGTTAAGATTATTAGATTATTGATCTTATAATAAATAAAACAAGTAAATGTAACAGTAAGTCGCTGCAACCGACTCATTAATACCCTACACCTGAATAATTCAAATTAAATTAAAAATCCATAAGTTTTTTGGCAGCTGCTTGAACCTCTTCTCTTTTCTGTCTTATTCAACTCGAATTTCAGGAACGTAAAAGAGGCATCCTCTTCGGATATGCTTGACAGACTTGTAAAAAATTTCAAGTTTTTATCTTTATTAATTTCGAAGATATGCTTGTTAGTCCTTGGGAGGCGTGTGTCAGGTACCCGAATTGCCACTCCAATTTATCAAATCCATCTCAGGGACATAAAGAAAACATGACAGAACACCATTGTACTAAATTTAAAGGTTTTACTTTTGTTGGTTTTGGAGATATGCTCGTTTGCTCTTGTGCTCGTTCGGAAGTTTACAAAATACGAACCCATGGCTCAAATTCTTTCAAATGTCAGTTTCCAATAGTACAGAAAAGGAAACATAACAGAACACCCTTGTAGTAAAAATAAAGGTTCTATCTTTGTTGGTTGTGGAGATATACTCGTTTGCTCTGGGGCTCGTTCGGAAGCTTCCAAGATCCGAACCCATGAACCAAATCCTCTCACATTTCAGAGACTTAAATCAAACATAAAAGAACACCATTCTGCCAAATTTAAAGATTATATTTTTGTTGGTTTTGGAGATAATCTCATTTGCTCTGGGGCTCGTTCGGAAGCTTCCAAAATCCAAACTCATGGACCAAATCCTCTTACATTTAAGAGGCATAAATCAAACGGGAAGGAACATCATTATAAAAAATTTAGAGGTTCTATCTTTGTTGGTTTTGGAGATAATCTTGTTTCCTCCGGAATCATTCGGTAGCTTTCAGAATCCGAACCCATTGACCGATTTTGTGCAGATTCGAACTTAGCCTTCCTATCGTAATTAGTAACCTACTATATAAATTTCATCAAGATAGCTTTACTAGTTTTTGAGTTATCGTGCGAACGGACGGAAGGACGGACATCGTTAAGTCGACTCAGGAGGTGATCCTGATTCAGAATATATATACATGTCCATATCTAAGTTCCTTCCTTTTGGTGGTTACAAACACCATACCAAAGTTAATATACCCTATACTTTAGGTGTAGGGTGTAATAAATTAAGAAAAAATGATAATAATGGTTAATAGTAACTTAAATGGAGAAATTAAAATTGATGGAGTAGCAATAGATGTAGTTACTGAAATAAAATACTTAGGTGTAGTTATAGATAATAAGTTAAATTTTAAGCCGCACTAAGAATATATATGTAAAAAAATTAATAAAAAATTTCAATTCTTTTCAAAATTTAGAAAAAATTTATCAGAAATAAGTGCAATAAAAATATTTAATATAATGATAAGGCCATTATATTATGTATAACGGCTTAAAATTATTCAATGAATTACCATTAAATTTAAAATGTGAAAAAAATTTTAAAATGTTTAAAAAAAATTTAAATGAATTTATTAAAATAACCTTTGTTTGAGAATTTAATTTGGATTTTATGTAGTAATAAATATTTGGTTTATATAAAAAAACTAATTTTTAGTTAATAAATTAAATCATGAATTGATGTAATAAATAGTAAAAAATTACTAAATAAATAAATAAAAAAAAAATGTTGTGCTCTTGATGTCATAGACCATATTTATGACTTGTTGAACACCTATAAGATATTCTTAGTTTTTGTTCCGGTTGATTTTAAAATTTATTTGCCTGATCATAAGATCATTGCTTTCCTTGAGTGATTCTGCAGAAGTACTTTTTGTTTAACTACGTTCAAAAGTATTTTCCCGAATTCATTTTTTAATTGTTCCAAGAGCATTTTGTTTTCGTTCGTGTCGTGTTCGTGTTATTTTCTACGATTATTTTCAAATTACATTACTAGCATAGTTCATTTAGCTTCGTAAGTTTGCCTTCGGCATTTTCTCTTGTTTTTTTCTGCAGAAAAAGTCCCTTCTAAAATTTGTTAAAATCTTCTCGATATCTGTATAAAATAGCGCTTCTGGCGCTTAAAAATATCAACTCTACTATATTCAAACCTCTGCGAAAGCAGTTCCAACTTTCCTTTGCTTCGGGTAAATTCATCCTATTCCAAAAAATATCACGTAAAATGAATACTATTAGTGACGCACCAACACAATTTTTATCTTAATGGTTGATTTCAATCAGTATTTTCAAAATTAGATCAACCAGGCCAGATATCTGTTAAAAAAATTTTCGAATTTGCAGAAAAAATTAATGATTTTTGCATAAAATAAGGAGTAATGGTGTCGTTCGACGTAGTATCTTTATTCGCGAGTGTTCCTGTTAAAGTCACAATAGAATTGTTAAAAAAGTTGTTGTTAAAAAAAAGAAGTATCCTACGTCAAAAAATCGAAATGTTCGTAGAACTGACAGAGGTATGTGTGTAGCAAAATATATTTAATTTCAACGTGGATATGTATAAAAATACTGAAGGTCTAACAATGGGCAGCTCTGTGGATGACATTTCTCCCATATAAAAACTAGATAATTGCAGAAAACACTACCTCTGTTAAATTTTCAACTTGACTCAATTAAATTTACAATAGAAGTGGAAAAAGAGGGCAAATTGTCGTTTTTGGATCTAGAATTATCTAAAGATTGACAAAAGTTAAATTATAACATCTATAGCAAATTAACACAAACGCAAAGGTTTATCACACTAGTTTCATTCCACTCTTTTTCACATAAGTATGCAGCGTTCCACTCCAAGATTTATAGGTCGGTCAATTTGCCATTAACAGAAGAGAGAAATTATCTGAAAGAATTGGATTATACTTTCCGAACAGCCAAAATTTATGGATTAGATGAATTTGTAGTGAAAACAATTTTAAAGAGGAAAAAATATATAAAAATCAAAAATGAATTCGGGAAAATACTTTTGAACGTAGTAAAACAAAAAGTGCTTCTGCAGAATCACTCAAGAAATTAATAAAATCAGAAGAAATAAAACAAAAATGCAAATATATTAAAGTCACACTTTTCCCAAAAATTACTAACAAGATAAATAACATTTTCCAAAAGCATAAGTTACAAGCAGTTTACAGCTCACAAGCGAAACTAAAAAACGTATTAGGAAACCCAAAAGGAATCAACAGTATGGAAAAATTAAGAGATCCCAAATTTATAAATTAAGTTGTAGTGTATGTAACACTGTATACGTTGGTAAGACACTGAGGAGTTTGGAAAAGAGAATAGAAGAACAACAATACGATATAAAAAATAAATGTGAGAGGAGCGCATTCTATAAACATATATTAGGTGAAAATAATAAAAACAAAATTAAGAGAACTAATAGAAAAAGAATAGTCACGATATTGCCACTACTTAAAGAAGTTAGTGAGTTTTATGTTCTAAATGTGTGGGAGTCTATATATATTCAAAAAGAGAGACTTACCTGGAATGACAAGATGGGTTTAGTAGACCCCCAGTTCATCAAGTACATATATTTAATAATAAAATATTTTTTGTAAAATATTTATAAATTTGTTTTATTGGTTTGGATTTTTTTTTGTGTTTAATAATACTATTAGTAATTTTGTTGGAATATAAACCTATTCAGAAGAATTGAAAATGCACTCTTCGCATTATAAAGGTAAATATGTAATATCACATAAAATCAATACCGCAATACTTAACTTCACATTTCAAAACGAGACCTTACAGCTTGCTGAAAGCCTGAACATTCTAAGCTAAGGAATCAGCGAATATTTAAGGCCTTCTTTTCGTCTTTAGATTTGTTAACTATCTATAAATCTTTCATCAGACCAAGCTATATCTAAAAGCGATATCTTTTAGGGCATAGTTAACATTGTTATCTACAACTGGTATTTCATGGATTTTACATTTTATGTAAACATCCTGAAAATGTTTGTACATATTTGAGTTATCAAGTTTTTGAACAGGACTCCTGCTATACCTTGTGAGAGTAAATAATTTTTCAAAATAAATTCGTATGTATTACCGTTATTATCTTTTTTTAGTCGTAATGTTATTAGTTTTGCAATGTGGGCGAAGTCCTTATTGAATTTTCTGTAGTTATCTAGCTCTAAAAATAGCCTTATTTGATTCTGCGTTTTCTTATTTCAAATATGATTTAGAAGTTTTTTAGGATTTAGAGTTTATTGTATTCATTCAGAAATTTTTATAAGTAATTTCAAATATGAATTGTATTTTGGATTTAGAATTTATTGTATTCTTTCAGAAATTTTTATAAGTAATCCTACTTGAAAAGAACTTGAAAGTAATCCTACTTGAAAAGAAACAAGAACTTTTGCTCTTGCATTAACTGGTAGCATTGCCTTTTTTATTTTCAAAATTATCTTAAAATCTTCTCTAAAAAATAAAAACAACCTTAACGTAATGCATATAAATATAAGACGTACATTTTCTTCGATTGATGATCTAAGAAGTGTAATTGTTAAGACTAATATTCATGTAATTATGGCATCCGAATATTGGCTTGACTCTGATATAAATGATAATATGGTGAAAATTTCAGGTTTAAAAATATATGTCGTATCGCTTTAAGATTAATTAACGTACTGGTCCATACCATGGAAAGTGAAGGCGTCGCTTTTTATAAGTGAAATGTGTTTTCTCTGTTCGTGTACTGCGTGTAATATTGTTGATATTGAATTCATATTAGCTGAGTTCAAAACGAAAAATGATAAAGTTTTAAATAGTAATGAGTAGTATAGATGTGGCGGTTCTGGAAAAAAACCTCTAAACCTTATAAAGCTCGCTCGTTATATTTAAAAATTAAGTTTAACTGTAATTTTAAAGTTGAAAGTCATAGAGAGTTTTTATTTGATTGTTAACTTGACTAAAAAAGTTTTGAAACAAATAATAATAAGTTTGAACTAGTATAAACTAAGCTTTCTGTTTCTGTAAAAATATGAGTTTATACTTAAAAATTTTTTAAAAGAAATGAGGTTTATACTTAAAAAATTTTTAAAAGAAATAATATAAGTATTTTATATTCAAATTTTAAAAGCTTGGTTTAAATACAAAATTATTAAAGTTAAAACTTAATTTAATATTTTTCTAAAAAATTTTGAAAGTTGGGTTTGAATTCAAAGTTTATAAAGCTCATACGTTATGTTTGAAAATTTAATTCAACTGTAATGTTAAAGTTGAAAGTCATGCAGACTTTTTTATTGATTGTGAACTTGACTAAAAAAGTTTTGAAACAAATAATAATAAGCTTGAACTAGTATAAACTAAGTTTTCTGTTTCTGTGAAAATATGAGTTTATACTTAAACATTTTTTAAAAGAAATGAAATATCAAAAGTTTTAAAAGCTTGGTAAAACAAAATTATTGTATTTAATAACATTAAATGAAATATAAAAGCTATCAATCATCATCAGAAAATGATAATGATGCAACTTTGTTAATTAAATCATTTATATAAAATGAAAATGATAACTTTTGACATTTTAAAATTTTTATTATTTATTAGGTAATATAAAAAACTATAATTTAAATTGAAAAGGTTAAAACCATATATCCAAATACATAATTTATCAAGACGCAAATAATTTGTACTGTTGGGCTATGTTCCAACGTATACCATATAAAGATTTTGAGTGGGTTAATAATTCAATAAACGTTTTAAAAATAGCTGATAATTCAGATGTTGGTTATAGAAGTAGAAGTAGATTTAGGCTACACAGAGAATCTGCACGATCTCCACAATGATTTACTTTTTTGTCCTGAAAATAGTATTCCTCCGACAGAAAAAGCAAGAAAATTGTTAACCAATTTAAATAACAAGAGACAATATGTAATCCATTATAGAAATCTCAAGCAATGCCTTGAAAACGGGTTAGTTTTAAAAAAAAATACACAGAGTTTCGAAATCTAAACAGGGTGATTGGTTGAAGAAATATATTGATTTAAATACTTAATATTAAAAAATTGCTAAAAATACCTTTGAAAAAAACTTATTTAAATCAATTTATAATAATTCCGTGTTTGGTAAAACATTGGAAAATGTTGATAATAGAAGAATAATTAAAATAGCAAATTCATGGGAAAGCAAAGAAAGACATTTAGGAGCTAGAGCTTTAATAGCAAAACCTAATTTTAATAGTACCTCAATTTTTGGGTCTAATATAGTGGCTGTAGAGTTATGAAAAACTATAATACATTATAACAAACCGATTTATATAGGGTTCACAATTTTAGACCAATCTAAAATTTTAATGTATAATTTTCACATTAATTTAACCCTTAATTATATAGATACTGATAGTTTTATATATACAATAACAACGGAAGATTTTTATAATGAAATAAAACCAGATCTGAATCAATACTTTGATACGTCAGATTATGCAAAAGATAACCCTATAATTTTCCTCAGCTAAATAATAAAGTGTTAGGTCTATTTAAAAATGAAATGGGTGGTAAAATAATTACCGAATTTATAGGTTTAAGGTCAAAAATGTAATTTTTTCAGACTTTAGAAAATGAGATTATTAAAAAATCAAAAAGTGTTAAAAAATATTATGTTAATGACTTAACTATAGAGGATTACCAAAGTTCTTTATTTCATAATTTGATTATTTATAGAAATCTGAAGGTTTTTAGATCGAAATTATATACTATTTATACGCAGAATATTAACAAAATAGCTTTAAGCAGTTCAGATGAAAAAAGGTATATATCAAATATTAATGTAAATACTTATGCTTGGGGACACCATGCTGTTATGAAAATGTAATGTAGATAATATTTTTTTTTTTGTTTTTTATAATATGTATTTAATATTAAACTTTAAGATTGTTAAATTATTTATATATGTATTTATTTCTAACTATCCACCTATATATAATAAAGTTTTAATAAACACAATAATACACTTTCTTATATGTTTTTTTTTTTTATTTAAACTTGAACTTAAAATGAAAATACTTTCAAGTTCAAGCTAAGCTTAAAACAACAAACTACTATTATAAATATAAACAACCTTATTTTTTTTTTTTAATTTTCCTGAAAAATATTAAATTAAGTTTAAACCAAGCTTTTAAAACTTTTAATATTTTATTTCTTTTACAAAATGTTTAAGTATAAACTCATATTTTCACAGAAACAGAAAACTTAGTTTATACTAGTTCAAGCTTATTATTATTTGTTTTAAAACTTTCTTAGTTAAGTTCACAATCAATTAAAAAGTCTCCATGACTTTCAACTTCAACGAAGTTTTAACTTTAAAAAATTTGCATTTACACCAGCTTTTAAAATTTTAATATTTCATTTCTTTTAAAAAATTTTTAAATATAAACTCATATTTTGACAGTAACAGAAAATTTAGTTTATACTACTTCAAGCTTCTTATTATTTGTTTCAAAACTTTTTTAGTCAAATTCACAATCAAATAAAAAGTCTCCATGACTTTCAACTTTAAAATGGCAGTTGAACTTAATTTTCAAAAAAAACGGATGAGCTTTGTAAACTTTTAATTCAACCCCAACTTTAAAAATTTTTTTTAAATTTTTCAGAAAAATATTAAATTAAGTTTAAACTTTAATAATTTTGTATTTAAACTAAGCTTTTAAAACTTTTAATATTTCATTTTTTTTAAAAAATGTTTAAGTATAACAATTTTAGATTCGATTTTCGCGAACATTAAAAAAAACACAATATTTTGCTTTAACACTTTTTAATTTTACTTTTTTTTCTTTATACAAAAAAAAAACTTATATTCTATAATTTAATCAAGAACTAATTTCACAATTTAAATATTCTTTAATTTAATTTATTTAATTATACATTCTTAATTTAATTAATTTTGAATGTTTATACGGAGCTTCGGTGAGTTTGAAATCCAGAACAGAACTTAATTTTATTCGTTTATAATTATAATTATTAAAATATCAGGAAATTTATATTATAATTTTTGCTTATTGAAACAATATTTTGTGGGAACAATAAAAGTAGGATTAGTAGGAATTTTGTCTGTGTGAAAAATAATTGTTTTTAAAATAATGTTCCAGATGCTGAATTTGCAGGAACTTGTATATAGATTTATTGAAAGTAAATCTATGGGATAATTTAGTTTTTTATGTCATATAAAATTAATTGGAAAGATATTATTTTGTGGGAACATTAAAAGTTCGATTAGTAGGAATTTTGCATATGGGAAAATAATTATGTTTTTATGATAATATTGCAAATGCTGAATTTGCAGGAATGTGTAGATTTACTGAAGGTAAATCTATGGGATAAAAATTATTTACTTTTTTATAGAATATAGGTGTCGTATTAACATAATGAGAATTTTGTCTATGGGAAAGTAATAATATGTATTTCTATAATGTGCAAATGCTGAATTGACAAGAATGTTTTAGATTTATTGAAAATAAATCTATGGGAAAATAATTATATTTCAAATAAAGCTTTCTTATTGTTAGTGGTGTCATTACCGTTTATAACACCCCCACCGTTACTCTGAGGCTCCGACGAAGTATTTATTATGATTTTCTTATGTTTTTTGTACAAACATTTTATTATTAAAATTACAATAATTATAAAAAACATAAGAAAAATATTGATAGATATATTTATTACATGATTTTTATATTTTTTGTTTACAATATCGTTAATATGTTTTCTATTATTTTCTATATTTTTTACATGAAATTCTTCAAATTTTATATAATTCAAAGTTTTATTTTCAATTATTTTTGTAGTATAGAAATTTTTTTCTTTTATTTTAATTTTACAATTTTCGTACCTTATTAAATTGTTACCTGTTATAGTAATGTTAAAATTATTACAATTGTGTTGTATATTTGTTTTTCCAATATTTTTGGTTATAATTATGCCTTGAATTATTTCTTTAACTTCTTTATTTAAAAATTTTTGCATATTACAATGTGCTTTTTCAAATTTAAATATACTATTGATACATTCATTTTCTATAATTTTTAAATTTTTTTTTAAATTATTTTCGACATTTGAATTGTAACAAATATTAGTGTCGTCTATAAGAACGTTATAGTTCTCTAATAGAATAGTTTTATTATTTTTATTTGGTATTGGTTCAATGTGAATTTCAGAAAGCGGTCTTGCACTATATTCTGGAATTAGTAATATAATAATAATTTGTTCTAAATAAAATTTTACAGTAATTTTAATATCTTCAATGCTTTCAAAATCAGAAAGCATATTTAGTTCTTTTTCTGTCAAAATGTTTTTTGATAGTATGCCTAATTTACTTGTTAGTATTACTTGTTCCATATCGTTCACGTGAGTTTTGAGTAGGTCTATATCATAATTAATTTGATACATAGATTGCATATATTTTATTTCGTCTTCTATTTCCAAAATTTCATTATTGGTTTGCATATTAAAAGAATTTAGGTATTCTGAAATTGTATTTTGTTGAATTTTAATTTGCTTTGTGATATTCTTGATTTGGTCAGAAATTTGATTATTAATTAGTATTTGTTTATTATTCTCGTTAATAAGGGATATCGAGTTCTTAGATAATGCTTCAATTTGTTCGTTAATAGCTTTTTCATCATTATAGTCCATTGTACCGATAAGGTATTTTAGTCCGGTTCCTACTCCGTTAAATAAACTTCTTGTATGTCTTTTGTGTGGTTTAAGATTATCTATCTTTTTATCTAGTAGATCGAAATTATGTTTAATTGTATTGTACATAGGCTTACTAAAATTTAGTTGTATTAGTTCAATATTTTTGTGTATTAGTACTCTACTGTTTTCATATTCTGTTATGTTTATGATATGTAATACCTTTTTAAAATCTCTGATAATTTTTCTATTACCTAGATTTATTGTAATAAAACCATTGTTGTTATCAATGTTTTGTACTTCTAATTTTTGTGATAATATTAAAGGTATGAATATTATAATTAAGAGGGTAATTTTGAACAATGTGATCTGAAAAGAAGTATTTATTTTTTATTATTTATTTTTTTTTTTTGTTTAATTTGTAGTTTGATTTTGATTTCATTTTTTCTTTTTAACTTTTATTGTTTTTGCTTTGACCGATGGGTTACTATTATCTTGAAATCTCTTTTTGGGTTTGACGTGAGAATTATAATACTTTAGACCAGTATCTTTATTAGTTATATGGTTTTCATCTAATATTTCTATTTCCATTTTTCTGAATTTCGAGTGGTTTTTTCCCCCTCGCGGATCTTTTACAAAGTTTAAACCGGGAGATATTTCAATATCGGTTCTATTTTTATTAAGAGCATCTATTGTTTTGTCTTTAATTTTTAGAATTTTATTACGGATATTCTCATAGTCAGTATCCTTAACTTTACCATTTATGAAGTCGATGGGTTTATGGTTGGTTGTCGAGTGAATAGTATTATTATACATTGCTATAATTTTTAGAATTTTTTCCTCAACGGTGTCCAAATTTACTCGTTCGTCATGTTTAAGTAGTCTAATATGCTCGTTAATAATGTTGTGTAGACGTTCGACATCGGCGTTCGAAGTATGGTTATTATTTGAGGTATAATGAATATCAATATATTGATTTTGAAGAAATTCCCGTAACGGGAGGGCTTTGAACCCTAATTCGTTATCAACTACTATTTTTTTTAAAATTCCCACAATAGATAAATATTGTAAAACGGCTCTTTTGAATTCGGTCCAAGTTCGGGAATTAATTTTGATTGCTTGCGCAAACTTAGTAAATTTATCGATAAACGTTAAAAATAATGTTTGATCTAGGCTATAAAAAACGTCAATATGGACTATTTGGTTGGGACCTAAAGGTGTTTCTGTTATTTTGAACTTTGTTTTTATGGGTTTTCTTTCATATTTTTCGAGATTACAAATCTCGCAGTTGTTTATAAATTGCGCTACTCTATTGCATAACTTTGGGTGGTAGTATAGTAACTTCAGTTCATTGCATACTTCTGAAATTCCGCGGTGATTATTTTTTAAATGCTCTTTTTCTATAATTTCGGCAAGTTGCTCTTCGTCTACTATATCTTCTAATAATTTGTTACATTTAATTAACTTTAATTGGCCACTAGATGAAAAATGTTCGAAAAATATTTTTTCTAAGGTTTCTAAAATATTAGAATCTTCAATATAAATTGCATTGATAGTTTTGGGATTGAAATGATTTTTCAAGACAGTAATGGCTGTCTGTTCATCGAAATTTTTAGTGTGAATTACTTTCCTACATTTATTAAATATTTTTAAGTTCCTAATTCTAAGAGAACCTGAATTTGTTTTATAAATAGAAATTTGAGTTTTAAATACATTTAAAGAAGATTTACTAATTGGTATACTATTATTTTTAATAAGTTCATTTGTCTCGTTATTTCCGTTCATTTGCTCTTCATTAAGGTTTACTTCTATACGTGATAAAGCATCGGCATTACCGTTTTGAACACCTTTTTTATATTTGATTTCGTAATCAAATTCGGAAAGCTTGAGACGCCAACGAACTAGTTTTGAGTTAGGTTCTTTTATGGAGAAGAGCCATTGGAGTGGCTTATGGTCTGTCTCAATTACGAATTTTCTTCCGAAAATGTAAGGGCGAAAGTACTTTGTGGCCCATACGATTGCCAATAATTCCTTCTCTATTGTACTGTAGTGTACTTCATGTTCGTTAAGAGTACGACTAGCATAACACACGGGGCGTCCTTCTTGTGATAATACGGCACCAAGAGCGAATTGGCTTGCGTCTGTTGTAAGAGTAAAAGTTTTGTTAAATTCGGGATAAATAAGGATTGGTTCATTTATAAGTAGTCTTTTGAGAGTTTCGAAACTTTGAACATATTCAGGATTATCAATTTTTAGTTTTACGTTTTTCTTTAAGTATTTTGTCATTGGTTTAGCGACTTTGGAATAGTCCTTAATGAATTTTCTGTAATATCCTGATAGTCCGAGAAATTGTTTAATTTGTTTTGGAGTTTTGGGAATAGGAAAGTTTTTGACGCATTCAATTTTTTTAGGATTTGGTCTTATTCCTTCTAAAGTCACAATGTGACCAAGAAACTCAGTTTCTTTTTTCATAAACTCCGATTTATCTAATTGAATCATTAATTTGGCTTCTTCGAGCCTTTTAAAAATTTTTTTCAGCGAATCTATGTGTTCTTCAATAGATGCTGAGAAGATGATGATGTCATCTAAATACACCAAACAAATTTTATTTATATAGTCTTTTAAAACATGGTTCATTAACCGTTGGAAGGTAGCTGGTGCTGTTTTAAGTCCAAACGGCATTCGAATAAATTCATAATGTCCATTTTCGACAGTGAACGCGGTTTTGTGAATGTCGCGTTCGTCAATTTCTATTTGGTGGAAACCTTTAGCAAGGTCTAACGTGGTAAAATATTGGCATCTTCCCAATTTACTTAGAATGTCATCTATATTTGGTATAGGGTGCCTATCGTCCAAAGTAATTTCGTTTAGTTTCCTATAGTCAATAACGAGTCTCCATTTCTGTGTCCCACTGGCGTCCTCCTTCTTTGGGACGATCCAGACAGGAGCAGAATATGGGGAGTTGCTAGGCCTAATAATGCCCTTGCCCAACATCTCGTTAATTTGCCTTTGTACTTCCTCTTTGTGAATTTGAGGGTATCTATAAGACTTAGTGAATATTGGAACGTCATTAATAGTACGAATACGATGTTTGATAGCGTTTGTGAAAGATAAATCTAAGTTTACGTTATAGAATAAATGCGAGTATTGTTTTATAACTTGTAATAAATGCATTTTTTCAAAGTTGGATAAATGTTCATTACGAATTTCGCTTAGCACATTAAATTTGTTATTAGTTTCAGAAATTATATTAAAGTTATTATGATTTACAATCTCAGTTTCTAATGGTGAAAAAGTTATAGATTTATTACCGCTACTAAGAATATTTGCTTTTACAACGGCTGTATAGTTCTGTACTTCATATATTCCTTCTTGAATTTTGATTTCGCCATCTGAGGACTTCCTTTCCTGCAGATAAGCGAGACCATCTTTTTGAAGTACTGGTATAGTTAATTCATATTCACCTTTCTGAGTAATATTATATTTTGTTTCTTTATTTTTATTTTTAAAATGTATTTGGATTTCATTATAAAGTGTGGTTAAAAGTTGTTGACCTAAGTCGATTTTAGTTTTTAATGGCATTAATATATTATTGCCTATTAGCCCGTCATAATTGTCATGAAAAGGAAAGACATACATTTCAACCTTCTTTGTTGAGTCTCCCAATTCTTTAAAAAGAGGTATAACTGCTTTATGAGTTATTTTTACATCTTGACTTATAGTTTTAATAATTATGGGGGTTTGAAGTTCTGTTAAATACATTGGATGACAAAGGTTAGGATTTATAATAGAGTGTGTTGCTCCGGTATCTATTATAAATTTAAGTGGTCTAATATTCCCACTAACTAAGATATATGGTAATTGAGATTCGAGGCCGTTAAAAGAAAATTTGCTGGTAATTCTGGTTTGTTAACACTTTGCTGTGTTTCTCCAATGTTTATTTCCATTGGTTCAGATTCAGAAATTTGATTATTTCTGTTATAATTGTTTGTAAAATTACTATTATTTACAAATGGGTTGTTCATGTGTGGGTAGTTGTTACTATTATTGGGATTATAATAGTTTGAATTTCGATTTTGAGAGGAATTCCATTGGTGGTTCCTATTGTTATTAATACTGTTATTTTGATTGTTCCTATAGTTGTTATTATTATTTTGGTTATTCTTATTAGAATTGTTATTATTTTGGTTGTTCCTATTAAAATTGTTATTATTTTGGTTGTTTCTATTAAAATTGTTATTATTTTGGTTGTTCCTAATGTAGTTGTTATTATGAAGCTTTGTATTATTAAAGTTTCTAGAATTATTGATAGTAGCGTTATTATTGGTACGATTATAATTGTAATTGGTTTTGGTGATTGGGTCACCAGAAAAGTTTTTATTTTTATTAATAGAATTAAATGTCTTTTGACCACTAAAATTATTAAGGTTTATATGTGCGTAGCATGCTTCATGTAAAATGTCAATGGCGGACTCAAGTGTTTTAGGGTCACGACAATATAAAATTGAACGCATTGGTTCAGGCATTTTGTTCTTAAAAATAGTTAGAGCAGAGTTTTTATTATTACTAATTGTTTGTTGAGCAACTGTTGAGTTGGCTCCTAATTCTAAGCTAACTTTTATATTTAATCTTCTTAATGTATTTTTAATTTCGTTGTAGAAATCAACGGAATTTGTCTTAAAGGTGGTAGCTCTCAGTTGGTCAAAAAGTTCTTCAAGACTACACCGATCGCTAAAATTTTTTACAAGGACGTCTTTTATTTCAGTCCATTTCTTAATGTGGTTGTTTATTTCCACTACTTCCCTCGCTTTTCCCTTAAGTTTTGATTTAATCAAGTCTGCAAATATACTTTGACTTATGTCGTCATATTTTCCTAATAAAGGGCTTACCCTATCAACCAAATCTGTGAAATTTTGTAGTTCTTTAAAGTTTCCAGTAAAGTCGGGTAATTTATCGAGATATTTCAGAGGGTCAATAGTAAGGCTTAATTGAGTTTCAGTCATTTTTATTTTTATTATAATAATTACTTAAATATAAAATTTTTTTTTAAAAAAACTATTACTAATTTTAAATATTGCAAGAACGCTTTCTATTTTTTTTTTTTTTAAACTTAAACTAATTGTACTAATCGCTATTTCTATAATTTTAATATTTTAAAATTTCTAAATTATTGCTTACGTTAAAATTTTAAAGTTGTTTTTGATGTTGATCAGCTTCGGGATAACGGGAACTTAAACAGCAACGAGATGAACAGGAACTAAGCAGCAATGTACAGGATAACAGGAATACAGGAACTGGATTTAATATTCGCAATCACCATATAGTTAGATTTTATTATTTTTTTGTTTTGTTTTTTTTTTTTTCAGAAAAAATATTTATAATTTTATATATTTATTTGAAGTTTATATAATAAAATATTTTTTTTTGTTTTTAATAATAAATAATTTAATGTATGTTATAATATTGTTCTTATTCTTCCCATGTACACGGAGGGTAAAATGGGATTGTGTCCTCGTCGTTACTATCGACAAACATTGCAAATAATTTTTTTATTTTTATTAGTTTATAATTTTTAAATATATATATTTTTGATTTAATTTCACTTATTTTTTCTTTTTATTTTATTTTATTTTTTTTTTTTTTATTTAAAAAAAAATTTTTTAATTTATCTTTTGTTTTTTTTTTTGTATACAATAGAATTAAAAGAAATATACAGTATGTTAATTTTATTTTAAACTTTTATCACTTCGTTTGATAAAATTTTATTTTTTTTTATTTTTGCAAAAAAAAATTTTAACACTTCATTTGTTAAAAAATTTTATATATTTTTTTTCTTTTTATTTTGGAAAGTCTTTCACCAAAAAAAATAAAAAGCTTTTCACGAAAATGTTTATAAGTTAATGCACTATAAATATGTCAAGACACAAAGCGTTTTCTTTTATTTATTTCTTCTTTAAATTACAAAAGAAAGCACTTAGCGCATCCTACCGACTGCGCCAATTTTAGATTCGATTTTCGCGAACATTAAAAAAACACAATATTTTGCTTTAACACTTTTTAATTTTACTTTTTTTTCTTTATACAAAAAAAAAACTTATATTCTATAATTTAATCAAGAACTAATTTCACAATTTAAATATTCTTTAATTTAATTTATTTAATTATACATTCTTAATTTAATTAATTTTGAATGTTTATACGGAGCTTCGGTGAGTTTGAAATCCAGAACAGAACTTAATTTTATTCGTTTATTTCCTGATATTTATATTATAATTTTTGCTTATTGAAACAATATTTTGTGGGAACAATAAAAGTAGGATTAGTAGGAATTTTGTCTGTGTGAAAAATAATTGTTTTTAAAATAATGTTCCAGATGCTGAATTTGCAGGAACTTGTATATAGATTTATTGAAAGTAAATCTATGGGATAATTTAGTTTTTTATGTCATATAAAATTAATTGGAAAGATATTATTTTGTGGGAACATTAAAAGTTCGATTAGTAGGAATTTTGCATATGGGAAAATAATTATGTTTTTATGATAATATTGCAAATGCTGAATTTGCAGGAATGTGTAGATTTACTGAAGGTAAATCTATGGGATAAAAATTATTTACTTTTTTTAAGAATATAGGTGTCGTATTAACATAATGAGAATTTTGTCTATGGGAAAGTAATAATATGTATTTCTATAATGTGCAAATGCTGAATTGACAAGAATGTTTTAGATTTATTGAAAATAAATCTATGGAAAAATAATTATATTTCAAATAAAGCTTTCTTATTGTTAGTGGTGTCATTACCGTTTATAACATATAACCTCATATTTTCACAGAAACAGAAAACTTAGTTTATACTAGTTCAAACTATTTGTTTCAAGACTTTTTTAGTCAAGTTCACTATCACATTTCATGATCACGGCTTATTATTAACAATATAATTTCAAACTTTTTTAGTTAAGTTAATAATCAAATAAAAACTTTCCATGGCTTTTTTAAGCTTTTGAACTTTAAAATTGCATTTGCCAGCTTAATTTGCAAATATAACGGACGAGCTTTATGAGCTTTAAATCCAAAACCAAAAACAATTTTTGAATTAAATAAAATACATAAGAAAAAAATTCTTACTATTTTAAAATTCCAGTTATCATTTTTTATTGAATTAACTAGTTAAATTAATAAGAACGAATTGCAAATATACCATATTTGTTTATATACCTTTGCAAAAAAAAAAATTTTTTTATTGTTGAGTATAATTAATAAATTCATTTCACAAAAGCTTAATATGTAGAAAATTTCTACTTTAAAAAAAGAAAAGTACAACAAGTTATATTTTAAATCAAATGCAACTTTGTTAATATTATTATTAATATAAAATTACTTAACAAAGTAACATTATTATCATTTTCTGATGATTGAACTTTTATATTTTATTTTAGTTCTTATTAAACTATAAGTTAGTAAATCATCTATATAAATTGAAAATGATAACTTTTGATATTTTGTAATTTTAATTATTTATTAATAGAAAAAGGCTATAATCAAAATTGAAAAGATTAAAAATAGATCAAATCTTACTAAATAAATAAAAACTTGTTAATAAAATTAATCAAAAAGTTGCATTATATGTAGAAAGTTTAACATTGAAAGTTATGTTTCAAATCAAATGCAACTTTGTTAATGAAATGCCTAACAAAAGTGTAATAAAGTTGCATTACATTGTTACACTCAGCTTTTAATACGAACTAACGAAACAAGAATTGATAAATATTTCTTTGTTTTTCATTTGCATTATACAAAGTATTTTACTGCCCTATTCACAATCTTTGAACATTTTTTATATATAAGTAGCTAATACAAATAATGTATAGTTCTGTGTTAAGTTGTTATCGAGTTAAAAAGAAAAAAAACAAAAATGGAATCAAACTTCTGTAATAAGTGCAATGTAAGAGTGCAATGTCCATTCAACTCGAAATACTTACGTGCATGGGCAAAATGCAGCAAAAGAACTTGCCGACAACGTGAAATTAATAGAAACAACTTTTAAGGGGTGAGTAAAAACATTTTTATTCGAAAACAAGGATGAGTCACTTATAAATCCCTTAGAGGTTCTTTTAACTAAACATTCCAATATTTTCACACTATTGGAAGATTGATAGAATGTGAGCGTTTTAAGATAAACGCAGAATTTTTTGCCGAGTATATAAAAATTAATGGAAATGAAAATGATGTTCAAATATCTATTAAATCATTTCATACACCGATGGTTCCTGTGTTGAGTATTGAAGAACAAACAGTTTACATATATCACGCATCGAGCGTACATGTGATTAAAGATACGTGTGCACCTTTGTTTCTGTTTTAATTCAATTTAATTGTTTTTTTTTTTTTAAATAATCATAATATAAAAAATTAAAAAAAAAAAAGGAAAAAAAGAAAAAATAAATAAATTATTATAATAATAAAACTCATAACTTAATTGAACTTGTTTTTGTTTTTTTGGTTTAAACAAAAACTTGCAAAATAAAAAATATATACATTTTAAATATATATTTGTAGTGAACACAACAACAAAAAGTTTAAGAAGTTTAAGAACCTAAAAATTAAAGAAAAAAATTTTACTTAAACTTAAATTTTATAAAATAAAACTATCCTAAAAGTTTAATTTTGATTTGGTTTTCATTTTATTTTACTTTAAAGTAATTCACTAACTTTAAGAAACACAAAATAAATTTAAAAAAAATACGCTAATAATTAAAAACAACATACATACTGAATATCAAAAAGTGGCAGCCATTTTCCAGTGATTTTGATTTCGACAACGTTGGACCATCAACATACACTAATATTTTGAAATTAACTTAATTTAATTATAATATTTATCTTATTTATTTTATAACTTAAACTAAATAGGTACCTAACTTAAGATTATTATTATTATTATTTTTCTTTTTTAACCAATAATTTTTAGAAAAAAGTTTTTTTCTTCTCTCTTCACTATTTTCGTTATGTCTTATAATTACTGTGTATGTTCAACGTGTGATTTATATTTTCTAATATTTTTTTTAAATATTCAAATATGAAATTAAATCTTTTCAAACTTAAATTTTTCAAATCTCTTTCCCTTCTTTTTCGCCCGCAAGTTGTGATTAATGGGAACAAATTTTTTATTACAATTTTGTAATATTAGAGGCTTAGCATGTAATTCCCAATCAGTTGAAGCCCATCTTCACTCCAAAAGACCAGCTATACTTGTCTTAAGTGAGACTCAAGTTGTAGATGATGATACTAATTATAATATCAACGGCTATACACTTTTTTCGCATTTTATACCTCACTGAGGAGTCGCTTTATACGTTCTAATGTAGCTTTCAACACCCTTCATGATCTTAAAAGCTCCAACCCGATTTTCATTACCTCTGGGTTAAAGTTCGTGTTGAAAATGCTACAATATTTTTCTGTTTTGTATACAGATCCCCTCAAGCCAGTGAGCTGGAAACTGCTGTGGCCATCGAAGAATTATCCGACAATATCAATAAAATTCTGGAAAACAATCCTGAATTAGATAGCTGTCGTTGGTGATTTCAATGTGCACAACAAAAACTGGCTCTTTTTTTCAAGTCACAATAGCCCGGAAGGCAAACAAGTTGAACTATTTTCAAACATATTTCAATTTTGTCAACTTGTAAAGAACCCAATTCGAATTTCGGACCGAGAAAATCAAAATGAACATCTTTTGGAATTGTTCCTGACATCAATTCCTGGAAACTACAATATTTCTGTTAATGCCCCAATTGGAGGCTCCGACCATTGCCTTGTTAAATCCAGCTTTCCAATGCGTACATCGCTCAATCGAAATCCTATTCCTAAAAGATTAGTCTGGCACTATAACCGGGCCGACTGGGTAGGTCTGAATAGCTTTTTGGGAGGTTTTGATTGATCAATGTGTTTCCGTTATAGGGATGTTGACAATGCTGCGGATGAACTTTTCATTCCTAGCTCATATAAATCGGTTAAAACTAAATCCAAGCCTTGGTTTAATGACATCTGCAGGAAAGAAATTCAAGCCAAGGAAGAGCATTTCAAAATGTACAAGGAAAATGTGTCTGGGTCCTCATTTGACTGGGACTATAAAGTTGCTACGAACAATTGCAAGATAATTATCAATCAGCAAAAGTTTCTTTACAACCAAAGATTAAAACGTAAAATAATTAATCTACCTCACTGCAATCGTTCTTTTTGGACATTTGCGAAAAGTGTAAAGAATAACTTTTGCGAATCATCTTTTCCGCCGCTGGTTGATAACAACAATTCTATCATATCAGATTCAGTTGGTAAAGCAAATTTGTTTGCAAAATCCTTCGCAGCAAATTCTACACTACCTCCTATAGTACAAACTCCACCAGTACTACCCTTTGTTGATCCTACTAGGGTTAAATTCTTCATAGGGTGTATTTTAGAACACGTACTGTAGTGAAAGTGCTTAAAAATCTGAATGTTAGAAAATCCACTGGTCCTGATGGAATTCCTGCGATGGTTCTTAAACATATTGCCTCTCACATTTCGAAACCTCTGCGCAATCTTTTTTCATTATCATTTTCGACTGGCAGATATTCCAGTCAATAGAAAGTTGCTCATGTCTCTCCGATTCCCAAAAAAGGTGACAAAAGCGACCCCTCCAACTACCGGCCAATAGTAATTATTTCGGTCATTTCCAAAGTTATGGGAATTCTCGTTAACAAAAGGCTGATGAGATACTTTGATTGCATAGGTATTTTGCATGATAGGCAATATGGCTTTAGAAGTCATAGATCTACAGGTGATCTTCTACCATACCTCAGCGAGAAACTCAACACCAGTATTCACTGTTCAGGTGAATCTGAGGTTGTTGCTCTTGATATCTCAAAGGCTTTTGGCATTCTGCTCTTTTTTTCATTTCTGGCTTTTGGCATTTGGCGAGTATGGCATTCTGCTCTTTTGAACAAATGCCGAGCTGTTGGTCTTGGGAATCCTTTTTGCAAATGTATTGAGGATGTTCTTTCGAATCGTCGTATTCCTGTCCTTGTCGACAGTTTTATGTCTGACACTTTAGAAATAAACGCTGGCGTTCCACAAGACTCCGCCTTATCACCAACTCTCTTTTTGATTTTTATCAACGACTTACTCTCCTCTACCCTCAATCCAATTCATAGCTTCACCGACGACAGCACTCTAGTGGCACCCTACGATTTTCTAGTGGCATCCTTAAGAAGACTAATGTCACACCTACCGCAATCAGTTCGAAAAGAAATATTATGGTTAGTTTAGTAAACCATGATTTAGCTAAAATAGCTGATTGGGGTAAAATTAATAGAGTTGAGTTCAATACCTCAAAAACTCAAAGCTGCCTGATTTCCTGCAAAGGAAATCACTTTAACCCAATTCTGCGATTCCAAGGAGAAAATATAGAGCGATCAGAAAGTCTAAGCATTTTAGGTTTGCAGCTAAATCGAAAAATGCTGTGGAATGAGCATATTTTTGATATAGCTAAACGTGCTGCCAAATGTTTGGGTTTTCTGTCCCGCTGCAAAACATATTTCTCTCCAAAGGATCTGTCTAATATCTATAAAGCCTACATTCGACCTAAGACGGAGTACAACTCTCAAATTTGGGCTGGCACATCCCAAAATTCTCTGAGTTACCTCGACAAAATCCAAAACCGCGCCTTACGCCTAATAGGCGACCCTGTCGAACAAGTAACACTTACTCCACTTAACTCGCATTGTAATATTGGAGCTATTTCTCAGTTTTATAGATATCTTATAGGTAACGACACTTGCTCTATTGAACTTAAATCAATTATGCCTCCTCTTAAACAATTCCAACGTAACACCAGAGGAGCTGCAAGTGCTAATTTCTACACTGTGGAAATTCCAAGATGGTTTAAAACTGGCTATGGAAACTCATTTGTTGTGACAACTGCTAAGATGTGAAACATTCTTCCATCTAATGTGTTCCCCTCCGTTAATAACGTTCCGTACTACAATTTGCAAAAATTCAAAACGAATCTTTATAGGTTCGTTTCCAAACTTCCCATTAATTCGCCTTTAACATCCTATTTTCCTAATAACTAAACCTACATATGTATAAAGGAATCCGTTCCTAGCGTTTAGTTAGCGTGTAAAAAAAATAAAAAAATAAAAAAAAAAAGCCTTAGAGAATATCATTCTAAAAATACAGTAACGTGCAGAAGATTTTCCAGAGAAAGATATTGGATGAGCACTATAAAAAGTAATTAGATACCAGTCTATTAAAGTCGGCTACCGGTCTTTCAAATTCCGGTAACGGACACTTAAATATCTCAGCTTCTAGAGCCGGGCGGCCGAAACCAGCGTGATCGTCTGGATGCGAAACCGTTTCCGGAATGGTCTTGCTCTTTCAAGGTTCGTCTCCGGTCCTTTAAGGTGTGGTTGCGGTATCGGGTCTTTTAAAGTTCAGCACCGGTCCGGTTCCGTTATCGGTCATTTAAAAACCAGTACCGGTCGTTTAAGGTCCGGTTCCGGTTTTTTAAATGATTAGACGTTAATTGAAAAAACCTGATCTTACATCTGTTAAATTTCATAATGTCTACCTTGTAGAAAAAATAATAACAAAAAAAATGTTATTCTAACAGTAAGTCGATGTAACCGACTTATTAATACCCTACACCTCAATAATTCGAATTAAATTAAAAATCCATAAGTTTTTTTGGCAGCTGCTTGAATTTCTTGTCTTTTCTGTCTTATTCAACTCGAATTTCAGGAACGTAAAAGAGGCATCCTCTTGGGATATGCTTGACACCTTTGTAAAAAATTTTAAGTTTCTATGTTTATTAATTTCGAAGATTGTTAGTCCTTGGGAGGCGTGTGTCAGGTACCCGAATTGCCACTCCAATTCATCGAATCCATCTCAGGAACATAAAGAAAACATGCCAGAACACCATTATACTAAATTTAAAGGTTCTACTTTTGTTGGTTTTGGAGATATGCTCGTTGCTCTTGTGCTCGTCGGGAAGTTTCCAAAATACGAATCCATGGTTCAAATTCTTTCAAATGTCAGTCTCCAATTGTACAGAAAAGGAAACATAACAGAACACCTTTGTACTAAAAATAAAAGTTCTATCTTTGTTGGTTGTGGAGATATACTCGTTTGCTCTGGGGCTCGTCCGGAAGCTTCCAAGATTTAAGCCCATGAACCAAATCCTCTCAAATTTCAGAGACTTAAATAAAACATGAAATAACACCACTTTGCCAAATTTAAATGTTATATCTTAGTGAACTTGATCACGTTTTCACTTTGTATTTCATGATCATAATATCAGATCATTTCTTTAATTTAAAATATAAATATTAAACTCAGTTTAAACTTTAATAATTTTGTATTTAAACCAAACTTTTAATATGTACTCATTTAGAATAAAATGTTAATGTAACTGGTAACTCTAAAATAAATATTAATGTTAAGATCTTAGGTTAAGATAAGACAGTTGTTTGTAATTATTAGAACAATGAACATGTTTGTGTCTGATTAAAGAATTATTGAATATAAGAAATGTATACCGGTTTTTTCTATTGTAATATTTGTAATATTGAATAAAGAACACATTAATTGGCGACGAGGCAAAATGGAAATAAAATTGTAATTTTGCAAAAAAAAAAAAAAAAATAATAATAATAATAAAAAAATAAGTATAACGTGGAGAAAATAACCTCAAACATTATCATGGCAATTATTGGAACAATTGAATATTTCACACCCGGAGAAGATTTTGAAGATTATAAGGAAAGATTGGAGCATTTGCTGACAATTAATAAGGTGGATGAAGATAAAACGAAAGTTTCATATCTCATAACCTTGATCGGACCAGAGTCATATAAGATTCTAAAATCAATAACTGATCCCGTGAAACCAGATAAAAAAACATACAAAGAATTAATTGAAATTTTTGAAAAATATTTCAAACCCAAAATTAACATCATCGCAGAAAGATTCAAGTTTTATAAAAGGAATCAAAAACTGCACGAAACAGTAAGTGATTACATTGTGGAGTTAAAAACATTAGCTCAAACCTGTGATTTTAAAAGTTTCTTGGAAGAAGCTTTGAGGGACAGATTAGTTTGTGGTCTTTGCAATGAAAATATTCAGCAAAAATTGTTAAATGAGACTCAACTTGACTTTGATAAAGCATGCGAACTAGCAAAAAATATGGAAATGACAAAATTTCAACTAAAAGAAATTAGGCCAGCAACCGTTAATCATGTTGGAAGAGTCCAGAGTAGAAGCAGTGACAGAAATATTCGCCAAGGAAGAAGTCAATCAAGAGTTGATAATTTAAGTATGCAGTCGAGAATTAATAATAAAGGTAATAAAAATGTAAAAGATTTTATTTGTTTTAGATGTGGTAAAAGTGGTCACATAAAAAAATATTGTAATGTTAAATTATATTTTAATAACAAAAATCATAATTATAAAGAAAAATTTAATAATGTAAATTATGAAAAAATAAGTTATGAACAAATTAATGAATTAAATATTGGTTATATTAATACGATGTTGGATAAAAATAATATTGCTCAAAAAGTTAAAATTTTTGTGAATAATAAATTTGTAGAAATGGAAATAGATTCAGGGACGTGTTCATCAGTTATAAGTTATGATTTTTATAAGAAAAATTTTGGAAAATTAAAAATCCTTTCTATTGAAAAACGTTTAAATGTTGTTACGGGTGAAGAAGTTAACGTCATAGGAAAAATTATAGTTAAAGTACGTGATGTTTGTTGTGAGTCAAAATTTTATGATGCCGAGTTAATTATTATAAAATCGGATAGGAATTTCACACCACTTTTAGGGCGCGACTTGTTAGACTTATTATTTCCATTGTGGCGAAATAATTTTTTAATAAATAAAGTTAATGAAAATTTTGCAACTAGTAAAATAGAAAATTTTAAATTAAAATATCCAAAGGTTTTCTCGAATAATTGTAAAGAGTCGATTATAGGTTATCAAGTGCAACTAAAATTAAAAGATTCATCAGTGCGGCATTTTTCTAAGCCATATACGGTACCCTTTGGAATAAGGGAAAAAGTTGATGCAGAAATTGACAGACTTGTTCAGGAAAATATTCTAGTACCTGTTAAATTTAGTGAGTGGGCTTCGCCTATGGTTGTGGTACCAAAAAAAAATGGTGACCTTAGATTATGTTTAAATTGCAAAGTTGCAATATATAAATCAATTGAAAACCGAATATATCCATTACCGAGAATGGATGATTTGTTCACTAAATTTTCAAATTGTTCTGTTTTTTGTCTTATAAACTTATCAGGAGCGTATCTTCAATTAGCGGTTCATGAAAACTCTCAACACTTATTAACGGTTAATACTCAGAAAGGCCTTTTCAAATTTACTAGGTTACCATTTGGAGTTTCGGTAGCACCGGCTGAATTTCAGAGGGTTATGGACGAAATTTTGAAAACATTACCAAAAGTAGGTTGTTATTTAGATGATGTTTTGATTGGTGGAAATAATTTAGATGAATGTGAAATAAATGTAAATAGGGTTTTAGAAAAATTAGAAGCACATAATATTCGAGTAAATTTTATTAAATGTAAATGGTTTCAGAATGAAGTTCAATATTTAGGACATACTATTAGTAGTGCAGGTATAAAACCAAATCAAGAAAAAGTTAAAGCTATTTTAAAGGCTTTAGTATAATAGGTTTGTGCCTAATTTAGCAGCACATTTAAGACCATTATATGATTTGTTAAAGAAAAACAATAAATTCAGTTGAAATTCCAAACAGAAAAAAATTTTTGAGGAAGCGAAAAGGCTTATTTCAAATAATAGTTTACTACAGCATTTTGACCCAAATAAGCCTATAACTCTAACATGTGACGCGAGTCCTTATGGAGTAGGCGCGATATTGTCACATATTATTAACGGGGAGGAAAAACCCATGTTATTTGCATCCAGTACACTGAGTACTGCGGAGCAAAACTATTCACAGACACATCGTGAAGCGTTGGCAATTATATTTGCGGTTAAAAAATTCCATAAATATATTTACGGTCAGAAATTTATTATATACACAGACCATCAGCCCTTACAAGAAATTTTTAATGAAAAGAAAGGTCATTTGTCTGTAGCAGCGGCTCGTATTCAAAGATGGGCTGTACATTTGTCAATGTATGATTATGAAATTAAATATAAAAGTGATACGAAAGTAGGATATGCAGATGCGTTATCTAGATTACCATTAGATAACACCACTGATGTTTCGGAAGATTTTCTAAATTTTTTATCTATAGGGTCGGAAAAAATTAAGTTACTAAAATTGGAACAAATTAGTAGGGAAACAATGGAAGATAAATTATTATGTAAAATATACAAAGGGATTATGAATGATAAATTCAAAGAAAATGCGGATTTAGATACGAAATATTATTTTGATAGACCTGAAAGTTTTTCTTGTGACAGTGGTTGTATTTTTTACGGAAATAGAGTGGTAATTCCCGATAGTTTAAAACACAATGTTTTGAAAATATTACATGATACTCACATAGGAATGGTTAGGATGAAAATGTTGGTGGCGTAATTTAGACGCGGATATAAAAGAATTTGTTAGAAGTTGCAAAATTTGTAATCAAACTCAAAATTTAAGAAAAACAGTTAAAGAATCAAAATGGAATTGTGCTACTTACACATATGAGCGAATACACATAGATTTTTTTAGTATGGAATGTTTAAATTTTTTATTGTTAGTAGATAGTTATTCCAAGTGGATAGAACTTGGTGAGATGAAAAGTACGACAGCATGTAAAGTTATTGAAAAATTACGTAATTGGTTCTCGGTATTCGGTATTCCAACACAGTTAGTGTCAGATAATGGGCCTCCTTTTCAGTCTTATGAATTTATTGAATTTTGTAAATCTAACGGCATTAAAGTTATGAAAAGTCCGCCTTATCATCCGGAATCAAACGGACAGTGTGAAAGATACGCCCAAACCGTAAAAAAGGGATTTAAAAGTTTTTTGTTAGAAACTAATTCTTTAAAACAGAATTTAAAATTTAAAATTGATAATTTTTAATTGAAGTATAGAAATACGCCTTCCACGGTAACTTGTAAAACTCCAGCAGAACTAGTTTTTAAAACAAAACCTAAAACGTTATTAGATATTATGGTAGCTAAAAATAAAGAAAAAGAAAAAAGATGTATTCACATAACAACTGATGAATGCGAACCAAATAGATTATCAATATGGAAAAATGAAACAAATAATCTTAAAATTAAATTTGAAGTAAATGAGGAAATTTATTATAAAAATAATTTTAAATCACATATTAAATGGATTCCTGGTCGTATTGTAAAACAGTTAACTCAATATTTGTATAAAGTTAATGTAAATGGAAGTATTAGAGTAGCTCATATAAATCAAATAAAGAAATGTCAAAAATCTGTAAAATTTAATACTTTTACCAAATTTGTAAATACTAAAGATAATGTAAATGATTTTCCACATTCCTCATCAGAATCTTCGATATCAGATTCAAGCTCTGAAGTTTTTCATAGTCCAGATTCAGAGGAGGGGGAAAATGATACAAGTGATAATAAATTTGGAAAAATGAGATACAAAAATGAAAAAATTAGTAAAAGAAATTATAATAAAAAGTTATACCAAGGACTGGTAAGAAAGTCCGAAAGAATTAAATCAAAATTAAATTAATTATATAGAAATATGATTGATACTTAGTAAGATAAAATTGAATTGAAATTGTATTGAATTGTAGTTTTTTATCTAATTGGGGAAGAATTAATATGTACTCATTTAGAATAAAATATTAATGTAACTGGTAACTCTAAAATAAATATTAATGTTAAGATCTTAGGTTAAGATAAGACAGTTGTTTGTAATTATTAGAACAATGAACATGTTTGTGTCTGATTAAAGAATTATTGAATATAAGAAATGGATACCGGTTTTTTCTATTGTAATATTTGTAATATTGAATAAAGAACACATTAACTTTAAAAACTTTTAAACTGAATATCAGAACATTTAACAAATTTAAAATATCAAAGGCACAAATCTTTTTATTTGTACTTTTCGATTTAAAAGCTCCGCTGTTTGCAAAAAACTTGTTTTTATACCCGTACGATAGGATCGGGTATAATAAAATTACTCCTCCGTTTGTAACACCTCGAAATAAGCGAGCTAGATATACCTTCAAAGGTATGGATCGGATCAGAAAACAATTCTAAGACTTTTGAGCCATGTCCGTCCGTCTGTCCCTCCGTCAGCACGCTAACTCAAAAACTAAGAAAGCTAGAATCTTGAACTTTACTCAAAATATTCGAGGAGTAATTTGTAGGTTCGCTATTTTTTTGGTTGAGTTTGGACCAAAACTTAGGGTAGCTCTCGAACACCTAACTTTTAGATCCCCACATTTTTTTTGAAATAGAGCTATGAAATTTTAACCACTGATAGATCTCACAAAAGTATTAATTTTATTTTTAATAACTTTTTTTTGTAGCCCCACCCGTTACGGAGCTACAGCTCCCCAAAAGTTCAAAAAAGCTCTATATTTAAATTGTTATAGCACAAGTTGTATAAAGTAAATCTTCATTTTGAAAACGCCAAACCATTATTACTTTTATTAGCTTTAAAAGTATATAAACAATAAATATATATTTGTGGCATACGGTGTCTTAATTTACCGTTATGCGAAACTCAAATTTTGCAAAATCCTTTAACACTTCTATCTTCTAAACGCTTTAAGTTGGAAACTTGAAATTTTGAAAGAAGTTAGATCTTTGAAAATAAGTATGAGTCATTTCAGAAATTTTTTTTGTATCACTCCCCGTTTAGGAGCTGTAAGGGGTCAAAAACTGAAAATTTCCTATTTTTAAACACCTGTAACTTGAACACTCTGTTAAAATTTTTTTGAAGTAATACACAAAAATTAAAGCTTCAACATTATACTTTTATTTCTGTTAACAACTTTTTTAATAATATAGGGTTACTTTATAATTGACGAAAGTGTTACTTGATTTTTTTAAATTTTCTAACAAATTTCTTTAACGATTTTTTTGCTTTTGTTTTACTCGATAATTTGAAATTGTTGAGGATATAATGCGTAGTACAAAAAAATGTAAATAAATAAACAACATAACGGTTGCTTGAAGAATTTTTATTTATATGATATTGTTATACATATATACTTATATAATATCATGTTTATTTACATATCGTATATGTCACTAGTGAATGAATGATAAGAGTATAGATGTATATTATATAGCGCCGTATTTACATACATATATGTATTTTGTTGTACTTATAAGAAATTATTCTGTCAATGGAATATTTAAATATAATATAATACAATATTTAAAATTATATTTACTATTATTAAAATTATATTACTTAGTACCAGTAAATTTAATATACATTTACCGCTTATTATTAAATGGTACTATAGAATATTTGAAAAAATTTTGGATTGATAATCGTTATGTGGAAGGTTAGAATCTGCTTTTGAAGAATGTACATATAAACATGTACATGTACACTTATTTTATTTCCTTTCCTTGTTTTTATTTGATAATACATTATAATGATTAAAACTAAATAACACAAAAATATAATTACTTTGGATTATAATATTATTAATTTTTCTTTCATAATTTATTTCGTTTATTTTATTATTGTTCTCAATTTGTTTGATATGTAAACTTTCTAATTTAATAGTAACATTTTATTTTTTTTTTCCTGAGGGAGGCGGGAGTTTTCCAAAGACACCAAGAATTACCCCTTGGTAGTGTCAGATTCTTACTGACTAAACCCACCTCCTCCTTTAGCCAATATACTGGGATGAAACCTTTACCTGCGAACGTAGTATATTGACTAGGGAGTAGGGATAGGAAAGGATAGGAAAAGTGGATAAGAAAACATTGAATTGGGGGTGGGACTGTAAGGAAACAATGAATCCGCCTATTATTATTTTTTTGCTAACAGTGACTAAAGCCGTCACAACAGTTACAACATGTAGTAGTAGGTATATATATTACTACATGAGGTAATTATTGAAGGCAATCTCCACTGTCACTGTAACATTTATATTTTCAACTGTAATGTAATTCGGTATTACAATATTATGTTTAAATTCTTTATTTTTATTCGAATATTTAAAGTTATTAATTTCAATAGAATAGTTATAAAAAAATATGATATAATTTTTATTCAATGAATACAAATTGTTTTTACAATTGTTTGTTAAGTTGAGTTTTTCTGCATTTTTAACTAATACAATTCCTTGATCAATTTCTACTGTTTTTACATTACTTTCAATAGTTTTAGTACAGTTATAAAAAGATTTTACAAAAAGATTTGAAATACAAGTTGAAGTTAATTGTAGTTTATTAAAGTATCTTTCTTTATTAAGATAATATGTTTTATTTCTAAATAATATAATATCAGTATTTTCTATATCAATCTGTCCCAAATTAGAATTTAGTACAGCGAATATTTTATATTTAATTGCGTTTTCTTCGCTTATTACTGGAATCTATAGTATAAACACTAATTTACTACTCATTACTAAAGAACTTTTAATTTCTTGTATTTTAAGAATATCTATATCATAAACATCTATTTCTTCAGGTGTTAAGATAGATCTACTCACAATACCATGTTTAGCAAACACTACGTTTTCTTGAATTTTTTCGATTTCTTCAATTAAATGGTAAATATTTGTTAGTATTTGTAAGTATTGAAGTTGTTTAGTAATGTTTTTGTTAATTTGTGAAATATTATTTAAAAGTTTATCAATTGTTAATTGATTTTTATTTATAGTTTTTTGTAAGGTTTTAATGTTATTTTGAATATTATTATTAATTTTTATCTAGTTATTACTAGTTAATATTAGATTGTGATTATTTTGATCGATGTTTTTTAAATGTTCTTCTAAATCGGCCTTGTCTTCCTCATCCATTGTACCAAATATCCGTTTAAGAAATGAGCCGCCAACACTGACTAGTGATCTTTTATGTCTATAAGGTATCAATGTTTTAAAATTATGTTTAGTTTTTGACATTTGGGCATTCAAGGACTTTAAATTAATTTCATTTTTCGTCAATTTATATGAAGCGTTTATATAATTATCAATCATCTTGATTGTATATTCAATTTCTTCTAAATCGACTATATTGAGAAGTTTGGCATAGCTTTCACTATTGAAATATTTTCGTGTTGAATTATGGTATAACCAGATTCCCTCTCTAACTTTTCTAAAATAAAAGTTCCCTCAGTTGTGATCAAGAGAGTGATCGATAGTAGAAGTTGTAGAATTGTTTTGGTAACCATGGTGACCATTGACTGTTGGAGTACCTGTAATAAATTTATAATTTCTTTTAATTCTAGTTGGATGTATATTTCGATTATTAATATCTAACATTTAATTTCCCTCTAATTTGCTTTTTATTTTAGTATATTTGGGTTGTGTTTTATATCGATGTGAATCGGGGTTATTTACAACAATTTCATCTTTATCTTGTGCTTCAAATTTTTTTCTTGTACTATTAAGTTTATGTATTTTTCTAATCTTTTTCTTATGAATTAAATTTTTAATTTCTTGTATATTTTGTATTTCTTGTATATTTGTAATTTTACCAGTAAGTATATCTATTGGCTTAGTCATAATGGTAGAATGAATTGTACAATTATATTTTTCGACCGCTAGGAATATTTTATGTACAAGATTTAATTTGAGTTTTTGAGCTTCGAAAATTCGGAGATGTTCGTTTAAAGTACCGTGAGCTCTTTCAATGTCAGAATTTCCTGTATGAGATCTCGGTGAAATAAAATGTACTTCTATACCTTCTTCTCTACAGAAATCTTTAATATTAAGGTTATTGAATTCATTATCAAACACGAGTTTATTTGGTCTTCCTAGTATTGCGAAGCGAGTTCTTAAAATATCTATAATGTTTAAAGCTTTCCTATCGGGTAATTGTTGAACCATAAGATGTTTTGAAAATTTATCAAAAGTGGTTAGGAGTGTTAGCTTATAACAATAAAAAACGTCGCCACAGATAATATCATTTGGATAATTCGGAGTTTCACTTATCTCGAATTTATACTTTACCGGTTTGCGATCATATTTTGCGAGATTGCATGTGTCGCAATTATTTATTTATTTATTCAACTTATACGATAACTAAAATTAATTACTTATTATACATAATAATTCTAGCACTAGCAACTGAGGTCTTCGGCTAAGACAATTATTTATATACTTATGTATTATTTCTTTAATTTTTGGATAAAAGTATAATTTTCTAATTTCGTTAAAGTTTTTAATAATTCCTCTGTGATTTGACTCAGAATGGGTTTTTTCTATTATTTCTAATGCTTTACTTTCATTTAATAAATCTATAGCTTTTATTGTACATTTAAAAAATTTTATTTTGTTGTTATTGCTAAATAATTCAATTAGTTTTTGCTGTAGTATATTGTATTTACATTCTTCTAATTCTGAGAAGATTTCAATAGATCCTCTTTTGATTTTACTACGCAACAAGTCGTTAAGATAGTTATTGTTATTTAAGTCATTTTCTTCAATAAAAATTTGAGTATATTTATTATATAGACGTTTTATTTCATTATTTTTATTTTTGACAACATGAATTTGGGTGTAATACTTATTAACGATATGCTCTATAATAGGGATATGGTCGTCCAAATTTTCGATACCACTATGTATTGTAGCCATATCAGTATCATTTTCATTAACGGAATTTCCTTCAATTTCATTTTCGTTTATTTCTGTTTGTCAGTATTTATTCTACTAAGAAAGTCTGCTACTCGATTTTCTTTTCCTTTTTCATACTCTATATCGAACTCAAATTCATTTAATCTTATTTTCCAACGCTGTAGCTTAGAGTTAGTTATGTTCCTTAAGGAAATGTAACAAAGTTAAAGGTTGGTGATCGGCTTTAATGGTAAACTTAGTGCCATATAAATACGGACGGAAGTATTTTGTCGCCCATATTAATAGCCAGAAGTTCCTTCTCTAAAGTTGAGTACCGGATTTCATGTTCATTTAGAGTTCTACTTGAAAAACAAAAAACAGTTAATGTGAACTTTTTCTTAAAATCAGGATACCTCAATGTAGGATAATTTGTTATAAGCTCCTTTAGTTTTTCAAAGGACAATATATAATTTTAGGTCTTTTACATTTATTTTTTTATTTTTTTTTAAATAAACTGTCATGGGTTTGGCTACCATAGCATAGTCTTTTATAAACTTACGGTAATATCCAGTTATACCCAAGAAGCTTTTTATTTGTTTCCTTGTATTAGGTAGTTTAAGATCTTTAATAATTTTGATTTTATTTTCATTAGGTTTAATACCCTCCGGAGTAAGAATATGCCCTAAATATTCCGTTTGTTTACAAAAAAAATTGCACTTATCAATTTGAATTTTTAAATTATAACATCGCAATTTTTCAAAAATAGTGTTAATTGCTTCTAAATGTTCTTGAAGCGAGTTAGAAAAATCAAGATAAACGACGCATATTTTATTTATTAGATCCTTCAATATATAATTCATTACACGTTGAAAGGTTGCAGGTGCATTTATCAACCCAAATGGCATTCGTAAAAATTCGTAATGTCCTTGAGGGGTTTAGAATGCAGTTTTACATCTGTCTTTTTCGTCAAACAAAATTTGACGGAATCCTTTTGCCAAATCTAAAGTGGTAAAGTATTGCGCTCTACCCAATTTGTCAAAAAGGGAATGCATATTTGGTATAGGAAATTTATCACTAATTGTGATCTCGTTTAATTTCCTATAATCTACCACGATTCTCCATTTATGTATCCCAGAATTATAATTTTTTTTGGAACCACCCAAATGGAGTTGTAAGGCGAATTACTTGACTGAATTATCCCTTGTTCTAGCATTTCTTTAACTTTCTTTTCCACTTCAATCTCATGAACTTTTGGAAAACGATAAATTTTTGAATAAATTGGATGTAAATTTTCTGTTATAATCTGATGTTTCACATCCGTGATATGTGTGATATGTCCGTGATATGTGACCTTCTTTATAGAAAAGATCGCTATTTTTATATACTATCATTTTTAAATATTTTAGTTCCTCCGAATTCATATAATGTGTTTTTAAATTATTAATTATATCTAAATGATTCATTTGAACGGTTTCCAATTGAACAATCTCTTTATGAGGACAATCGTCACTAAATTTAACTTTTATTCCGTTAATTTGGAGTGTTTTTTTCTAAAAGATCGATTTTGGCACCCATTGCGGTAAGGACATTTTGCCCAAGAAGAGCATCGAAATTTTTATGTTTTAAGTCAAAAATTTTCCAAGATATGGTGGAATTTTCAGTAAATTCTAATGGTGTTTTGATTATTATTTCGTATTTTATTTCCCTATTCCCTGATAACGTAATTAAATTGAGAGATGTTTTTAATTTAGAAAATCTACTTTCTTGAAAAATGCTATCATCTATAATTGATGTAGCAGCCCCAGTATTGATTAAACAATCGAGTTTTTTATTTTCAACTGCCAGTTGGACTATGTGTAGTGAAATGTTTGAGGCATTACTTGAAAATTTTCCACCTCTGTATTTTCACTTTCACTCTCATTTTGTCCATTACAATTTTATATTCTATTTTTATTTCTATTAGTTCTACTTCGGTTAGAATAATTTTCAATGTTATTGTGGTCAATATCCACGGGTTCATAACCATTATTACGGTGCAATCTATTGGTATTTTTAGTCTGTTTACTAGGATTAAAATAATTTCTAGTTTGTTGACTAGGATTAAAATAATTTCTAGGATTAGTATTATTAATATTATTATGCCAACGATTTTGTATTGGGTTAGATCTGTATTCATTATTTTCATTTCCATTAAAAAAATGACGACTGTTTGAGTTATTGTTATTATTAAAATTATTATTAATTCTATTATAAAAGCCACGATTATTTACGTTATTATTCCTAACATTATTAGTACTATTATTAGTATTAGGATTGTTAGTATTTCTATTATGTATAGCCCTAATGTTATTTAAATTATTATTACTCGAAATTCCAGTTTGCACGAGTTCATAATATGCTTCTTCTAAAGTAGCAACGTTTTTAATTCTTAAATAAACATTATCAGCTCGTGGAAATTTATTTAGAAATTTTTCTAATAAACTTTTTTCATTGTTTGTTGTACTAAATTCTAATGAAGGATTGGGATCTAACTTATATTTAAGGTTAAGCTTATCTAATATTTTTGCTAAATCATTATAGTATTGACTTACATTGAAATATTTGGCTGCATGTGCTTGCTCCTTCAGCTTCAAATAAGATTCCTGTACTCCAAATGACTTTACTAGTTGGTTTTTTATCTGGTCCCAGGTTGCTGTTACTAACCTCCTAATAGCTATTACCGCTCTGCCTTGTATTTTTGTTAACAATATATTTAGTAGATATGATTTTGCCGCAGGGTCTGCTGTTAACCCTATTATAGTATCTACTTCATTTTTTTTTTTTCTTTATTTATAAACAAAATAATAATAATTATAATTCATTTTTAAACAATTTCATATAAGTATCTGATTTTCATAAAGACCCTAGCCTTAGCTGTTTGGTCACATAATTTATTATAAATTTTTTGAAGTTGTCAAATTTGATTTATTTAAAACTAATTTTCTAATAAACTCATTGTTTAATTTTAATTTTAACTTAAATTTTAATTTTATTTTTAATTTTAATTTTAATTTTAATTTTAATTTTAATTTTAATTTTAATTTTAATTTTAATTTTAATTTTAATTTTAATTTTAATTTTAATTTTAATTTTAATTTTAATTTTAATTTTAATTTTAATTTTAATTTTAATTTTAATTTTAATTTTAATTTTAATTTTAATTTTAATTTTAATTTTAATTTTAATTTTAATTTTAATTTTAATTTTAATTTTAATTTTAATTTTAATTTTAATTTTAATTTTAATTTTAATTTTAATTTTAATTTTAATTTTAATTTTAATTTTAATTTTAATTTTAATTTTAATTTTAATTTTAATTTTAATTTTAATTTTAATTTTAATTTTAATTTTAATTTTAATTTTAATTTAATTTTAATTTTAATTTTTAATCTTAATTTTAATTTTAATCTACTTTTAATTCAATTCAACTTTTGATATTAATTCAATTCAATTTTCGGTTTACATTTGCGTAACACTTAATTACCAAACCTATGTTTCAGTTCTAATATATTCCTTTATTTTCTTTTTGAATTGGCAAATATTACTAATTATTTTAATTTCATTCGGTAGTTCATTATATAATTTTAAACAGTTGTAGAGACAGTTTCTTTTTTGATTTTTTGGTTGGAAATCTCCTTGTGTGTCCGTGAATTACTTTAATTGCTTTTTTATGTGCAATAACTATTCTATTTAGCGCGATTTGAGGAGCCTTACACCATATGGGGTTCAGATAAGTTAAATGAGATAGAATATAAGACGAATATATAGAGCGTAATACACTGCTGGTGAAAAATTTTCGAAACCGTCTTAAGATAAATATGTAGGGGCTTATTTTTTTGATAATATGTTCCGTATGATCATACCATTTCATTTTACTATCTAAGATTAGTCCTAAGTAATTAAAATTCTTGACTATCTCTATTGACACGCTTTTATAAAAAAAGTCATAGTTGCTACAGATTTTGTTATCAAATAACAAAATTTTGGTTTTTTTGGTATTAAGTAAGAGGCGATTATTACTCAGCCATTATCATTGTTAGATCATGATAGATATTATTTCTCAGATGCTCCTCACTTATTTCTGAATATTTTAAGACAGCGTCGTCGGCATAAAGTTGCATAGATCCTTTCAAAAAAAGGCGTGAAATGTCATCAATATAAAGTTTGAAGAGAAGTGGACCTAAAATTGATCCTTGAGGAACTCCCTTTTTAATTAATTTCGAATCACTGAGTTTATCATTTATTCTTACTTTTTGCTCACGATTTGATAGGTATGATTTAAAAAAGGTAATTTGATCTTCAGAAAAGCTTAGTAACCGTAGTTTGTTTATTAGAATTTGGTGATCAACACAGTCAAACGCTTTCTGAAGATCAAGAAAGACACAAGAAACATATTTGCTGTTATCAAAATTTTTAGAAATAAAATCGGTTAGACTGAGGCAAGCAGCTGTGGTATTAGAGTTCTTTTCGAATCCGTATTGCTCATTGTGAACTATATTGTTGCTTCTGAGAAAAATGTCTAATCTGTTCTTAATAATACATTCGAAGATTTTGGACATAGCACTCAAAATTGAAATGGGGCGATAATTAGAGTTATCCAAAGAACAACCACTTTTATAAATTGGTGTAACAATAGCTATTTTTAAGCATTGTGGAAACGTGAAGGTTTCAAATGAAATATTTACGAATTTAGATATTAGAGGAGCTAGGAGTTCAGAAAATCTTTTTATAAAATTGGAAGAAATCTTGTCATACCCAGTGGCCGCTCTTGGTTTCAACATTTTGATCGTCTCCAGAACTTCCTCAGTGTTCGTTGAGATTAAATTAAAATTTGTATAAATATTCTTTGGAAATTGCTCAAGATAAGCATAATCAACCTGATTCTTCGGAATATTTAGTTCATCTGTGACATTTATAAAGAAATTATTCATGAAATTTGCTATGTCTTGCTCTTCACTTATAGTTTGATTGTTGTCTTTCAGAACTTTAATATTATTTGATTTACTAGAATTTTTATTAAAAATAATTCTTTTATATAAGTCCCACAATTTTTTAGTATCATCCGAAATTCGCGAAAATTCATTAGAATAAAAGTTTTTCTTTGCTAAAGATTAGGTTCTTAACCTCATTTCTGCAATCAACAAATAATTTTTTGACCTGGGCATCATTAGGATATTTTTTAGTAAACTTATAATAAGATTCACGGATTCTTATTTTATTAATTATCTCGTTAGTCATCCACTCTTTCCTTTTTTTAGTATTTATCAGAATTGTTTGTGTGTTTTTCTCTATTAACAAACCTAAATCATAAACCAAATCATCGAAAATACTATAAGAATGAATTCTTGTCCAAAAGGAATCTCTTTCTATACTTTCGTAATTTAAAATTGTTTTTGTTTCTTTTATTTTGTCTTTAACAGGTTTTTTATCAATACTAATAAAGAAACGTTGATGGTCTGAGAGTGAAGTGTCTAGTATATAAAAAAAAGTATTTAAACTTAACCATATGCGTAATGAAATGATCGATTACCGTTTTAGCCGATCTACAAATTCTAGTTGCATAATTTTCAGAGATTATATTATATAGGACAAAACCATTGTTAAGCAAAATATTATTATAAGTTACAATGTCCCTGCTATTTGTGTTGAGCAGATTTAAATTGAAATCTCCTAGTATTATTGAGTTTATATATTCAGTAGTAATAGTGTCTACTTTAGAAAGAAATTCATTGACATTTGTTTCATGTGATCTAGAGATACCTAATATATTGAAACCTTGCTTTGGTAGTTTTACACATAAGAAGTTTGATTTATCAAATTCTTCTTCGAATATTAAGGTGCTGCAAATTTTTTCACTAATATAAATTGCAACTCCACCATAAGATTTTTGCCGGTTTGAGAAAAACGCATTATATCCAGGTAAGTTAAAAAATTTATTTTCCATCCGATTTAGCCAAATTTCTGATAATACCACAGCATGTATTTCATAAGTGTAAGAGTTAATTAGTAATTCTAAATTATTTAGTTTATTCCGCAAGCTCTGAATATTTAAATACAGTATATTAAAGTTATTGTAATATTGAACATTTGTTAAATGGTTAGCAAGCCCTGTAAAATAATTAACTCTCAAGTCATTAATATTATTAAATTCATCAATTGATTCCATGTTATCCATAATATTTGTGAGCATAGACATTTAAAGTAAATTCAGCAACAAGTAGAATGTTATTAGAATATAAAATAGAGAGAAAACAAAACAAAAAAAAGAAAAAAAAAAATTCTGATTTTGGTTTATCAAAATAATATGTATGTAGTATGGTCATCAAAAATCATAAGTAAAAACCACATGGCAGAAACTGTCTTTTACATATCCGGTAAAAATATATAATGAGAAAGCTTAAGTAATAAACTAATCGTGTACTGGATTGAAAAATTAAATAAATAAATTTTGTGTTAAAAATATATAATTTGTTAAAAAAATTAAAGAAAGTATGTATAATTAAGTAATAAAGTAATAAGTGTGCAATATTATTATTTAACTTAATAAAAAAAAAAAAAAAAAATGTTCATTAGATATAATTAAATAAAAATGTAAAAATATAATTTTCTTAAAAAAAAAATAAAAAAGGTTTCCAAATAAAAAATAAAGAAAGACATTAAGTAATCATTTGGAACATATTTCATATTATTATCTAGGTTAATAATTAAATATAAATTAAATAAAATTTTATGTAGATAAGTGTATTTTATGTAATTATAAGATGAGCTATGAAAAATTGGTATATTGAATGAATATAAAAAGTGTATATGTAAAAATATTATCAAAAAATAGTATATTAAAAATAAAAAAAATAAAAAAAATAAAAATAAAGAAAATTTATTATTGTTAATCAGTGAGTTATGTAATATTATTATCTTTTCTAACCTAATATTATAATCTTTGCTAATTTTGTTGGAGCATTTGTAAATCATTAAATGATAAAATCTTATAAACTTTACTAACCTCATTATGACGGAGCAGTATTTGATTATCTTTAACCCAAAGAAATTTAAATTTGAGTGAATTCTTAATCTTTTTAGCATCATTGTACAATTTTGCTTGATATGGTGTAAAATGATTGCGAAAAAATATTTCATTTGTACGTGATGTGCCTAAAATAATTTGAGCAGTAAAAAGATGTTTGTGATTTCGTTTTTTTTTCATTAATTCATTTTTTGCCTCTATAGACTTCATTTGCACAAGATACAGCGGGCTATTTGCACTTACAACAGTTTGATTTTGTTTTTCTTTTTGTTTTATTATTGATATTTTTAGAATATCATCTGTTGAAACATTGGCGCTTATGTTTTTTGATATGTCCATGATAGTGCTGGTTGGATCACTTATATCAGCTGGAAGTCCTGCAATAATTATATTGTTCTTATTTTTTTCTTGTTGGGCTTCATCTAAGATAGATTCAAGTTTGTTTATTTTGTACTCTAAATCAGTGCTTTTTTTTTCCGCCAATTCTAAACGTGTAACAGTGTATTTTCTTGCATGATTTTTTTATTTTGGTTTAAAGCATCATTCATCTGGGTGTTGAAAAATATTTGTGATTTCTGTATTTCAATTATAACAGCTCCCAAGGTTTTTAAATATTGCGCCATTTTTTCGATGGTACAATTACTCAAATCAAAGGATGATAATTCATCTGTTGCATTACATTCTATATCAAAATCAGCTGCTTTGTTTTCTTCACCACAATCAGAATCACTTGCATCATTCTCAGAATTTAAAACTGAAACATTATTAGCGCCAATATCACTGGGGAGACAAAATGAGCATTTCCAGGTCAAAGAACCAGATTTAATGAAATCGAAGACCTCATTAGATACATTTGCACATCTCGTATGATAAAATCTTTGACATAGACCAGAACATAGTACTCCTCTTTGTCTTCCTACGATACTTTTTTTGCATAATTCACATTGTTTGTTAGACATTTTTTTTTTTTTTTTTCTTTTCTTTGTCCTTACTTTCTATTTTTTTTTTCGGATTGAAAAATGAACACGTCCGTTCACTTTGACAACTTTGACAACAAAAAAAGTGGCAATTTATAAAATGTGGCAATTCAAAAGTGTTGTCACCTGTAAATACTGGTACAGCTCGAGCTTCTTTTATTAACTCGTGAGCTGTTAAAAAGAAACCACCTGTGCCATATTTCTTATTAAATTTATATTATTATTAGTTACGAGTTGTATACTGGAATAGTTCTCACTCACTTCACTAATTGTTTTTGATGTTTTGAGTCTAAATAGTGATACCGGAATTCTATACGGTTTCATTCACAATTAATATAATAAAAACCAAATTTTTTATTTTTTTATTTAAATAGTTCGTCAATTATTTTCTTAATAGAAAACTAGTAATAACTGTCACTATCTTTTATTATAGTTTTTTTTTTTTTTAATTTTTTTTATAAAAAGATTTTTATTTTATTTGTTTTTTTTATTTATTTTTATTTTATTAAAACTTAATATTTTATTGGATAGATATAGCACGATTAATTACACTAGCTGGCGATCCTACCGACTGGGCCAGTTTTATATATTTATTTATTATATTTGTGATAAATAAAAATTTAAATAAAAAACACAAATTTTATATTAAACAAAACATATTTTCCTTATTAAATTTTATTAACCGTTTTTTAGAATGGTTAAACTTAGACTGAATTTATAAAAGAAAGTTTTAAACCTAAATTTAAAATTATTTTCATTTTAAAATTACATAAGATCAACTTTTATTGTATTGTATATTTTTTCCTTAATTTACTTTACTTATCCTAAAAAAATCATAATTTGATTAATACAAAAAAAATATTAATAATCAATAATAATTTGACACTTAAGTTTGTCAAGTGTTTGTTTCCAAAACGAAATTACAACATATTTAAAATAAAATGAAAAAAATTAAAATTAAGAAATTTAACGTTCAGAATAAAACGAAAATTAAAACTAAGTCATATAAATTCATTGACTTCAGTTTTCAAATGAAATATGATCTAGCAAAAAGAAAAAAAATCGTTCAACTTAGTTTAATGTTTGAGTACTTGAATGAATAATTATTAACACAAAAAATTATATTTGTTGCGTTAGGTCAAGAGACCTATAATTGTTATTTATTGCATAATGAAGATAATTATAATATATTTCTTTGGAAATATATATTAGGGGAAATTTCGTATGATAAAAAAAAAATATGATATATAAAAAAAATTATAGAAATTACATTTAGATAACGAAATTTATGAATTCTGGTTTTGAGAATTTGTTTGAATAATTTTATTTAAGATTTCGTTAGATGGATATATGACTATTTCGTTAGATGGATATATGACTTGCATGCGTGATAATGATATTTTTAGATATTGAACTTCCCACACAATATTTTACACATCGGGACTATAAAAATGTTATTCTGGAAAAACTGATTGTCTCTACTACTGAACTTCCGTGGTATAACATTTTCTCGAAAGCCGATATAAATGTTTAAATTTCTACCCCAAAACTCACTTTTTCAACCGCTGTATGATCGCTTTATTCCAACGGTAGTGCCAGATTCTTTGTGACTAAACCCACCTCCTCCTTTAGATAATATAATGGGATGAAACCCTTGCCTGAGAATGCTGTATGCAGTATATTGGCTAGGGAGTAGCATATGGATAGGAAATGGATACGGAAACATTGAATTAGGAGTGGAACTGTAAGGAAACTATTTTGCTAACAGTGACTATGCAGTAGTATATAATACAGCATGAGGTAAGGCAACCCGCACTGTCACTGTATAATTTATTTATTTATTTCATTTTTTTACCAGGGCTTTTAACACTTTCAAGGTTTTACAAGCCCTTATTAATACATTTTTTCTAAATTAACTTTACATAATTTTACAATTTTTATAATTTTATTTAATTTTACATAATATTTATACAAAATACATAATCTAATGAACTAAACAAAATTCTCTATATTATTAACAAAACTTAAATTGATTCGACGAAAATTAAATCTATTTATTTAAATAATAAATTATAATATATACTTTAGATTAAGTTAAAAAGATTCACGCTTTTTATAAAAGCGATTACATTTTCCATGGAACATTGGTTATCTTCTTTTAAATTTGAAATTCCATTTATTTTAAAAGTAATTCTTTTATCTCTGTACTGCGAGCATGATTCAAAAATATGTTTAACAGATAATATAGAAGTATTGTCACATGAACAAATGGGCATTTTCACATGAACACATGAACTTATCTGGGCATTTTCAAATAAATATTTGTGCGTAAAATTTGTATGTCCGATTCGTAGCCTAGTAATAATAATAGAATTTTTCCTACTTAGAGAATCTATTGAATTCCATCTATTAATTCTTTTATCTCTGTACTGCGAGCATGATTCAAAAATATGTTTAACAGATAATATAGAAGTATTGTCACATGAACAAATGGGCATTTTCACATGAACACATGAACTTATCTGGGCATTTTCAAATAAATATTTGTGCGTAAAATTTGTATGTCCGATTCGTAGCCTAGTAATAATAATAGAATTTTTCCTACTTAGAGAATCTATTGAATTCCATTTGAATATTGAGCTTTTAATTTGTTTTAGCTTATTATTGGAAGCGATACTAATACATTCTTGGTTGAATGATTCTAATATTTTGCTTTTAAGAACTGGGAATAAATCTCTATAGAACATTTTAAAATCAGGGCCTGTTATAGCTTCTTTTGCTAATTGATTAACTTTTTTATTGCCCCTTATAACATGATCTGGAATCCAGATAAAACACAATTGCTTATTTGATCGATTAACTAATTCCTTAATTCTCATTGCAATAGGGTGCTTTGGAGAGTACGACAATAGTAATTGCAGTGCACTCAGTGAATCACTACAAATTAAAAATTTTGAATTATAGAATTTGTCATTTCCAAACTCAATGGCTTTTGGATTGCAAAAAGTTCAGAAGAGAAAACCGAAGTATATTTAGGTAAATGGAATTTTTCTTCGTGATCCCTGCACTTAAATGCACTTCCAGTTTCACCGTTCAGCAATGATCCATCATGTATAGGTTATAGTATAATTTTGGTATTGCTTTTCCAAAATTTCGAAGAAAAGGCGCCTAAATTGGGTGTACTACTTTTCTTGAATTCATTCAGAGCCAAGTTTATGTTAAGGGTTTTTGCCATCCAAGGATATGTTATGGGAAATCTTTGAGTATCAAAACTACTATTCATGGAAATTTCTAGTTTTTCTAGATAATTTCTGAATCTAATATGGAATGGTTGGTAATTTGGTGACAGATTTTTCTGTCTAATGAATAATGATTCATTTCTAACATTTTCATATAATGGGTGCAATTTATTTCCAAAACTTTTCAATCCAAAATTAATGGACTGATATTCTCGTCTATATTTAAATGGAATTTGACTAGCGTCACATATGACACTCACTCTTGGACTAGTTTTGAATGCCCCCGTGGCAATTCTGGTACCTATATTCAATATTGGGTCCAAAATTTTCAATCGAGTTTTTGAAGCTAAATTGTAGATACAGCTACCGTATTCAATACAGGGAAGTACTATAAGGTTAAGTATCCTTAACAACATTTTTCTATCAGATCTATAATAACTATTACTTAGTATTTTTAATATATTAAGTTTTTTCGTCGCTTTCACTTTAATGTGCTTGTTATGTTTATCCCAATTTAATTTAGTATCAAAAATTAATCCAAGAAATTTATGAGATTCGACATATTTAATTGGTGCATTTGACAAAAAAAGATTTGGTTTGATTATATTAGATCTTTTCCTAGTGAACAACATTGAAACGGTTTTCCTTGCAGAAAATTTAAAACCTGTTACTTCGCTCCATTTTGTAAGATGATCAAGAGAGTTTTGCAGAAGGTTCTTCATTCTTCCTATGTTTTTGCCTGACGTAAAAATGACGAAATCGTCAGCAAAAAGAGCATACTTAATTGGATGGTTGATTGTGTTCACAATGTTATTTATTGTGACAACAAAAAGCAGAACGCTCAAAACTGAACCCTGGGGGATTCCGTTCTGGAGTGACCTGTCTGTGGAAGATGTTTTACCTAAATAAACTTTTATTATCCTGTCAGATAGAAAATTTTTAATATAGTGGATCAAGTTACCTTTAAAGCCCATTTTTAAAAATTCTTTTATAAGCCGATTTTTCCACACAGTATCATATGCTGATTCTAGATCGAAAAAGATTGATACAGTGCTTTGGTTTTTTGCGAATCCATTCATTATTTCAGACTCGAAATAAGAAAGATTATCAATAGTTGAGCAGTTTTTTCGAAAACCGGACTGAAATTTAGAAATTAAATTTCTGGATTCTAATTCCCAATTGAGTCTTTTGTATATCCTTCTTTCTAGAACTTTGCAAGTGCAACTCGTAAGAGATATTGGGCGGTAGCTTGAAACATATGTAGGATCCTTATCTTTCTTGAGAATTGGAATTAATACAGCTTTTTTCGAATTTTTCGGAAACATTCCACTAATCCAAATTCGGTTATAGAAATTTAAGAGGGTGATTTTTTCTTGATCATTTAATTCTTTCAGCATTTCGTACCGGATAAAGTCAGGACCTGGAGAGCAGCCATTGCATGCTCTTAAAGCATTTTCGAGTTCGTTTTTTGAGAATAATCTGTTGTATTTTTCGTATTTTCCGGAAGGAATATTGATTTGAGATTTTTCTTTATTTTTCTTGTACTTCAAGAATTTTTTAGAATAGTTTTCGTCACTAGATATTTTTGCGAATGAATTAGCTAATTCATTTGCTATTTTTGTTTTTTCAGATACAATTCGGTTTTCAGTCATTATTGTAGATACGAACGTCGAAAGGCTTGATGAGGCTTTCTCCTCAATACTTCCGCCCGGTTTTAGTAGAACGCCCAACGAATCGCAGAGCCCGGGAACAGGCAGAAGCTGTTATGGAAGAAATAATGGGTCTTATTCGCAGCGCCTGTGAGTTGTCCATTCCCCGGCACAGACCGGGACCAAGGCTCTGCCTTCGGCTTAGACGGAGAGCATAAAGGGTGCGAAATCGCCAGGAGGCAAACACTATCTCCGCGGAACATAAGGTGGCAAAGAAGTTGCTCCGGTACACCATTAACCGAAGCAAGGTTTTCCAATGGAGAAAGCTAGGGGAGGAGGTGAACGCTGACTCTTGGAGCCTTAACTATAAAATAGTCACAAAGAAGCTTAGGTTGGGGTCTACATGAATGAGCTGCGACCTGCATGAATGCAGAGACTATTACACGGATCCCCATCACACCCACTTCATGAATAGGGCCCTGTAATGGAAATAGGTGATACTCCCCTCTTCACTGACGAGGAGCTGAGAGTTGCGGTGGACTCTTTACATAATCGCAAAGCTGTCGGATCCGATGGGATATCCCGAAAATCCCTGAAATCTGCGTACCTTGCATGACCTGACCTCCTGCTTAGAATGTACAATTCATGCCTCATTACCGGAACCTTCTGTCAACGTTGGAAAACTACCCGCTTTGCGCTAATTAGCAAAGGCAAAGGTGACGTAATGGCTCCATCAGCATATCGTCCACTGTGCATGCTGCACAATGCAGGCAAGGTGCTAGAGAAGTTAGTGCAGCCTCTCCTAATCTCTTCGATAAGGAGTGCTGGTGTCTTGTCCGAACGACAGTATGGCTTTCGGCGAGGACGCTCCACTATAGGAGCTATCCAAGAGGTAATAGAAACCGTGAGAAAGGCTGGAGAAGGTAACCACTACTCGCCAGAGTTAGTCCTCTTCGTGACCCTTGACGTGAAAAATGCGTTAAATTCTGCAAGGTGGGTGGATATGCTGGAGGCATTAAAGACGATCAGAGTTCCAGAATACCTCATGAGAGTTATCCGGGGCTACCAGGGAGACAGAATGCTCACGTATGAAACAGAGGACGTCCAACGCATTAAGATGGTCACGGCAGGGGCAGCTCAAGGGTCAATCTTAGGATCTCACCTCTGAAACGTAGCATATGATGAGCTCCTGCGATTAGAAATGCCAGAAGGAGTGAGCTTGAACGGCTATGCGGACGATCTTGCAGTGCTGATAGCCGCCCCCACCACCGACTTGGCGCAGCTAAAATTAAATATAGCGATGTGTATAATAAGTAAACGGATGTTTGGTCCAGGCCTGGCTTTAACACTTGCCAAAACGGAAATTGTTATTCTAACCAAAAAGAGGATCGACACCATTCTACCGTTTATGGTAGGGGTATACCTGGTGGTGATGTTCGACAAAAAATTAACTTTCGGGCAGCACTTGCGACGAATGGCTGACAAGTCAAAGGGCGCGAACTTGAGCAGAATAATGGCTAATACTCAAACCTTAAGTAAGCGACAACTCCTAATGAATACCGTGCAGTCGGCGCTGTTAAATGGTGCGGAGGCCTGCAGCGACCGAATTCGATTTTAGTGGTACAGAAAAGGGCTAGCTTCTGTCCAACGACGTGCTACCGAACAGTTTCTGAAGTTGCGGTGCTTGTAATTGCTGGAGTTATACCCATCGGATTGCTGGCGTTGGAAAGAAAAAATATCTACAGGAGAAGAACGAAGATCGGGCGAGAGAGCGGCCACGGAAGAGAGAAGCCGCACCATGAACAAAGCAAGAGCTCTGGGACGTCGAACTTAAGGGACGATGGACCGCTCACCTTCTGCCGCAGATAAAGAACTGGGTTAGTCGAAAGCATGGGGAGGTAAACTACTTCCTCACGCAGTTCCTAAGCGGACACGAATGCTTTCGCTC